>OY992539.1:91409300-91569628 GCA_963921195.1 Pegoplata infirma | reverse complement strand
AACATGGTGAATTTTTTCGTGCTGTATCAAAAATTTTTGCTATAAATTTTTCAGCACAACCCACATAGGGTGAATATACTTCAGCTCCTGATGTCGCTATAAATGTCATATTGGCCTCGGTAGCCAAACACTTAGCTATTGTAGTTTTAGCACATCCTGGTGGCCCATAGAGCAACACACCCTTGGGTAGAGATAAACCAAATCGTAAAAATGATTCCTGTTTTTTTAGACCAGCTAAAACTGAAACTTCTAGTAGTTTTTTTAACTGAAACATACCACCTATAGTGGCAAACGTTTCTGCGGTTCTATAGGCTGTTACATCTGATCCTCTCAAAGAAATGGGTTTAGATTTTTTGAGACATTCTCTCAACACCAATTCAAAACTATCTTGTGGTTTAGTTAGTATAACATGAGCTACATTACGTACCAGCAAAGCTAAATCGGCTATAACATAACCTTGAGTTTGTTTCGCTACTTGTTTTAATAGTAATGGGGGTATTTCAACATTCGGTTTACTTTGTTTAAATAATTCTTGAAAAATTGTTTTGCGTTCCTTTTCTTGTAGAGTACCAATATAAATTTCTCTTTCAAATCTACCAGGACGTCTAGCTAATTCGTTAAGGTTATCCGGATTCGATGAAGTAGCTATACACATAATTTCCGTTTTAGTTACAAAAAGTTCATCTATTAATGCTAATAGTTGAGCTGTAGTGCGCAAAGAATTTGCCAAAGCTTCTGAGTTATTGGCACTGATTTTAGTTTGTGGACAAAGTAAATGAAGATCTTCTAAAAGTATAACTGTTGGTTCTGAAAAGTAGATATAATTTTTTAAGATCTAATTTATAAGATTTATGATTTAAATTGCCTTTACTATTTTCAAATGTAATTAAGAAATGTTCAAATAACGCCCAATATTAAAAAAAATGTATAGGAGCCCCCTTAGGAAGTAGAGAAAGGGGGGTAGATATGCTCTGAAAAAATGTTGGGTTGAGGGAAAAGTCGTGGAGATCGGTCTTACATTTTACCCCTCTAGAGAGAACCATGTGAGCGGTAAAAGTTGATGTCCTACAAAAAAAAAAAATTAAAAACAACAAGAGTTTTAAATTCGGCCGTGCCGAATTTTTGATATCCTCCAACATGTAAAAAATACAGAGGCGTTTTTTGTGTAAGAAGGGGTCGCCAGAAATCCCTGGGATCACTTTCCCCCTTGCGGTTTATGTTTATTTTATTATTATTCGTTTTGCACTTCAGAAATACAATTTTATAATTTTTTAAATAGTTTTTCAATATCCACGCCCACAAAAGGGGCGGACCAAAAAAAACATATTTTATAATCCTCGGTGTTCAAGGGTAGGACTTGAAACTTCTTCCGACATTAAAATGTTTCATTTGCTTAATAAGATCATAATAAAACATGTAAAAAATTGAGTTTTTTCAGAGATTGGTTTAGTTCCTCAAGAGAAAACTTTTTTCCCTGGAACTTAACCAGCCTATGACCATAAGACATATTTGTGTCAAAGTTTAGGAGTCTAGCTCTTTTATTTATTGTGTCTTCCACAGATAGACGGACGGGCATCACTAGAATGTCTTAGAATCGATCACTGATCAATAATATATGTACTTTATGGGATCCTAGACCGATATTTCGATGCGTTACACACGAAATGACAAAGTGAGTATACCACCATACTGTGCTTGGAGGGTATAAAAAAATGTATGACCGCCCGAAGGGTTAAGACTGAGGGTATGTTTTGAGAAATAGTTGGTATTGAAAAATATTGAAGGAGCGGTCATACATTTGACTCCTTTAGGTGTATCCTTGCGCCAGTTAGAGCGGTGGGATCAAATTTTTAAGAAATGAAAATTTGTATGGGAGCTCACGTAGGAAGTGGTGAAAGGGGGTAAAAAATGTTTGAAGGGAAAATTTAATGGGTTCGGTCTGACATTTTATCCCTTTAGAAGGCACCATTAGAGTGGTGGAGATGATTTGAAGGGCTTACTGCAAGAACTTGATAAGCAACATTTTATTTTTTCCTGTTTTCGACTTCTGCTGATGTTCCATTGACAGATTTTTGGTAGAAGTCTTGCTTTAACCCTTTGTACAAGTATATTGAGAATAAAAGTTCTGGAAAAGTTTTATTTTCTACATTATTTTAAAAGTTTTAAGGCAAAAACCACCATAAAATAGAGATGAGCAATGTAGTGATTTTTGAATCACGCCGTTCTCAGTTACCGTGATTTACAAATCACCGTTCTTTTAAACAGTTACCGTGATCACAGTTTTTCAATGTGATGCAAAAAAAAAAACGATACAATGTTTTCCTTTTACTTTAGATTAGTATGTATTAAATATTATTTGTATTGCCGGACTTCGTATTTAATAACTCAATTTGTATTAAGTTCAATTTAAGTACATTCCAGTTATTTCTGAGAAATTATTTATTTAAAATTAAAAGAAAATCTGGAAAAATTTATAAAACCACAGTAGAGATGAGCAATTTAGTTATTTTTGAGGAACGTCTTCCTTTACCAATATTTTAAACAGTTACTGTGATCACCGTTCTTTCAATAACAGTTTTCATTTTAAAGCAAAAAAATTGTTTTGGCAATTTCGTTCCTTGTGTGCGTATTAAAAACATTGCGTTTGCATTGTGTGTTTGTTTTTTTTACATTCCATAACAAGAGAAGAAAAAATATGATTGAACGAACACACAGCAACTGTTAAAATGTTAGTTAAAGTGTGTATAACAGAAAAGAACGATATTGCAAGTAGCAGTGATTTAAGATATTTGATAACTGCAGTTACCAGTGATTTTTGAATCACGGTGATTTAATCACCGGTATGAAAATATCGCTCATCTCTACCATAAAATGAAATGTTGCTTATAGAGTTTTTACAATAAAACAAGTTTATTAAAATAAAAAAAAAATTTATGGGGACCGCCTTAAGGGTCGAAGATAGAGGGTAAATATGTTTTAAGAAAATGTTGGGCTTAATAAAATTGGGGGTCGGTCATACATTTGAGTCCTCCAGATGCATCTTTGGGCCAGTTAGAGCGGTAGGAGTAAATTTTATAAAAAAAATTGCATTTTTTATGGGATCCCTCTTTTGGAGTAGAGATACTCTAGTTTACTGGAATTTTTTCAAAACTCTAAAAAAATTGATATCATTGATAGATCTCGTCAAGCAGATTCCAACAACAAAAAAATCAAGGATCGCCGAGAAATATTTTGTGAGATATATCGCTTTAAAGTTGAAAGCAAAATCGCTTTTATCTCGGCTTATAATGGTCCGATCGGAATGAATACGGTATAGTTGGAAAGGTAATTCTATTACCTATTAAACTATCCAAATTTATTAAATCGGTTAAACCTTTGCGAGCCAAATCAAGTTTTTATAAAAAGAAAAATGTTAAAAATTAAAAACTGTATGTATCTAAAAAAACGCATATATGGTACCATAGTTTTATTACATAGTATTAAAGCCAAGGAAATTAGTACGTTACAAGCAGTTAATAGCAAAGTATTACAGATGATGATGAGTTCAATCCTTGTCGGCTGCGATCTGTTAATAATTTTCACATATAGAGTTTTATTGACTATTAACTAAATAAATTTGACATTAAAAGTTTTTCTAAAGATTATTATAACTGGATAATATGAAACTAGTAAGAAACAAACCAGGATGTCTTAAATTTTTAGAAAAATTAAAATTTTTCTTTCACACTTTTCTCAATTCAAAAACCACAATAACAAATCAAAAAATTATAATACATAATTATAATTAGAGCCTGAGCTCGACTGTCTTTACAGAAACAATAATTTAAATTAGCTTTCATTTGGAGCCAGTCTCGATCCCGTAGCTCTTCTAGGAACGATGTTAATAAGATTCAAAGTTAAGCGAAACTTTTTTCTGGTGTATTTTGGTTATATTTTCTCTTTTTATACCCTCCACTCTAGTGATAGAGGGTATATACATATAAGTTTGTCATTCCGTTTGTAACTCATCGAAATATCGGTCTGGGACTCCATAAAGTATATATATTCATGATCCCCCATCGATTTTAAGACATTCAAGCGATGTCCGTATGTCTGTCTGTGGAAATAGTGATCACGGCCAAAATATTACACGGAGATGACTGAAACTTAACATATTTATTGCAAGTTCTCCTGAGAAGTTTGGTATTGCATTTGAGCGATATCGGTTCAGTGGTTTAAAAGTTATGAACGAAATGGAAAAAGGAAACCTCAAAAATGTTAGTACATTCAACATAACCTAAAAATACAAAATGCTTTAATTCGGCTGCTGGTTGACTTATGTGAACATAATTGAACACTAAATGGTATTTAAACAAGTATGAACATATTTTTTGACAAAAAAAAAAAAATCACGGATTTTTTTTATCGGCAAGGCCGAATTTTAGTTTTTTACTTGTTATTATAACCAATTATAACGTGTTATTTTGCTTTCGGTTTGAGTATCGAGTAGGGTGTTCAATTAATCGGGTTTTTTAATTGTTCGATTAAACGATTAATCGATATTTGCCATTTTTAAATTATTCGATTAAACGAATCAAATTTTAAAATTGTTCGATTAATCGAATAATTACAAATTCAGAAAAAATTGGTACTTGAGTAAATAAACAACGGTAGTTTCAAGTATTTTAACATTTTATTAACAACAAGAAAACAAAATTATAAAATTCTGCTAATTTGTTTGAGAAAATTAAAAAAAAAAATCATTTTGGAGATTTGAAAAATGTGTAGAATTAATTTCTACACATTTTTTAACAATTTATTTGACAAATTTATATGGATAACCGATATCACAAAAAAAAATATTTATTATCTGCCTACATTTGGGAAAATCTTCAATTTGTAATTTTATTTTTTTTTTTATAATTTAGTGCGTTTTTGCCCAAAACTCGAAAATTTGACCGATTTTAGCGCGGTCATGCAGTTTACCGATTTGGCCCAAAATTGTATCAGGTACTTATTAAGGTCGTTTAACAAATCCAAGCTTCAGGAGCAGCGCAAATCCGAAAACAAATTTGAAATAAGTACCACTCAAGTAAACATGACTGTTTTTTTTTTTGTAATTCCAACGGTAACATACATTTGGTTTGTTTATTGGACTTAAAACTTTTTAAAAATTATACATATTTCCAGAAAACCCATATATTATTATTATTCGATTAATCGACATAAATTCTTCGATTAATCCTTTAATCGAAATTAGCAATTTTAAATTAATCGAACAATTATTCGTCTAAAATTGTTCGATTAATCGAACAAGACTTAATCGACTGAACACCCTAGTATCGAGATACATTTTGTACTGTTAGAAAAGTAATTAAATTACCTTTTAAAACTTTATTTTGCGGAGATGCTGAGCCCCCATAAAGTAGTGAATTTAGCAATTATTTTAACCGGCAAAAAGGCTTGATACACAAAAAAACTTTATTTAGCGAAGCCGCTAAATTAATTTATGGAGTTTGTAATCCCTTAGCCCGGCCGAAGGCCGTCTACGCAGAAAAAAATTTTGACCAAAAAAAATTTTTTTTTAAGATCGAACAATTTGAAGCCGAGATATAAACGATTTCGCTTTTTACTTTAAAGCGATATATCTCGCGAAATGTTTCTCACCGATCCCGGATTTTTTTTCGTAGGATTCTCCTCGAAAAGGGCTACTTTAAAAAAAAAAAAATCGAGCAATCCCAGCCAAATAGAGTTGTTCCGATAATGTGTATGGTCTCTTTAGAAGACATGTTTGGGTGTAAAAATTAATGGGGGTCAGCCATACACTGCATCAAGCTAGGAGCGACCCCGAGGTAATTGTAGGCTAAATGGCTTTTCATCGGAGAAAGGTGGTAAAAAACCACAAAAAGCCCCACAATTGCCTCGAAATTGGTCTAACATTGCTGCACTGGGTATTTCAAATTAAAATTTTAATATTCCAACAAATAGTGTAAAAAGTTTACCTAGTGATTTAAATGTCTTTTCAAAATGACTTGCTGCGGTAAAGATTTTTCTTAATTCGGCTTCAGTTTCACCAGGATACTGTTTCATAACATTACCAGTACATATACGAAAAACGTTGCAACGATGGCAGCGTAGAAAATCTTCCACTAAAATAGTCTTGCCACATCCAACTGCTCCCACTAATAAAATATTAAGATTTAAGCAAAATTTTGGCTTTTCTTTACGTTGCATTTTTAAAACTTCCATTAAATCATTAAGATCTTGAAGACCTTGTTGGTAAGGTGATTCATTAAAGACTATAAGATCTTTAGCAAGAGGTTTAGAAGATAGCAGAACGTTTTCGATATTAATACAAGTATTATCTGTTATTATAAAAGTTCCATTTTCTTTTTCTGCTTCATCAATATGTGAAGATATGGAGTCAATGCCATATTCTTTTAATTCCATATCAGTGATTATACAATTTTTTGTTAAATGGTATTTTTGCAATAAAATTTGTACTAAATCAGTTAAATAGGATAAAGTAAATGAGTTGTTATTGTTAACAATATATTCTGCATTTAAATGAAATATTACATCTATTTTTGTCAGTTTTGTTACTTCAGCTTCTAACACCTCCAACTTATCGAGAATCATTTGTTTTCCATCATCATTGTTTGGGACACCACAAACACATGTATCAATAAAACAAACCGTATCACCTTCTCTAGGAAATATTTGACATACTGCATAGTTTAGTTGGGCTATATTATCCCATTCATGAAAATAACATTTTGCCCATTGACCCGGTCGTGCTGTTAATGGAAATTTTTCTTTTGGCAGCAAACATTTTTGTGCCACAAAATTTTCTATCGTCGCCAGAGGTAATATACACAAATTTAAAGACATTTTGGATATTCAGCAAATTTTAGAAAAAAATTAAATTAAAAATCAAAATTGAATTTGTGACAAAAAAAATCACATTTGTTTTGGGATTTTTTTTTTTGTAAATAAAGGAAAAGTAGTGCCAAGTTCGGTAATTTTTTGGCCGAGGATTTTCTTATGGGTGGTGCCAGACTGCAGGTTATAACTAAACAGAATTCGGGCAAAATGTACCAAAAGAAATATGGTGGAATATACCAAAAATATTAGAAAAGGTGACTAAAAATAGAATTAGAAAAGGTGACACATTTATGCTAAAATAAATTTTTTATAAAATTTTTGTAGGATTAAATTTACCACCGACCAACTGACCCTTTTTGTACAATTTTCGACTGCTGCCCAGCACCCTGTAAAAATAGAAAATTATTACCAAACACTAATTTTTAATTATAAATCTATTAAACCTTATTGGTGTCTTCGGAATGGGGGTATACCACTTTATCATTCCATTTGTAATTCATCGAAACACACGTCTAGGACTCCATTGGTTTTGCTAAATGAATGGTGTTTTAAGTTATGACAGCAAAATTAACAAAATTAACTCTTAAAAAACTTTTATTAATTTGTATTTATTAATTTATTTTAATTTTATTTATCAATTGCTTTTTACGTTTTTATAACACAGAAAATTAAACGAACCACGCAAATGGTGAAAATGGCGGTCTGTGTTTGGTTTTTATACCCTACACCACTCTGTGGTACAGGGTATAATGAGTTTGTGCTGATGTTTGTAACTACCCGAAATATTGGTCCTAGACCTACCTTCAAGTATACCGATCGACTCAGAATTACTTTTTGAGTCGATTTGCGGACCGTCCGTCCGTCTGTCCATCTATCGGTTTAAGCACGATACAGGTCGCAATTGTCAATCAATTGACTTCAAATTTCAAACTTAAGCATATTTTGGACCAAGGACGAAGCCTTTTGAAATTGGAGAAAATCGGCGCATGTTAAGACCTAGCCCCCATACAAACGCCCCTTTGGATTCGGCTAAAATGACTCTAATACCCGTAGTATAATAGTTATCGCTTTGAAATTTAGCAGGTAACCAAATTTTGTATGCAAGAACCACCATTCCAAATTTCAAAGGAATCGGGTCAGTCCTTCTGGTAGCCCCCATACAAACCACCCTCCCGATATTCACATAATTCCCTCAAAATTCATAAAAATGAAATATGTTACAAAATTTTTATTTTTAGGTTTTAAACGTGTACTTAAGTAACCTTATCAAATCGGAATATAATTGGACCATTTTTGGACTAAGTCCCCCATATAAAAATTTGGACCGATATTCAGTTAAATCGGTCAATTGACAAAAATATAAACCAACTCCACCAAAATTTGACCTGTGTGTGTTTTCTACACTAAATAAAGATTTAACAACGACAGATCCAATCGGTCCATGTTTGGACTTGGGACCCATTTTCCGGGAAACACTGGTGTAGGGTAACATATGGTCGGTTTTGACCGACTGTAACTTTCTTACTTGTTTTTTCTGTTTTCTTTCTATAATTTTTTTGTGCAAGTAGTTCGCGTTATTGTGCAAGTTACTTGGTTATTTTACATAAAAAATTAATTATGTTACTTTAATTTAACATCGACAAGCATAATTTTAGCAAAAATTTGGTAATTTTTTTTTTTTGGTATGAAAAAAATTTCACCAAGTAGGATTGCTCAATCTGACACAGATTTTTTTTGCGTGTAATTGCATCTTAAAAACTGCATATTAAAATAAGCGTTTTATACCAAATTCGCATTCATTTTTTTAAACATGTTTAAGCACTTAAACATGTTTATGTACCTTAACAAGTTTAAATTTAAACATGTTTAAGTGGTTAAACATGTTTAAAAAAGTGAATGCAAATTTGGTATTAATGTAAAAAGGTTAATATTATAAAAATCTCGAATTTCCCGTGAAAAATAATAAAAAAACCCACGGGAATTCCCGTTAGAGTTTTCCCGGGAACTCCGGACCCCAAACCACTGATGCCAACTATTTTTAAAAAAATGTAGCTAGATTGGACAAAAAAATAGCTAGAAATAGCTAAATTTAAAAACAGTTAAAAAATCTAGCTATTTTGTAGCTAGATTTGTATAAACAGTTGAAAAATCTAGCTATTTTATAGCTAGATTTTGGATTAGTGGTTTTTAAAAGGTTTTATTTGCTAAAGTTTTTAATTTAAGAATAAAATAAGTTAGTTTTGGTTTTAAAACGAATATTTTCAAATATTTTTATTAAATTTTGCAAACAAAAAAGATTAAATACTCATATTTTATATCGCAGATATCAGATCACAAAAAAATGGCTGAATTATCTTATTTCACAATTTTTGTTGGGAGTTATTTCGTTATGAAACAATTCCCTAATGAAATAGCTCCGAAAAACTATTTTGAGAGTTATTTTATTTCTTTTCTAACATTGAGAGTTGTTGGGACTCGTCTCATTTTAAATAAAATATTGCAATTTATTTTTATTTTTTTGTTAAAAGTTTTTCTGTTAAGCCGGCCTACGGCCATGCTTTGGGGAAAAAATAAGTTATGATTGAGTTATGACTATTTTCTGTAAATCGGCACCTCATTTTATATATTTAGCCCTTTAAAACTTCTAGTTGGAACATAGGGCCTCATTTTGTATACGTAAAAAGCACTTATAATAGACATAATTCTTGTAATGGGAACTTATATTATTTTTTGGGACTTATTTCATTCGGAGTTCTTTAATTTTTTTGAGAGTAAGTATTTTGGTTTTAAATAACTCCCAAATATTGGGACTTATTTCATTTTTTCTTTGGGACTTATTTTATTTTTTAAAGTTGGGAGTTTATTCATTTTTCTTAGGACTTATATCATTAGGAATTATTGAATTGGGATTTATTTCATTTGGGAGTTATTTCGCAGTACCAAATTTTTTAATACACAATTTTCTGAATGCGAATTAAAAGCTCAATTATAGCCACTCGTTTTTTTGGTTATGAATACTGGTGTAAAATTTTATCCGTTATTCGAGAGATGAAAACTATTATATTTTTAACCCCATAGCTGTTTTTTCTTTATATTGGTACTAAACTTCATTCTCTATGAGTTATGCCAATGCGATACTTGCTTGATTTTAAACTTTTTAAGTAACTTTATCATGGAGAGATTTTTGATAAATTTTAAATTTCTGTTTGAAGTTAACGGAAATATAAAACCCTTGATAAAAAAGTTGAAAAACTAGCAGATGTCATACTCACTTAAATAGCACCTTAACGAAATGTCAACTTGAAAATATGGCTAATAAAACGGTTTTAAAAAACACTTTTTTACAAATTTTGCGACCAAAAAAAGTAGCTAGATTTGTAGCTAAGAGCTAAATGACTTTTTTTGTCGCTAAATGCAAAAAAAAATAGCTAAATCTAGCTACAAAATAGCTAAATTGGCAACAGTGCCCCAAACACTAATTGCATCTTAAAAACTGCATATTCTGCAAACGATTTTTTAAAAAGCGCTAAAACTCTTTGATTTTCTGGCAATACTTAAACGAAAAATACATCACTGTTATTTACAACACTAGCTGTACTCTTCATACGCCATTGTCAAACGAAAAAATTGACGCATTGATGAAAAGTGTTGTGAATGTGAGCTCTGTGAAAAATTGTAAATTTAACTAAAAAAAATTAAATAATTTACTTAAAATTAAACAAAAAAGTATCACCTACCTGTACTTTACTAGAAACAAATGGAATTTTTGCAAAAGGTAAGAATTTTAAGTGCTAAAACTTCAAATGAAAATTTTCAATAACACACACACACATCAATCGGCAAAAAAATGTTCTGAAAATTTTCTTTGTGCTTTCTGTTTTTTCCCATTACATACATTTTCTCTTTTTACTCATCACTTGCTGTGTTTTCTGTTCCAACCAACCATTACCAATTTAATGAATGAATGTCAAGTAGAAGGAGAACTAGTAAACAAAAAGAATTATAAAAAAAACGACTACAAAAAGTAAAATAGACGAGAAAAAAGCCGCATTTGATACTACGGGTCGATTGCAATACATTTGTGTGTACGAGTGTTATTTTTCTATATATTGTGTGTCTATCGCTTGGTTAGCTATTGATTGAGACACCAACCAAGTAGCAGGAGGCAAAGAAATAAATGAAAATCATGGCAGACTTAGATGCTGTACATTTGGGCTTAGATGAAAACGAAGCTGATATTGCTGAAGAACTGCAGCATTTTGATGATTCCTTTGATACACGCAGTGAAGCATCCGAATCTGGTTCGGACTCTTCAGATTCACAACCCAGCATAAGTTCGGTTAGTACTAATCAATCTAGTAAATCAAAAGAAAAACGGAAAACTAAAAAATCTACGAAAGATTCTGATAAGAAAGCGGCTACCAAGCGAGCTGGCTCTAATGCTAAAGAATCTGCTAAAGCTGCTGCCGTCAATGGTAAATCATCTTCGAAAAAAAAGAAGGAATCAAATAAAACTGCAGATACTTCTACGGATTCTGTAGAAGCAAAAAAATCCGATTCGGCTAATGATTCTAAAGCTTCCCGTAAGAAATCAATTGACAATAGCCAGAACACTTCTAACAATGCCAATGTAAGTGGCAGTGCTAAAAGTGAAGCTAGTGATGATGAAGCGCATAAATCCAAACCGAATCAAGCTCCATTTGATAGTGATTCAGAATCAGAAGATTCGGATTCGGCAGCCAATATTAAACGTAATGGACGTAAAAATACCTCCAAGAGTTCTTCGCCTGAAAAGAAAACTGGTTCTTCTAGCGGCGGTGGCAGCAAAGGTGTTTCATCCTATGATTACAAGACCAAATTGAATTATTTATTCCGTGATACTCGCTTCTTCCTAATTAAATCAAACAATGCTGACAATGTGGGTATAGCAAAGAGTAAAAGTGTTTGGGCTACTTTGCCACAGAATGATGCCAATTTAAATCAGGCATTTAAGGAGGCTCGTAATGTTTTACTAATTTATTCCGTTAATGAAAGCGGTAAGTAAATAAAAATCATGAGTTATGTAACAATTAAGAAAAAAAAAAATCTTGGCAGACTTAATTGTTAGCCATGGGTTTATACACTCTATTTAGTGACAGAAGGAATAATATTCCCTCTATATTTAAAAAAAGTTTTAAAAAAATTTCTAACTCTTGGGCAAAATTTTTTTATTTTTTTGTTTTGGAGTATTAAAATTCTGGCCATAGACAACGAACGAAAAGCCCGATCAAATTTTCATTGTACTTTTCTCTTCTGTCCACTGTAGTCCAGGATTTAAATTTTTTGGTCTGTAAGGCAACACATCGCCTATATTCAAAACCCTCTTATCTTAAAAAGCACAACTTTTCAGGAGAGTCAAAAAACTGTTTATTTCGCGTATTGTTAGATTCAAATTCGATATTCTACAATATTTTTATAAATCAATAGAGTCCGACCGAAACCAGTTTTCGAGGCCGAACCGAAACCGAACCGAATATTCGGCCGAAAAAGTAATATTCGGCCGAAACCGAACCGAAACCGAAACTTAAAAAAAATTACCGCCTGGCATGAATAAAATTATTAAAAAGTTGTTAAAGATAAATATACAGCATATAATGCTTTGAAACCATAGGAATTGTTGTATTTTTGAAAAAAAAAAATATGTTTTTTAAAAAACTTACAAAAAAATTGTGTATTTCGTTTGTAGATTAGGCGAAAATAATTTTTGAACTGAAACAGTTTTCCATTTATTGCACAAACTTGTAACATTTTCTTCAATTTAACTGAAACAAGTGTAATGAAATACTAAATAAAAAAATTTAGCGACTTTTTTACATATTTTTTAAAATACCAAAAAGTTTCGGTTTCGGCTAATATTCGGCCAAAATTTTGCCGAATACCGAATAGAGACCGAAACCCCATTATTCGGCCGAAACCGAGACCGAAACCGAATAATCGGTCGGACTCTATAAATCAACTACTGAATCTCACATATAATTCGTTTTTAAAATTTTACACTATTGAGGATTTTATGATAGATAGAGGGTTTTGTTTCTCAAAAATATTAAGTACATCAATGAAAATGATCAGATACAGGGTTTTGCATTTTGATAAAAATTAATTATTATGATTTTATTTACGACATCGTTAAATTTTTAACGTGATTTATTAATGATAACGGCTTATAAAGAGTTCCGAAATCGCTGTTTTGGTCCACAGGTGCTGATTTTTGAGAAAAAAAATATTTTTTTACCGAATTCATCTTAAAAGATGACAAACTGTTGAGTATGTTATAGGGTTATATAGTCGCAACAAAAAGTCGACTTTTCGACTTTTCGACTTTTTTCAATTTCTAAAAAGTCGATTTTTCGACTTTTCGACTTTTTTCAAATTTTAAAAAGTCGACTTTTCGACCTTTCGACTTTTTAAAAAGTCGACTTTTTTCGACTTTTCGACTTTTTTCGACTTTTCGACTTTTTTCGACTTTTCGACTTTCTTCGACTTTTTAACTTTTTTCGACCTTTTCCAACTTTAAAAAGTAATTTTTTTGTAAATAAAAGTTTAGTTTTGACTTGTTGTAAGCATTTAGGTGCTATTTTTTTTTGGTTGTATTTTATTTATCAAAAAAAGTCAAAAAAATCGAAAATGTGGAAAAGGTTGAAAAAATCGAAAGCAAAAGAGTCGACTTTCGATTTATAGAACCCTATCACTGAGGTGTTTACAATAATCAAAAATATTGGTAAATATTGCAGTTAACACTTTCTAACTCATGAATTTGGCATTGACATTTTTGCTTCACATACAAAATACATGGAAACACCAATAGCTTCAGTTGTTATTAAACCCGGCACTCATTTGAAATTTTTTTCAGAAGAAAGAAATTATTTTCGTTTAGCAAAAATAAAAAATCGAAAAAAGTCGAAAAAGTCGAAAGCAAAAGTCGACTTTTCGACTTTTTAAGAACAAAAAAGTCGATTTCGACTTTTTAAGAACAAAAAAGTCGATTTCGACTTTTCGACTTTTTCATGCAAAAAGTCGATTAATCGACTTTTCGACTTTTCGACTATAGAACCCTAGTATGTTATGTAAAAAAATAGTAAAAAAATTAAAAACGCGATTTTGATCCACAGATGCTGATCAGCATCGCGATTTTTAAGATTAAAATTTTTGTTTCATAATGTACACAAGACATCTAAGTTTTGAGCCATATTTTTCAAAAAAGTCAAACAAGAATTGTGAGAAAAAACTAGCATCAGTGGACCAAAATCGTGATTCTGGAATTTTGTTGACATGCATAAATTAGTATGAAAACATGTAATGCATGATGAAATTATTCAAAAAAATATTTATAAATTAATTATATTTTGAGGATGTTTATTCTGGCTCGAGGTCATTATTTTCTTTACTAATTAAAACCATGATATCTGTGGCAAAATGGAATAAGTGCATAAGTGTTTTTATACTACTTTTCAGGAGAGCATTTTTAAGTTTTAATTTCAAATACCAAATCTGGGTTTAAAAATTTGAACATTTTGGGCATGTAAATATCTCAAGCATTATTATCGACATAATCTTCGCTACTTAAAAAGTTGATATATGTATATTAGGACAACGGAGATATCGGGTGAAAACCATTGATGTTGTAATTGCGTTTTGCAAAATTACATTTTAATCCAAGCATATGTCGAGATATGCAGTTATGTATCCCTGCAAAATACATTTTAGCGTCTTCAACGATAGCTGATTTTAAAATAAGGAATAAAAACATAACTCAGATATCCTGTTACGATTTTTATTTTTACTTTAAAAAAAAAAATGAGTTGTGGAGTTATGAAATCAATATCTCAGAAAGTAATGGTCAGATTTTCATAAAAATTTGATACAATACGAAAATGAATAAGATTCCGAAAATGCAAAAACACGTTTTGGACATAACTCGACTTATGGATGTTATGGATTTTTGCCACAGATATTCTCATTTTCAAGAAAATTATAAATTAAGTTAATTAAATTAATTATTTGAAAAGATAGAGGGTTTTGCATTCAGAAAATTAACTGTGTAAGAGATAGAGAAAACCAAAAATGCAAATAAAATAGCAAAAAATATATTTTTGTTCTGAATTTTACACCATAGATGAGGGCCGTTTTACTGAATATTTTGCCATCAAGAAGTCACCCAGGCAGAAAAATACAAACGGGCCAACGTTGGAATGAAGTTGGCGGCGACGGTACCAACGTTGGCGAATCATACCCGTTTCTAAGTCTACGACGTCATTCCGAGGTTGAAATGATAACAGTGGCCAACGATCGCTCGACTTTTGTTTTGACGTTGGGTTAACATTGATTTTCCAAATTTACGACCTTAGATTTACCTTTTGCTTAGGAACCCAGCAAAAAATAAACGAAGTGGTTCAAAAAGAATTAGTGGTTTCACTACATACAAAGTAGCGAAGGTACCGAACTTCATATTCCGTAGGAAGTACTTTTAAAATCACTTCCAAAAATGCTACAAAATAACAATAAAAACATCTTTCACCAGTTCTTTGCTTAATGATTTTGAAGTACCTTTTTTATATGTTCTTAGGAATCAAATCAAATCACCACAACATATGAACTTCTTTTTCAACTGAAACAATTAGAATGAGGGTGATACACGAAGTATGCAATTTTTTCTACGTCCAGCTTCAAATAGATTTAGGTTTTGCAAAAATGGTGACAAAATTTGGTAATGGCATTTCATTTCTCTTTATTTAGAGCTTAAAAAATCGAAAAGACGAAAATCGATTATTGATAAATTTTTAAAATTTCATATCTTATATCAAAAAAAGTTGGTCCTAGATCAAATAAATACATTTACGAACTAAAGCGGATGTTGCTGCATCACATTATTAAAGATTGTTTAAGCTTTTTAGAAAATTGAGGTATAGGCTTGTGGTCAAAACAAACTTGTGAATCAATTTGCTGTGAATTTTTATAGTTTTGTGATCTCTATAATTACTCCTTTTTTAATTTGAAGTATATACGTTAGATTATCAATGAAATTAATTTTTCTATCATGTAAGGTTTTTAAGATATTCGCGTTTTAATATTGAAATATTTGGGTCTCTTCTGTAACGTATTCTTAAGTAGGGTTACATAGTCGCAACAAAAAGTCGACTTTTCGACTTTTTTCAATTTCTAAAAAGTAGATTTTTTGACTTTTCGACTTTTTTCAAATTTTAAAAAGTCGACTTTTCGACCTTTCGACTTTTTAAAAAGTCGACTTTTTTCGACTTTCTTCGACTTTTTAACTTTTTTCGACCTTTTCCAACTTTAAAAAGTCGATTTTTTTGTAAATAAAAGTTTAGTGCTGACTTGTAAACATTTAGGTGCTATTTTTTTATGTTGTATTTTATTTATTAAAAAAAGTCGAAGAAATCGAAAATGTGGAAATAGTAGAAAAATCGAAAGCAAAAGAGTAGATCTTCGATTTATAGAACCCTATCACTGAGGTGTTTACAATAATCAAAAATATTGGTAAATATTGCACTTAACACTTTTTAACTCATAAATTTGGCATTGACATTTTTGCTTCACATACAAAATACATGGAAATACCAATGGCTTCAGTTGTTATTAAACTCGGCTCTCATTTAAATTTTTTTTTCAGAAGAAAGAAATTATTTTCATCTGGAAAAAGTAAAAAAAAAGTCGAAAGCAAAATCGACTTTTTAAGAACAAAAAAGTCGATTTCGACTTTTTCATACAAAAAGTCGATTAATCGACTTTTCGACTATAGAACCCTATTCTTAAGTTGCTCAAACACAATAGAACTCGATTTAGTAAAAATAAGTCATCTTTATTCCAAATCTGGCATCCAAATTTTTCTATCGCGTACTGTTTTTGAAATATTGGCGTTTGCAAAACTCAAACTCTACTGTTACGCACTCATATTCTTTATAAATCACACTAAAATTTTTAAACGCGAATATCTCAAAAACAGAACATGCTTAAAAATTGTGGATTGCAGTTTTGGAATCAGGAGGTCCATTTTATATGAAATCAAGTCCTATTTAATGGAAGCAACGTAAGAATACGTAACAGTGGACCCCTAAAAGTGCTTTTTTTACTTTTTAACAGCGAATATCTCAAAAACGGTACGTGCTAGAAAAATTTGGAAGGTAGATATGGAAGCAGGAGACCATAATCTATAAGGACCAGTTAGAAATTTCACTGGAAGGTTTTTGCTGTCGAACATTGTTTTTAGTGTAAATATTACAAAAATACTCTTTCAATCAATCTTACAAAAATATGTGAAAAAGAACTTCTAATTTAGAAGTTCTAAATCACCAAATAAAAATGACATAATCACACCCAAAATGCCAAGAAATATGTACTTCTAAAGAAGTGATGAAAAAAGTGCTTCCAAAAGGTCAAGTTATATTAACATCCGGATCACTACTTCAGAAGTTGTGATAAAAACACTAGTGATATATGTTATACTTAAGTGTCAATCTTTCGCCACTGAAAAGTGGAGATAAAAAGAACATACTTTGTGTGTCACGCCCATATTAAATTCATCAATGTTTCAGTTGAAGAAGAAGTACATCTGGTTCATAAGTTGTGGTGAATTTTGTAGTGAATGGTAAGCTCTTTTTTTGCTGGGAATGTATTGAAAATCGCGATGTAGTGCTTTTTAGCTACCATTTTGTACAAATTGATTGAAAAAGCAACTACTTAAGTGCCCACTTAGATTAAAGAGTTGAAGTCTATGTAAATCAAAAACTTTTAAAAAAAAAAAAAAATCTTAAACTTTTAAATTATAATCTATAGTGTAGTGTTTTATGTAAACACAAAGTTGTGCCAACACAATATTTTTGGTAAAACTGTTTTACAGTATACAATGTTGTATTTTTGGCTAGCCCGACATTGTACCAATACAAAATTTTTGGTACGGTTGGCAATTTCTGACTGGGCATTTTCGTGAAAATGGGAGATAGAGGGTTTTGAATATAGGCCTTCGATATATTTTTTGTTTACTTTAATTCGGTTACCAATCTACAAATTATTGACTAACATGCGAAAACATGTTCTTGTTCGGATCAGCGATTCAAAAGTTATGAACGGAAATGTAAGAACTCCTCGAAAATTTTGGTTCATTCCACATAAACTAAAAATACATTTAATCCGACTGCTGGTTGAGATTCAAACCAGCATTCAAGTCCAACATATTTTTTTGGCACATTTTTTTAGCAAATTATTTTTCCAATAATTTTTTTTTTTAAATAAAGATTTTTGCAATAATCTTTTTTACATTATGAAAAATTTCCATTCTTTCGGCAAGGCCAAGTTTAACTAATTTACTTGTTTTTATTTTTATTTAATTTTTTTTAGGAAAATTTGCTGGTTTTGCTCGTATGACAGCACCATCACGACGTGATATTGCCCAACCTCCTTGGGTTTTGCCACCAAGTATTTCAGCTAAAGCTTTAGGTGGCGTCATCGAAATCGATTGGATATGTCGCAAAGAACTTTCCTTTAATTGTACATCGCATTTGTATAATTCCTGGAACGAAGGTAAACCAGTTAAAATAGGACGTGATGGTCAAGAAATTGAACCTAAGGTGGGAGCTGAATTGTGTCGACTATTTCCGGAGGATGAAAAAATCGAATTGACGCCAATTTTACGCAAATCGAAAGAAACGGCTAAAATGATGCGAGAAAAGGGTATACGTGTTATATACAAAGCACCCAAAAGTTTATCATCACGTGGAGGGGGTGGAAGAGGAGGTAATCATTATCGCAGTGGTGGTGATCGTCGAGATGGTGGTGGTCCAATGCGTCATAAACGTACATTTATTGGACCACATCGTCCGTATAAATTGTCACATATGGGACCGGGTTATAAACGTGGTGGTTCACCGTATGGTAGAGGTGGTCCAGGTGGTAGTAGTGGTTCCAGAGCTGGCGGTGGTGACTCGTCATTGCCACCCTGGGAAAGATATATGACACCAGCAGCTGCTGCCGAAGCCTATTTGGCAGATTATATGCGTACAATGCATGGTCAATTGCCACCACTGCCATTTGTACCACCATTTGGTCAAATACCACCACCCACACCGGGCGGTACAGCTGTACCACCACCTGGCATGCCGGGATCCATATATGAACAATTGCCACCGCCGGCCAGATACTATGAGGGTCCTCCATTACCAGACTATCCACCACCCCAACCCTTGCGTCCACCACCACCCGGCTATGATAAGAATGCACCATCATTTGAAGATTTTGCAGCTTGGAAACATGCTGGTTTACCCACCGGTGCAATGCCACCAGGTTTTCCACCAAGCCTACCAGGTGCAGCTGCTGGTAGTAGCGGTGGTTCTGGAGCCGCCGGAGGAGGTAACAACAGCTCTGCAGGTCCGGCCGGTGGTAGCAGCAATTCAAATTATCGCGGCAATCGCAATAGTAACTCAAACTCTAATACAAATTTAAATCGTTCACGTGATCGTCCTGGTCGTCCTAATGAATATCACCATCGCGGTGGTGGAAGTGCGGGTGGTTCTTCACGCAGCACTGGTGGTGGAGATCGTGATCGTCATTTCCGAGGTGGTAACGAACGTAGTAGTGGTCGTAATTATCGTGATAATCGACGTTAAGTGTTTAATTTTTTTTTTTTAATTTTTATAAAATTATCGAATCGTACATTAATTTTTATTTGAATTTAACAAAAAAAAAAGTGTAGTAACTTAAAGAGAACGATGATATACTTTTTTTAAAAGAATGGTCACTCTCCAAGAAAACTACATCAACCACACCTCCCTCCACTCTACACTACTCAACATAATTAGTGATTTTTTTTTTTTCTAAAATATATAAACAACAAATTTAAAGGTGTTGAAGCTAAAAAAGAAGAAAAATATTCTCATTTTTTTTTTAAGTGTTAAAATCAAACTATTTTTTTAAATAATATTCATTTTACCATCAATTGATAAAAAAAAGAAATATTTAAAACTTAAATCTAAAGAAAAATATTTAAAAAAAAAAAAGAAAAAAGTGTGAAAAATAATTTGAAATCGATACAAAAAGTATAACAAAACTTAATATTTAGTATTTAACTTTAATTTAGTTTTTTTCTTCCCCTTCTACATATTAAATATAAAACTTTTAAGAATTAAACATAAAAAAATTAAAATATTGAAAAAAATATATATAAAAAAAATAATAAAATGAATACAAAAGAACTTTTTTATTGCAATAAAGTTAAGGTGGAGAGCCACTTCAAAATATATATTGAAAAGCAAAAAGACTGACCAAATAAGAAATATAATTTTGAAATTAAAAAAAGAAAAAAATTAAAGACGTTCTTATCACTCTCCTTACCTTACAACCAAAACGAACTGTTTATTATTGCAAAAAAGAAAAAAAAAAATTGAAAAAATAAAAAAATTCACACCAAGTGTGAAGCAAAAATCGTAAAAATGCTTAAAAAAACAAGTGCTAAAACAAAATCAAATCAATTAAGTGCAATAGTGTTAAAAGAAATTGTTAAAACAAAATTTCAATTTCTTAATGCCAAATAACGGACTATTTTCAAATCCTCAATCACAAAATGTTGCCATTGAAAAGTAAAAGCAAAACAAAGACTTTTTAAAATGGACAATTTATGTTTTTCATTGGAAATTTTAAGTGTTTTAAGGATTCAAGTAACAGTTTAATTACTTTCGAGTCCTTAAATTTCCTGTGCTTTTCTTTCTAAACATCACATAGTTGATACCGATTCTTCACATTCCACATCAACCAAAAACTATCATATTTAAACATTTTTAATTTTATCTAATATTTTATTGTCTTTCAGACTTTTTAAGTACCGAAATTCCAAGCATGCAGTTTTTTTGCTTTTGCCAGTCAAGATTGCTGTTACCATTAACATTGACTCATTTCTGTACTCAGGAAACGAAATACGTACAAACAAAACCAATCACAATCATCTAATCAAATGTTCAAATAAGAAATATATTTTCACTTGTACAATGCAATTATTAAATGGCGAAATTGTTCCAAGATAAAGAGTTTAAAACTGAAATAGTTCATATTATGTAAGTAAAAAACGATATATCGTGTTTTAAATAACGTATTCGTTTACAAAACATTTAAATATTTTATAATAAAGTTCTTTAAAATTGTATTATTTTTGCAAAAAAACATTAAAATTTTAAAATAGAATAATTTTCAAGAAAATTATTTTTCTGTTTTAAATTTATTTATGTTAATCATTTTTGCAAGACTTATTGTTAGTCGACTCGTGTTTCGGAATTTGTCGATTCTATTGCCAAGACTATTTAGCAAAAATAAAAATCTTATACTATAAAGTAGCAAAGGGAATTTAAATGACAAATCGCTAATGCTCAAACAAAAATATTAATACATTTTCAACCATACATTCATTGAGAATTAGAAGAAGAAAATTGTACAATCTCTTAGTAAGTTCACGATCGTCAAATAACCAATAAAAAAACTTTAAACAGATTTACATATAGCTCATTTACTTGTATTGTGTCATAACTAAAAAAACGTGATTTTTTAATTTATGATGCAGAATTTTTCGTTATATCATTAGAGTCCGACCGAAATCAGTTTTTCAAGGCCCAACCGAATATTCGGCCAAAAAGAGATATTCGGCCGAAACCGAACCGAACCCGAAACTTTAAAAAATTACTACTTGGCATGAATACAATCATTAAAAAAAATTAAAGATACCCAGTCAGAAAAATACAATCGCAAAAGCGTTGTGAAAGCGTTGTGGACGGTTGTACGAGCGTTCTGTATACCAACTTCAAAGCGCCTTCAGATGATCCGAATGATAACATCGATCTACGCTAGGTTTAAAGCGTTTTAAAAGCGATGTAAAAAAGTGCTTTGAGAACGTTTTTTTAAAGTCATCAAATCGCTTTAAAAACCCAAAGTAAAGAATTTCTGTTGTAGTTCGGTTGTAATAATTTGTTTGATACAAAGAGAAATCCGAAAAAAAGTTTTTGTAAAAAACTTTGAAAATTTAAAAAAAAAAATTCGAAACTTAGAAAATTAAAAAAAAAATCTAAAAACATTTTTTATGATTTTTTTACTTAAAAAACAAAAAAAAAATTGACAAAAAATTGTTATTTAAAAATAGTTTCGGAACTTAGAAATTTAAAAAAAAAAAAAATATCGTCCATTCCATGAGACATTTTAAAAAATCTGACCGAGGGTCTTCCGATTTTTGTTATATTTTTCGTACATATACTCTATGGAGCCAATTTCAAAATTCATCCATCAGATCGAAAATACTCGAAAAACTCGCGATTTTATTCACGATTTTCGTTTTTAAAAAAGTAAAAAAAATGCAAAATCTGTGTAACTTTGAGCAGCTGTATTTTCTAAACTACTTATCGCATTTTAACAATCTATAGCGCATACGAATGGTATGTAGGTCTATTTTAATTTCTAATAAACTGAAAAAATATTGGTGGTTTAAAAGTGCATTTTATATGCAAGTGCAGTTTTGAAGTGCATTTTGCGAAACTTTTACCCCTTTTAATTTTTTTTTAATTAGCATATTTGGAAAATTTAGAATTTTTGCTACAAAAAAATGTTTTCATTACAATGGACCGAGAATGTATGCTATTTTTAATATTTTTTTTTTAAAAATACTTCCTTAAGTTTCCCTTATAAAAATTTTTATTTTTTAAAATATACCAAAATCATGTAAAAAGACATGTTTATAAACCGTTATATTTTCAAAAGTAGTAATCGTATCTTATTGTTTTTATGCACATTAGAAAGGTATTTTTGTCTATTTTTCGCATATAATGAACGCAAAAATGTTGGTGCTTCAAAAATGCATTTTAAATGCAAATGCAGTTTTGAAGTGCATTTTTCAAAACTTTTACCCTTTTGCATTTTTTTTTAATTATCATATTCGAAAAGTTTACAATTTTTACTACAAATTAATGTCCTCCTAATAATGGACCCAAGGTGTGTGATATTTTTAAAATATTTTTAAAAAATCATGTACTTTCAGATTTTTTTTAGTTTAATTTAAAATATTAAAATTTATTTTAAGGAAATTTTTAAAATTTCTTTAAAAATAGCACACACAGTGGGTCCATTATTAAGAGGACATTATTTTGTAGTAAAAATTGTAAACATTTCGAATATGGTAATTAAAAAAAAAATGCAAAGGGGTAAAAGTTTTGAAAACTGCACTTCAAAACTGCATTTGCATTTTAAATGCATTTTTGAAACACCAACATTTTTGTGGTCATTAAATGCAAAAAAGGGACAAAAATACCTTTCTAATGTGTATAAAAACAGTTAGATACGTTTATTACTTTTGTAAATATAACGGTTTAAAAACATGTCTTTTTACATGATTTTGGTATAATTTAAAAAATAAAAAATTTTATAAGGGAAACTAAAGGGAGTATTTTTTTAAAAAAAATATTAAAAATAACATACTTTCTCGGTCCATTGTAGTGAAAACATTTTTTTGTAGCAAAAATTCTAAATTTTCCAAATATGCTAATTAAAAAAAAAAATTAAAGGGGGTAAAAGTTTCGCAAAATGCACTTCAAAACTGCATTTGCATATAAAATGCACTTTTAAACCACCAATATTTTTTCAGTTTATTAGAAATTAAAATAGACTTACATACCATTCGTATGCGCTATAGATTGTTAAAATGCGATGAGTAGTTTAGAAAATACAGCTGCTCAAATTTACACAGATTTAGCATTTTTTTGACTTTTTTAAAAACGAAAATCGTGAATAAAATCGCGAATTTTTCGAATATTTTCGATCTGATGGATGAAATTTGAAATTGGCTCCATAGAGTATCTGTATGAAAAAAATAACAAAAATCGGAAGACCCTCGGTCAAAAAATGCCTTAAATTACCAAATGTCTGGTGGAATGGACGATATAAAGAACTCTTAAAACGCTTTTCGAATACGCTCGCAAAGCGTTCCAAAAAAACGTTGTGAGATTGTTTTTTTTTTTTGTTATAAATCTTTCAGAACACTTCTCAAAAACGCTCGTAAAGCGTTTGAAAATAGCGTTTTGAGAACGCTTTTTTTTGTTACAGTGCTTTCAGAACGCTTTTTTTTAGAACCGTCGTCAATTTCTGCTTGGGTAAATATACAGGACCTAATGTTTGTTTTCTTGTATTTATTAAAAAAAATATATTTTTTTTAAAAAACTTACAAAAAAAATTGTAAATTTCATACAAATGTAGATTGAATGAAAAAAATATTTGAACGGTAACAGTATTACATTTATTGGACAACCTGCTTCTTTTTGTTCAAGTTAACTGAAACAAGTAAATTATAACACGAAATCAAAAAATTTAGCGATTTTTTTATATTTTCGGTCGGACTCTACATATTATGCTTTATATTATGTCCAAAATTCGTATTAATATCTTTTAAACTCACCGCTTGAGAAGAGAACACGCCATTATTACATTTTCTATTTACCGGCCAATGAACAACCACCCAGTCAGAAAAATACAATCGCAAAAGCGTTGTGAACGGTTGTACGAGCGTTCTGTATACCAACTTCAAAGCGCCTTCAGATGATCCGAATGATAACATCGATCTACGCTAGGTTTAAAGCGTTTTAAAAGCGATGTAAAAAAGTGCTTTGAGAACGTTTTTTTAAAGTCATCAAAGCGCTTTAAAAGCCCAAAGTAAAGAATTTCTGTTTTAGTTCGGTTATAATAATTTGTTTGATTATTGTTTAATCTCCAAAAAACTTAGAAAATTTAAAAAAAAAATGTTGAAACTTAGAAAATTTAAAAAAAAAAATCTAAAAATATTTTTTTTACTAAAAAAAATTGACAAAAAATTTTTATTCAAAAATAGTTTCGGAACTTAGTATTATTGACCTGTTGTCCACAACATAAATTAGAAAAGCTCAATTTCCATAAAAACCTGAAACTAATTTACAAAATAAAGTAGTAGAGTGGGAGGAGATTTTTCGTATGTGTTCCCATTTCAGTGGGGTTGTTTATTATCTTTGCCAGAAACTAATTTACAAAAAAGTAGTAGGATAGGAGAAGATTTTTCGTTCCCGTTTTAGTGGGTTTGTCCAAAGATAATAAATAATAAAGGTACAGAATTGGGGACAGTTGGTAGAGTTCGAATAGGTTGTTCGAAAATATCAAATGTGTTTTTCGGATTTTTTTTTTTTTTGTAAAAATAGAACATTATCATCACCAATAACAGTATTTTTAACGGAAAGTTGTGTTTTGGAAGGCTTGCTGTCCACAACATAAATTAGAAAAGCTTGAACTTCCTTAAAAACCAGGAATTAATTTACAAAAAAAGTAGTAGGATGGGAGGAGATTTTTCGTATGTGTTCCCATTGCAGTGGGTTTGAATAAATCAAACCCACTTCATTATTATCTTTGGAATAAATAATAAAGATACAGCAATGGGGACAGTTGACAGATTTCGAATAGGTAGTTTGAAAATATCGAATGTGTCTTTCGAAAAATTTTTAATTTATTTTTTGTAAAATAGAACATTATGGCCACCAACAACAGTATTTTTTACCGTAAAACAAAATTTTGGAAGGCCTGAAAAGCTTTAATTTCCTTAAAAACCAGAAATTAATTTACAAAAAAAGTAGTAGGATGGGAGGAGATTTTTCGTATGTGTTTTCATTTCAGTGGGTTTGGCCAGAAACGGAGGAGATTTTTCGCATGTGTTATTATTTTAATGGGTTTGTTTATTATCTTCGCTATTTGTATATGTACCCGAACGGGTTTTAGCATAAATAGTAATTTGAGTAAAAAATAGTAAATTGTAGTAGGTAATCGAATGAAGCTATTGTATTGAAAAATGTCCACCTGTAGTAGAAAAAATAAAAAAAAATTTTGTAGCAAAGATTATAAACAAACCCACTGCAATGGGAACACATACGAAAAATCTCCTCCCATCCTACTACTTTTTTTTGTAAATTAATTTTAGGTTTTTCAGGAAATTAAAGCTTTTCTAATTTATGTTGTGGACAGCAATCCTTACAAAACATTTTTTTTCGTTAAAAAATATTAGGTGTGTTCCAGAACTTTCCGGGTAAAGTTCGGTAAAATGAGAAAAAATCAAAAAACCTCTCACAATACCACAAAAATACACAAAAGCACGGGAACGATTAAAACCACATTTCAAGCCCAAAATAATAGAAAATGTAAACAAACCAATAACGCTAAAATATTTTGTAAGAAAAATTACTTTAAACAAGAAAACAAATTGTAAAAGTTTATTTTAATAACATACACAGTAAAAAGTTTTGGGTTAATTTTAATTCCTAGCTGGTGTGTATATATATCAAAGACAAAAAGAATTAAATTTATTCCTTTAAAAGTGTACTTTTAAAGAGATAAAAAGAGAGTGAGAGAGTGGATTTTTAACCTATTTTTTGGTGTTAAAATAATTCCCAAATAGTCTTATTAATGTAAACAATTGTATACCTAAACGGGTGTTAATTTTAATCTAGGCAGGACTAAAATTAGTACCCCTTTCATAAAATTTACCCAAAAATAAATAAAACAAAAGGTTATGTTTTTTTTTAATATTTTTGTGTATTGAATAAATAATAAGACTTAAAATACAGATCAAATACCTGAATAAAGTTAAACGAAGAGGAATGTTGATGCATTTTTCACCCAAACTCAGTAAAACTACATGGATAAGTGATAATTCTTCTATATTACGAAATCATTCCTGGGGGTCTTCCAAATCAATTTCGGCACGGTTTGTTGATGTCGTTCCATCAAAAAGAAACAAAAGCAGCTGCTGGATCAGTATTGTGTAATAAATTATTTATGGAAGGTTTTTAAAGTTAATGAATGTACTGCCCAATCAAAAATTCCAGTCTCTGCCTTCTGCTTTAAGATTCAGCTGGTCTAAAAGTAAGGTTAAACAAAAATTAATTAAAAACGATTGCAAAACGTTTGTAGTAAATACTTACTTGATAATTATATTCCGGTCGGAATCAAAACTTCACTTTCTGGATCACAAATTTTGATAACATAAAATTCTCTATAAATTTTTATTTTTCCGTACATTGCAAACATTTTGCCACACTTTCATTGAATGAATAATTTTTTTTTTGCTCACTCAATACAACAGCTGTTTTCAATTCCTTGTTCAGTGTTTATTTTAAACTTGATGAAATACAATTGTTGATGACGTTTGACGTTTATTTTTTATTAGTTTTTTAAGAGAGAAATTTAATTATTTTTTGGCATCAAAATAAAACTAAAAGAAATATCATAAAGAAAAACAAATTTTTAATTCCTATATGGTTTAACATATAAACCATTTCGGATTTAACTTTCAATTTAATTCCAAGGTGGTTTAAAATATGTTCCGATAGGTTTTAAATTTAACCCAAAACTTTTTACTGTGTAGTTAGTTCTTTATTTTATTTAAATTTCCAATTTAGCTTCACAAAAAAAAAACAGCTGTTTTTTCAACATCTGACTGTTACCAATTTACCCGAAAAAAAAGTGCGGGTAAGTTCGGTAAAATGAGAAACTAATTTATTCTCTCAAAAACTCTCTCATTTACCCAATTTTTGCGTACGGGAACGCTTTTCGGGCTGGTTTGGGTACCCGCGGGCACCCGCGGTAACGTTGTGGAACGAACCTAATAAAATGTTCCCAAAAATATATTTTTTTTGTAGAAAAACGGCCCACCCTAGTGAATACTCTGATTATAAAACACATTTTTTTATTAAAGTTTTTCATTTGATTTGCTTACAATGACTTTAATGAATCGCACAAAAAATATATGTAATTGAATTTTTATTTAGTTCGGTTTGAGTACATGTTAATTATTTCGGAGAAATAATAATTGTTGTAGAGAAAATCTAAAAAAAAATCTAGTGACAACACAGGCTAACAATAAGTGGAGATGCTTTCGGAAGATGCCACCCATCCATCACTAGTACTCCTTCGATTGCCACACACTTAATGTGTGCCAGATTAAAATTAGCCATTTAAATGAAACTTTTAAACAAATCGAATATACGAATTACTTTTATTACGAATAACCCGTATACCCACCATCATTCGTGGTGTATTCATTTGGCAGAAACTTAATCTCAACTTTTTACAGAGTTGTATTTTTCTCATTGTTAACCCTTCAGTTATAAAATATACAGTCCAACAATATAAAAACACCAGAAAAAATATTTTGAAAAAAAAAATTTTTTTTCCTCACCCACTGGCTCCACCTTCTATAATTATGTGGACATTTATTCCGACATACGTCAAAATTGTGTTATTTCTCGTGTGCCATAGTCAAATGTTATACATATTTATGTTGGAAATAAATGTTAACATAGTTCTCCAAACATATTTCTTAACAATTATGTTAACATAAGAAACGTCAAATTCATGAGTTTGTTGATGGCGACATTTTGGAAAAATACAAATTCACAAAAAACATTCGCTTTATAATTAATAAATGTGGTTTTTTGAAAGAACGTAACTAAATAACGTAAGAGACAAAAAAGTTGAATGTAAGAGACAAAAAAGTTGAAAGAAAGTATGAAGTGAGGTTGAGATTGCTAGAAATGGAATTGTAGTGTTGGAAACTGTCAAAATTTATTCTGTAGAAACTATAAATATTCACATATCGTCTATTCCATGAGACATTTAAAAAAATCTGACCTAGGGTCTTCGGATTTTTGTTCTTTTTTTCATACAGATACTCTATGGAGCCAATTTCAAATTTCATCCATCAGATCGAAAATATTCGAAAAACTCGCGATTTTATTCACGATTTTCGTTTTTAAAAAAGTAAAAAAAATGCAAAATCTGTGTAACTTTGAGCAGCTGTATTTCCTAAACTACTAATCGCATTTTAACAATCTATAGCGCATTCGAATAGTATGTAAGTCTATTTTAAAATCTAATATACTGAAAAAATATCGGTGGTTTAAAAGTGCATTTTATATGCAACTGCAGTTTTGAAGTGCATTTTGCGAGACTTTTACCCCTTTTAATTTTTTTTAATTAGCATATTTGGAAAATTTAGAATTTTTGCTACAAAGAAATGTTTTCATTACAATGGACCGAGAATGTTTGCTATTTTTAATATTTTTTTTAAAAAATACTTCCTTAAGTTTCCCTTACAAAAATTTGTATTTTTTAAATTATTCCAAATTCATGTAAAAAGACATGTTTTTAAACCGTTATATTTTCAAAAGTACTAACCGTATATTAATGCTTTTATGCACATAAGAAAGGTATTTTTGTCTATTTTTTGCATATAATGACCGCAAAAATTTTGGTATTTCAAAAATGCATTTTAAATGCAAATGCAGTTTTGAAGTGCATTTTTCAAAACTTTTACCCCTTTGATTTTTTTTTAATTATCATATTCGAAAAGTTTACAATTTTTACTACAAAATAATGTCCTCCTAATAATGGACCCACAGTGTGTGCTATTTTTTAGAATTTTTTAAAAAACATATAATTTCAGATTTTTTTTGTTTAATTTAAAATATTAAAATTTGTTTCAAGGAAATTTTTAAAATTTCTTTAAAAATAGCCCACACAGTGGGTCCATTATTAGGAGGACTTTATTTTGTAGTAAAAATTGTAAACTTTTCGAATATGATAATTAAAAATAAATTCAAAGGGGTAAAAGTTTTGAAAAATGCACTTCAAAACTGCATTTGCATTTAAAATGCATTTTTGAAACACCAACATTTTTTCGGTCATTAAATGCAAAAAACTAACAAAAATACCTTTCTAATGTGCATAAAAACAACAAGATACGATAAGTACTTTCGAAAATATAACGTTTTAAAAACATGTCTTTTTACATGGTTTTGGTATAATTTAAAAAATAAAAATTTTTATAAGGGAAACTTAAGGAAGTATTTTTTTAAAAAAAATATTACAAATAGAATACATTCTCGGTCCATTGTAATGAAAACATTTTTTTATAGCAAAAATTCTAAATTTTCCAAAAATGCTAATTAAAAAAAAAATAAAGGGGGTAAAAGTTTCGCAAAATGCATTTCAAAACTGCATTTGCATATAAAATGCACTTTTAAATCACGGATATTTTTTCAGTTTATTAGATATTAAAATAGACTTACATACCATTCGTATGCGCTATAGATTGTTAAAATGCAATAAGTAGTTTAGAAAATACGGCTGCTCAAAGTTACACAGATTTTGCATTTTTTTGACTTTTTTAAAAACGAAAATCGTGAATAAAATCGCGAGTTTTTCGAATATTTTTGGTCTGATGGATGAAATTTGAAATTGGCTCCATAGAGTATCTGTATGAAAAAAAATAACAAAAATCCGAAGACCCTCGGTCAAAAAATGCCTAAAATCACCAAATGTCTGGTGGAATGGACGATATATAAAAAACAGTTTTCATTAACAAGACAAACCGACATTTAAAATCCTACTGATGATGACACTAACTGGGGTGTTTGAAACCGGTATGGGAAATACCAGAAATGTCTATAATTTTTAGAAATTCAATTTTTCTTCTGCATTTTTTCAACTTGAACCCTTATAACAAATATAATTAGAGCCCGTGCTCGATCTGTACTTACAGAAAAAATCAAACTAAATAACGTTAAATTAAAGCTTTTTAATTAAAAAAAGTGTGTTATATGTATTAAAAAAATAAATTAAAAATAAAATCCAAACGACCTTCATGAACGAATTCCTGAAAAAAATGAGTTAACATAAATTACGATTACACCAACCTTTAACATAAAATGAAAATACAAAAAAATTCTGTCGACGTTATCTCTTATGTTATCTACAATTTTATGTTGGTGTATCCGGAGCGTCAAAAACTTTTATTTGAATTTTTCAAGGTTGGTAATCGAAACGAATAACGGTATCGATATCGGTATTGGTATCGTTTTTTTATTTATTTCGGTATCGGTATCGGTTACGGTATTTGAGTTGAATCGGTTACGGTATTACCAATACCGAAACGTCGATACCGGTACGTACCGGTATTATCGAAAAAAAATGTTAAAAATATAAAAAACGCATAAAAACTTTAATTTTTTTTCAATTTTAATACTAAAACACGTATTTACGTATTTATTTTTAGCATTTTTGCTAAAATGCGCTTTAAAATTCGAAAAAAAATTTAAATTGCGTTTTCTTAGGGGGTCGGCGGGGACGTTGCCGGACCACACCTACAAAAGGGGGCGGACCGAGAAAACTGTAATTTTCTTATCCCCTTGATCAAAGTGCAGGACTTTATAGTTATTCTGACATAAAAAGGTTTCATTTGTTGCAGAAAGTAAAAAAAAATATGTAAAAAAGTAGAAGAGTTAAATTCGACTTACAAGGAAGGTCTTCCTGGTGTCACCCGCCGATCTTTATGGAATTGGTTTTATTTTGTAGAGTATAAAAAATAAAGGGACACGTATTTTTTTTAGTGGCCCAAATTCATATCTACACGTTATTAGCATCACAAGATAGGTATTTTAATTACCTTTAATCTAATACCAAATACGCTATATTAGTTTTGAGCAAATAGATGTAAATCGTAATAAACTGAAAAAGGTCAATTTCCCTCCATGCAAATCGAACCTCCTAAAAATGAGTTTGGGCCGCTAAAAAAAATAAGTGTCGAATTAATTTTCGTTCTGAACAACATATCCAAATGTCATGAAGATCGGAGGGTGACACCAGGGAGACTCTCCTTGTTACCCGAATCCATGAGTATCCACGGTGCCCTTTTAAAGTGATAGTTAGTTTTCTAACTTAAAAAAAAAATTAACAATTATGATTAGAAATATTTTATTTTGAGTAAAAAACTTTTTTTTAATCATTTTAAAAAAAAAAATTTTTTTGAGTGTAAAATTTTTTTTTTGCTTAATTGTAAAAATATTTTTGAGTGACAAAAATACTTTGTTAAATATTTTTCTATGACTTTTCCATGTTTTTAAAGCTGGTTTAACGGGTTTTTCAACATGTTGACTTAAGGTGAAACCAATTTGAAATTCACGGTTTTGTAATAATTTTTGAACCACGAAGTCCTATAAATATCAAAAAAATCCTTGGGCACCCACATTGCGGATTAAATAAAAATCCCCAAAAAACTTAACTATACTTAGGGTTGCGGAAAGTTTCTATTGAGAGTCTAAATGATTTAAAAAAAATTTCGTGAAAATCAATAATTTTCTTCTGCTCCCGCATAGCGGTTGAAGTATGATTTTTTTTTTGGAAATTTTTACTTAATCCACGATGTGGGTGCCCAAAGATTTTTTTGATTTTTATGAGACTTCGGCGAGGCATTTGGAGTACGATTTTTCATTTACAAAAACCAAAAAAATTACAAATTTTCTATTATTTTTTTTGTAAAAAAACATGTTTTTTAGGAAAAACCCGTTTTAATACCGTTTCAATACCGGTACATACCGGTATCGAAGGAAAAGGTTTTTGGATACCGGTATCCGATACCAAAACTAAGTTTAGGTATTGGTATTGGTACCGGTATTCAATTTAAAGGGTTTTGAAACGGATAACGGTATTGAAAAGGTATCGATTGCCAACATTGGAATTTTTAAAATATGTTTAATGACAATATTTTTCCATTAAAAACTCTTTAACAATTTTGTCGTTTTAATTGCATTGAACACCTATTTAATCATTGGACATTACAAAAACTTCTTTAAATTCAACAAAACTATCGACAAAATTGGACTGACTATTTTTAGGACTTTGCTTTTTTTTTTCTTCTTTTTCTATTTCTTTTCAGATCTCGAAATCAGCAACTGAGCCACAAACATTTGTACTAAGCAAGGAATCTTTAAATAAATTGGATTACCACAACTATAGTTAATTAAAATTACAAATGATTTTATTGATATCAATTTATATTTATGCCACGGATGATAATATGTAAACCGTGATTTATATATTTTATTGTTGCTTGTAGCAAAAGATTTATTAAAAAAAAAAAGAAAAATAAACGAGAACATATTTTTATTTGTTTATATAAAACAAACTATTTAAGTTTTTCTTTGGAACTATTATTTACATTAATGGCAATATTTTCATCATCTGAACTACTATCATCACCATGCTCATTTAATGCATCAAAACCTTGTTTCGTGACAGCCTTCTTTTTACCCAACGTAGTGGGATTATATTCCTCCATATCTTCATCCAAGATATTAAAACCCTTTTTAGTTACTGCTGGAACTTTTTTGTTAGTAATATTATTACTGCTGTTATTGCCATTAGAGGTCGATGGCATATTACTAATATTTATGTTAGATGTAGCTGGAGCTGAATGTGTTGTTGAATTAAACAGAGGATCTGAAATAAAAAAAAATAATTTTAGAATCTTCTTAACGTTGCGAAGTGTGTTTTTTATTTGTCCAGTGATCAAAAATATGAAAAACCTGAAAATTTCTTTTACCTCCAGTTTTTTTTGTTTTCGCTTTATCTCACATTAAAAAGAATTGGTTAAAGTAAAACAAATGCACTTTTTTAGTTAAAATTTAAAACTTCTAGTTATTCATTTCAGCTTTTTTTTGGTTGTAAAAATGAAAAATTGGAAAAATGTAACTTTTTATTACAACAAACACATGAAAAAATTTTCCACTCAAAAGTTGCAATTTAAACAACCTATATCCAAGTGTAAAATTATCAGAGTAAAAAGTTAAATTTTTCCAATTATTTAAGCGTTGCCATTCATTACTAGTCAAAGAAAAAGTACCAAAATTTGCTACTGATATTTAAGTTTTTTCTACCTCGGCAGCCCTTATTGAACATGTGTTTGAAATTTTTATTAGAAGAAAATATGTATACAAATAATTTTGGTTATAATAATAGAAATTAAGAATTAAACAACAAGAAAAAACTGTCAAAATAAGTAAAAAGTGTAATTTATAAGCATAGAGAAACATAGAGGCGAAGGTGAAAGAAAAAACAATATTGCTATCTTTTTCTAATTTCTCACACGTACGTTGTCGATGTGAATTCACCACACAATACATGTTTACAAGTCGTACTTTGTCAACAAATACATTTAAACAAGTTGTACTTTGACAACTCAATTTCCCAGTAAAAACTTCTATTACCAAGTAATGAGGTTTTCGCCTTAAAATAGATGGTGGTAGCTAGTTACTAGGTTGGTGAAACACTCATTATTTTAACATGGCGATGTCATTGGAGTAATGACCGCATACCCACTCGCTTACGAGAATGCTACTGAAAAACTACATACATTAGTACCACAAATAATGAGCTACAAGTAGCCCAAAAATAACTCGTTACCCACTCCTTACAAAAATGCTACCAAATAACAGCATACATTAGTCCTAAAAATAAGTAGCTACTAGTAGTCCAAAAATAACTCGTTACCCACTCCTTACAAAAATGCTACCAAATAACAGCATACATTAGTCCTAAAAATTGGCAGTCTTTCCTCAGCAAGGAATTGCGTCAAAAGTAAAATGTTCGCTTCATGCCTTTTCGTCAGGATGATAACCCAGGCAGAAAAATACAAACGGGCCAACGTTGGAATGAAGTTGGCGGCGACGGTACCAACGTTGGCGAATCATACCCGTTTCTAAGTCTACGACGTCATTCCGAGGTTGAAATGATAACAGTGGCCAACGATCGCTCGACTTTTGTTTTAACGTTGGGTTAACATTGATTTTACAAATTTACGACATTGGATTTAACTTTTGCTTAGGGATGTATTGAAAATCTCGATGTAGTGCTTTTTAGTTACCATTTTGTACAAATTGGTTAAAAAAGCAACTATAGTTGCTTGTTGCAATGTTAACCCAACCTATAGTTGCAATGTTAACCCAACGTTAAAACAAAAGTCGAGCGATCGTTGGCCACTGTTATCATTTCAACGTCGGAATGACGTCGTAGACTTAGAAACGGGTATGATTTGCCAACGTTGGTACCGTCGCCGCCAACTTCATTCCAACGTTGGCCCGTTTGTATTTTTCTGACTGGGTACTTAAGTGTTCACTTAGATTAAAGAGTTGAGGTCTATGTAAATCGAAAACTTTTTAAAAAAATAAAAATGTAAAACTTTAAAATTATAATCTATAGTGTAGTGTTTTATGTAAAAACAAAGTTGTGCCAACACAATATTTTTAGTAAAACTGTTTTACATTATACAATGTTGTATTTTTGGCTAGCCCGATTTTGTACCAACACAAAATTTTTGGTACGGTTGGCAATTTCTGACTGGGAAAGTTTATGTTAAAAGCGGTTATTTCAAGAGCAACCAAGAGGGAAAATTTCTTTAATCTAAATGTAAGAAAAGCCAACGGAACCAATGTTTACGTTGATATCCATCCCTCCAAATGTTTGATTGTAAAATTCAAATAATACAAGGACCGAAAATATATCTTGGAACATAGTAGAAAGGGAAATTTGGCTGCATAGGGCAGGACCAATAACAAATATACAGAAGCGACTGCTGCTCATCCCATGAAAACCACATTAAACACTGTCTTAAGTTTTAGTCTATATAAGAGTAATTTTTTAAGGGAAATACTGTCTATGATGGTTTTTTACCTTTTAACCGGTTTTAACATACTTTAAACAACAAGGCAAACAAATAAGTTAAATTAAAATTTGGAAAACGACCCAAAATTTCTAGAAAAACAATTACAATTTACAAAAAGCCAATTAAAATCCAGAAAACTTCAATAGAAGTTATGTAAAGACTAATTAAGGCTCATAAATCACTATCAAGTGTCAACTAGATCCATGTTTTTAAATATCAATTTGGTTTTCTAAACTTTGGCGTGCTTGTTCCCAATTTTAATCAGAATTCCTGAATTTAAATTTCTGTTAACGGAGTTTTATTAGAAAAAGTAGAGAAATGTTAATCTTTTTTAAGCTAAATGTGCAACTTCTTTCTAAATTTTCTTTAGCATTTTTTTTAATTTTAATAAAAAAAAATTATTTGGACAACTTATCAAATATTTTAAATCGTAATTACCAGTAACCGGTTCTGTATGAGGCTATCAGTAACTCGTTATTTGTTAACACGAAGTAACCGGTCCTGTATGAGGTTATCGGTAACTCATTATTTGTTAATAAGAAGTAACCAGTTCTGTATGAGGTTATCGGTAACTCATTATTTGTTAACAAGAAGTAATCGAGCAGGTAACGAGTCCTCATTACATAGAATGCAGGCGGTAATGGGGACTTATTACCAAGTTTTTACTGGGTTTTGACGCCTTCGCCTCTATGTTTCTCTATGTTTATAAGTTAATTGGTTCATTCATCGAATAATTTAATTATTTTTGGAAACTTTGTATCACAATTTTTTTATGTACCCCCCAGTAAAAACTTCTATTGCCAAGTAATGAGGTTTTCGCCTTAAAATAGATGGTGGTAGCTAGTTACTAGGTTGGTGAAACACTCATTATTTTAACATGGCGATGTCATTGGAGTAATGACCGCATACCCACTCGCTTACGAGAATGCTACTGAAAAACTACATACATTAGTAACACAAATAATGAGCTACTAGTAGCCCAAAAATAACTAGTTGCCCACTCCTTACAAAAATGCTACCAAATAACAGCATACATTAGTCCTAAAAATAAGTAGCTACCAGTAGCCCAAAAATAACTCGTTACCCACTCCTTACAAAAATGCTACCAAATAACAGCATACATTAGTACCAAAAATTGGCCGTCTTCCCTCAGAAAGGAATTGCGTCAAAAGTAAAATGTTCGCTTCATGCCTATTCGTCAGGATGATAAAGTTCATGTTAAACGCGGTTATTTCAAGAGGAACCAAGCGGGAAAATTTCTACAATCTTAATGTAAGAAAAGCCAACGGAACCAATGTTTACGTTGATATCCATCTCTTCAAATGTTTGATTGTAAAATTCAAATAATACAATGACCGAAAATATATCTTGGAACATCGTAGAAAGGAAAATTTGGCTGCTTAGGGCAGGACCAATAACAAATATACAGAAGCAACTGCTGCTCAGCCCATGGAAACCGCATTAAACACCATCTTAAGTTTTAGTCTATATAAGAGTAAGTTTTTAAGGGAAATACTGTCTGTGATGGTTTTTTACCTTTTAACCGCTTTTAACATACTTTAAACAACAAGGCAAACAAATAAGTTAATTAAAATTTGGAAAACGCCCCAAAATTTCTAGAAAAACAACTACAATTTAGAAAAAGCAAATTTAAATCCAGAAAACTTCAACAGAAGTTATGTAAAGACTTATTAAGGCTCATAAATCACTAACAAGTGTCATCTAGATCCAAATTTTTAAATATCAATTTGGTTTTCTAAACTTTAATTTGCCTGTTCCCAATTTTAATCAGAATTCGAATTAAATATTTCTCTACAGAGCACTGTGGGCCAGGATTTCCATTTTTTGGCCAATAAGGTCTGTAAGGCAACACATATTTAAAAATATTTTTTCGGAATGTCGACATCTTGAATTTTGTCCACCTTTGATATCTTTTTAATATAGCTTAAAGTTTTTTTTTTTGCATGAGGTTAAAGTCAATGTTTGAGATTTTTTTTATATTTTTTATTTATGAAACAAATAATTTTTTTTTGTACTTCGACACAATATTTTTTAATATTTTCAGTGAAGTTCTCCTAAAGACATACCTGTTTCTTCAACACATGATATAAACTGCCAAAAAGTAAGCTATAAGCATATTTTTTTTAAATAAATTATGGAAATTCATACTTTTGTTGAAATCCGCCTTTTTTCAACACCAAAGTCCAAAAAAGTCCAAACGATATTGACAAACCTCGAACTACGATCTGTCTCTGACAATGTATTCTATTCACATTTTTGCGACCCTGTGCGACCGTTCATAAACTTTTGATCTAGAGGCAATAAACCCAAATATGACGTTTAGAAATGCCCTAAAATGGAACTTCAACATTTTTCGGTATTTTTGTTTCTATTGATTTCTAATAAAAAATGGCTCACTTTGACAACATTGGCGTGATAACTGCTGATGGGCACGTGAGTGAATTTTGACTCACGTTGACTCACGCTCACGAAAAAAAAACATAATTCAACTCAACCGTTTTTTTTCTCACACTTACTCACTATTTACGTGAGTAAACAAAACACCACTCACGTGTGACTCACGCTCACTCGTTACTCACGCTAAACATTTAAAACACGAAAAAAATTGTAAAAACTGAATCAATACAATTAAATAGTTGTGACTCACGCAAAAAAATTGCACTCACTACGAATCACTCACGCAAAAAATTGTCTCACTCACTTATCACTCACGAACAAAAAATTTTAATCACGCTCACTTTCGGTCACGAGTAATTCACGTGACCAGCGTACATCTCTAGTGCTAAACATTAAAGCTGGTAACGCATTTAAGCGGGCATATTTTGGCAATAGCATTTTTAATGTTTTTTACGAAATTGTAAGCTTGTAGCATTATTTGTACATTTAGGATGGCTAATGTTTATTGGAAATAAAAAAGTTCTCTCTTTAATGAGCCACTGAAAATATGAACTTTTTGACGCATTTAAAAGAGAAAAATTTTATTAAAATCTTCTGATAAAAGCAAAAAGAGGGATTTATAAAAACTTAGAAATTTAAACATTGTACATTTTTTTAAAAAGCTATGTCCTAAATTTTGGATCCGCCATTTTGATTTTAAAAAATCTGTGTTCGTATTCGTGTTGTGCAATCATTTCCTAGTGATATTTTGAAACATTAATCAATAATTTAAATATCTTGTCTGCCATATTGGATCCGCTATTTTGAATATTTGATTCTTAAATCAGATTTGGCATTCCAAAAACCATAAAAATCAGACAACATAGAAAAAACTTAATATTTTATTTGACGCCATATTGGATCCGCCATTTTGAATTTAAAAAATCGGAGCTCATATTCGTAATTACTGACCCTAAATACATCAAAAATGACTAATTTAAGTACAATTAGCTAAGAATTACAAAAGCATATTCGCCATATTGGATCCGCCATTTTGAATTTCAAATCTTTAATTCCAAAATCAGTTTTAACATCCGAAAAACCATTAAAATCGAAGTTTTTGGTCAAAAGAGACAACATATAAAAAATTTTAAATTAATATTTGTCGCCATATTGGATCCGCCATTTTGAATTTTAAAAGTCTGAGCTCATACTCGTTATTACCGACCCCAAATACATCGATAATGATTATATTAAACACAATAAACAAAGAATTAAAAAATCATGTCCGCCATTTTGGATCCGCCATTTTGAATTTTGAAATTTTTTTTCAGAATCGTGATCAGCGATCCTTTAACACCCATATGCAATACTTTTTTGACATATAGGTTAAGCGGTCTATTTATGGCCAAAATTCAGGGATGCTGGCCCACAGTGCAGAGTAGAGAAATGCTAATCTTGTTTAAGCTAAATGTGCAAGTTCTTTTTAAATTTTCATTAGCATTTTTTTAATTTCAATAAAAAAAAAATTATTTTGACAACTTATCAAATATTTTAAATCGTATTTACCAGTAACCGGTTCTGTATGAGGTTATCGGTAACTCATTATTTGTTAACAAGAAGTAACCGGTCCTGTAGGAGGTTATTGGTAACTCATTATTTGTTTATAAGAAGTAACCAGTTCTGTATGAGATTATCGGTAACTCATTATTTGCTAACAAGAAATAATCGAGCAGGTAAGGAGTCCTCATTACATAGAATGCAGGCGGTAACGGGGACTTATTACCAAGTTTTTACTGGGCCGTTCACATCAATGAGAGTGGAATCTTACATTTTTCATTTTTCCACTTTTACATTCTCTGAAATGAATACCCTTATAAAAACCTTATGAATGCGATTACACTATTTATAATGTTCTTAACACCATAAAAGTCGTATCTTCAAAACAAAAAAATATAAGTTTCGAGAAAAAAAGAACAATTTTTGTTACACAGTTTTTATAAAAAAAAAAACGGCCCAAATAAGTCGAAGTCTTTTAAAAGTATTTTTAAGGGAATATGTTATTTCACATCGCTTTATCTGTTTTAATAATAAAAAAATCATCATTTATTCTTATTCATCTCAGTTCATTTTTACAATTGGTTATCAACGCTTTGCCTCTAAAACACGATGAAACTGAATCAGAGGAATTTTCCAATTATGCATCTGAAACTGAATGTCACTGTTACAGAGAAATAAAACTTTAAGAAAATTGGCCCCAAAAATCTATTAAAAAAAAAATTAAAATTCTGTAGTGCGATTCAGTAACTTTTTTAACGAAATTATCGATATCGTTAACTAACGAGAATTGTCGGTTGTTTTAACGAATATGTGATTCTATAAATTTTTCAATTAACGACAAGAATTAACGACAAAAATAGTTTATTTGAAATTTGTTTATTTTTAAATTGTATTGAGAACCGAAAAATTTCGTTAACTTTAACTTCAACAAATTTTTTGTTGATAAGTTAACGATTTTAAATAACGACAAAATTCGGTAGAAAAATGTTATAGAATCGCTTTTAAAGACAATTGTCGTTAATTAACTATTTTTGACAATTTAACTACCGATTTTTGTCGTTAAAAAGTTAGTGAATTGCGCTACTGGTTTCTAAAAGAAAAACCCGTTAATTTTAGAGTCATTCCTTACACAGATTTTATATCAATTTATCGATTTAAAAAGAATCATGTCCAAAGACATAAATATTTTCTATAGAAACAAATAATCATACTGCAAATTTTTATAATGCAGGTCTCAGAAAGAAAATTTCTCATCTTCTGAAAAAAGGAATCAGGTTCTGATAATTATATCCTATCGAAGATTTAGATATTGTGAGACTTTTTCATTTCGTAATTCTCACATTTTATGACATTTTTTAGTTAGAGGGTCCCTCTTGGAATACTTTTTGGGCCCTCCTGTTCCCTGCGTACGATTCTGCCATCAATTATCAAGAATTTTAATAAAATCTCTAAAAAAATCACATACAAAATAATCAATGAAGTCGAAAAATCAACAATTTCAAAGAAATTAAAATTCCTGGGAATTCCCGCTCTATTTCCCGGGATTTCGGGATTGAAAATTTACGGGAATTCCCGGGAAATCCCGTCCCGGGAATTCCCGTGAAAAACTCTATACCCTACACCACTCTCTGGTACAGGGTATAGTAAACGAAATCATACAGGTAATACTATTTTCGCTTTACATATAAAATCCCGGGATTGAAAAAATTTCCCGTTTGACATCCCTAGTTTTCACACTCTCATTTTATGTTATTTGGTGCAAAAAGTTATGGGTTTTTTCATTTTGAAAAGTTTCAAGGATCTGCCTACCAGAATATTTAGAATGACTCGACGATCTAAACTTTTCGAGTTTTTTAATAAAACTAAAATTCTACACGTTTTTATTAAATATTACTAGAATGGAACTCGTACACATATGCTTTAACCGTTGTCTTAGAATTCCTATCAATCGATTCAGCTCTGTAATTCGTTTTCTAACTAATCGAACTAGAGTTCTTTATCGTATACAAATTTTAAGAAAATCGTAGCTAAATACCCGGAATATCTCCTCTCTAAGAAATTTTAACTTCTTCATTTCTTTTTAATTTTCCAGATTTTGATTTTTTTTTTATACCTACTCAAAATTTTACATACCCTCATCATTTAAAATTCCATGATTACGTTCCTGACGTTTGGTGAAATAGTACGTGCCGCCGTAAAAGAACAAAGGTAAGCAGAACGTCATACCCAAAGCTATCGAAAATAAAGTCATATCAAATTCACGTTGACAACATTTTAATTCCTTTGACCATAGATTGCGGGTACGATTCATCTGAAAAATTGAAAAAAAAAAATAACATTCATAATAAAGGAACATACGTCAGAAAAGATTAGCTAAATTCGGAGAATTATCAAGGTATTCACTTTAAAAATGTTTACCCTTGCAATAGTGCAAGATTGCAACTTTAAAAAAATGTTGAATCTACTTTTGCACTTTTCTATTACCTTATACATGATACTTGGTTGCAAGAAAATGATTGCACTTTATTATAATAGTGGAATTCACGTCAGAAGTTTTCACGCTTATAAAGTGCAAAATGCAACATTTTTTTAACAAACGCATGGGATGAAAGACTTAAATTACTGACATGAATTCCATTTATATATCTAAATTTTGAACTTTGAAAATATACAAATTGTGGATGCATGGTTTTAAATTCCATTTGTAAGTGGAAATTATATTTGCAAATTGCAGCGGCAAACATTTGTAAAGCAGATACCAAAAAAACCTGCAACATAAAAATGATCACTTACCGAATCTTGTAAATCATAACAAACTTCTCCATTATTATATTGATCCAAATGTATATAAAAAGTATTCAAATTTAAATATTCTGTGATACAAGTCTTGCAGGGGTTAACTTTTAAATTAAATGCTTCTGTCAAACACATATCTAATGTATCATTTTTGTCGTTAAATACCAAACTATTATTGTTATTGAAACAATCTGATAGGAAAAAGAAAGAAATAGAAAAATGTTATATATTTTTTGATCCAGAAGAGTTTGAATTACAATTTTAAGAAACAATTTTAAAGTATAATTTTAATTTCATAAATTAGGGCCAACCTACAATCAAGTTACGTTGCGTTGGGCGTAACACCCCAGCAAAAAATAAACGAAGTGGTTCAAAAAGAATTAGTGGTTTCACTACATACAAAGTAGCGATAGGTGCCGAACTTCATATTCCGTAGGAAGTACTTTTAAAACCACTTCAAAAATGTTACAAAATAACAATAAAAACATCTTTCACCAGTTCTTTGCTTAATAATTTTGAAGTACCTTTTTCATATGTTCTTAGGAATCAAATCACCACAACATATGAACTTCTTTTTCAACTGAAACAATTAGAATGCACGAAGTATGCAATTTTTTCTACGTCCAGCTTCAAATAGATTTATTTCATTTCTCTTTATTTAGAGCTTAAAAAATCGAAAAGACGAAAATCGATTATTGATAAACTTTTCAAATTTCATATCTTATATCAAAAATAGTTAGTCCTAAATTAAATAAATACATTTACGAACTAAAGCGGATCTTGCTGCATCACATTATTAAAGATTGTTTAAGCTTTTTAGAAAATTGAGGTATAGGCTTGTGGTCAAAACAAACTTGTGAATCAATTCGCCGTGAATTTTTATAGTTTTGTGATCTCTATAATTACTCCTTTTTTAATTCAAAGTATATACGTTAGATTATCAATGAAATTAATTTTTCGATCACGTAAGGTTTTTAAGATATTTGCGTTTTAATATTGAAATATTTGGGTCTCCTCTGTAACGTATTCTTAAGTTGCTCAAACACAATAGAACTCGATTTAGTAAAAATAAGGCATCTTTATTCCAAATCTGACATCCAAATTTTTCTATCGCGTACTGTTTTTGAAATATTGGCGTTTGAAAAACTCAAACTCTACTGTTACGCACTTATATTCTTTAAAAATCACACTAAAATTTTCAAACGCGAATATCTCAAAAACAGAACATGCTTGAAAATTGTGGATTGCAGTTTTGGAATCAAGAGGTCCATTTTATATGAAATCAAGTCCTATATCGTGGATGCAACGTAAGAATACGTAACAGTGGACCCCTAAAAGTGTTTTTTTTTTTACTTTTTAACAGCGAATATCTCAATAACGGTACGTGCTAGAAAAATTTGGACGGTAGATTTGGAAGCAGGAGACCAAAATCTATAAGGACCAGTTAGAAATTTCACTGGAAGGCTTTTGCTGTCGAACAGTGTTTTTAGTGCAAATATTACAAAAAAAATACTCTTTCAATAAATCTTACAAAAATGAGAGTGTTACATTCGGCTGTGCCGAATCTTTTATACCCTCCAATATTTAAAAAAAATATAAAAAAATTTCCAGGGGCGTCTTTTTTTTTTTGGGGGGGGGGGGGGTTTGGGGTAGGTGGGAGTTTGGTGGGAGACGTTGGGGGCACCTTATTCTGACATAAAAATGTTGAATTTGCTGAAGAAAAGTACAAAAAACACTGCAAAAAATGCGGTTTTTCTTAGGTTAGTTTAGTTCTCCAAGGGGGAACTTTTTTCCCCTTGGTCCGATTTTGTCCATTTCCGAACTTAACCTGCCTAGAAATATAAGACATATTCGTGCCAAACTTCGGGAGTCTAGCTCTTTTATTTTGGACTGTATCGTGTCCTCTACAGACGGACGGACGGACATCGCTAGAATGTCTTAGAATCGATCACTGATCAATAAAATATATACTTTATAAGGTCTTAGACCGATATTTCGATGCGTTACACACGGAATGACAAAGTGAGTATACCCCCATACTGTGGTTGGAGGGTATAAAAAGAACTTCTAATTTAGAAGTTCTAAATCACCAAATAAAAATGACATAATCACAACCAAAATGCCAAGAAATATGTACTTCTAATGAAGTGATGGAAAAAGTGAAAAGTGGCGATTAAAAGAACATACTTTGTGTGTCACGCCCATATTAAATTCATCAATGTTTCATTTTTCGTTTATACGATTTTTATGTAAGGTACCACAATCAAGCGGACGTTAACGTGAAGTAATTTGATTCAGGTAAGGCCCTTATAAAAAAAACTTAATAATTTCTAAATAAATAAATTATGAGAACTATTTTTCTATAGTCTCAAATTCTGAGACATTTTTGAGTATAGAAAACTATCTCAGATTCTAAGACATTTTTGGAGATTGATTTTGATATATTAAACATTTTGTAAAAAAGCCATGTTAAAAATTTCCAAATCAGTTTTTGTCTTTAATTCAGGTCATGTTGTACCTTATTTAAAAGGTGTTTAATTAACCATTCCAATGATACTATTTTTAGCCTGATTGGAAAAGTAGTTTTTGAGATATTACTTAGAACCAATTTATTTTGTAAGTCCCGCTCCCTCTAAAGAGGGCGATTCCTCCAAGATTTTAACCCCATATTCGAGTTCTTAGTGGTCAAATTTTTAGATTGTTTTTTATTGTTACTTTAAGATCACTTTTTGCTCGCACGTTTAGTCCCCAAAGCGTTTTTCTTTATCTCGAATGGTTTTGAAGTTAGCAAAAACAGCATATACCAAAAATATACAATTTCTCGACCATACCTATATACAAATAAGGTTTATCTGGTGATATCTTTATAAAGATCATTATAGTGACCACTCCCGTGAACATTTTTTTGACTAAAAAAAAATCTTTCTAAGGCGGATAGGGTGGGTTCAATGCATGGAGTTTGAAATTACAAAGGCCAGCTACACAGAAAAACTTTTAAGGCAAACAAAAATTTAACCCGTACAAAATTAAACGCGTAAAGGCCTGATATCCAATAAGCTTTTTAAGGCGGAGAGGATACCCAGCAAAAAAGAGCTTACCAATCACTACAAAAATCACCACAACTTATGACCCAGATGTACTTCTTCTTCAACTGAAACACTGATGATTTTAAAATGGGGTGACACACAAAGTATATTCTTTTTTTTTTTGCCACACAAAAGATCAACACTTCAAGTATAAAATACATTTAAAAAAACATGTTTACAGGGGGCGTGTTTTTTGTTGGAGAAAGGGGGGCTTGTCGGTGGTGGTGGAGTATATCTTTCCCCTCGCGATAAATGTTTAAAAATTCATTTGTTATGCCTTTTGCACTTACGAATACAACTATAATAATTTTAATTAATTCGTTATATCCACGCTCACATAAGGGGCGGGCCGAAAAAATGGCATAATATAATCCCCTGGGTTCACGCGCAGTACTTTTGACCTTCTGATAAATAAATGTTTCATTTGTTCAACAAAAATACGAAAAACATGTAAAAAATGGTGTTTCTCACGTGTTAGTTTTGTTCTTCAACGGGAAAATTTTTTCCCCTGGACCGATTTTGCTCATTTACGAATTTAACCTGCTGACGATCATAAGATATAACTGTTCTAAATTTCAGGAGTCAAGCTTTTTTTTATTTTGGACTGCATCGTGTTATATACAGTTGGACGGACGGACATTCATAGAATGTCTTAGAATCGATTATGGATCAATAACACCGTCCGACAAAAATAAACAAAAGTCGTTAAACACGAACTGGATAATATACGTTTAAAACTTGAGACTATATGTAGTAAAACTGCATTTACAGTTTTTCATTTTGTGATCCTGTTTCCTTTTATAAAGACTTCAAAGTTTTAGGGCCGATAACACAAACGAACTAACCGGAAGATAAATTGGGTTTAGTGCTAACCGAAGGTTATAGATGTCAAATTTGTATGGGACTAACCGGAGGTTACGTTAACTTTGATTTAACTGGATATTGTGTTAACCGCACTTAGAGGATTAAATTTTGTACTTTGTACTTGTCCTAGGATGCCACTAGTGATACCTAATGAAAGAGGAGGATCTCCCCAATTTTTCTATTTTATTATTTTTACATATCTGAAAAAGGAGGTAAGTTACGTCCATTCAAAACTTTATCCTTTAATATTATTCAAAATTGTCAACAAAATAGTTTTTAAAGGACTTAATTCCCATCCTTTTATTTTGATATGACAAAATAAAAAAATTGTAAAAATTAGGGGAGATCCTCTTTCATTTGCTATTATCAGTGTCATCCTAGGACTAGACAAATATTTCAGAAATATTTTACAAAATGTATCCATTAAAACTTTGAAGTCCTATTAAAAGGAAACAGGATCACGAAATGAAAATCTGTAAATCGTCGGTGCGCTAACCAGAACTGGTATTTGTATTTTAAACATTTTCTAAAGAGTCTTTAATAACAGCTAAATTTGGTACTTTTGCGCTGTTTTTTTTTAAATTTAAATTAATGTAAGTAGAAAATTTGCAATATAATTTAAATATTTAAGTTTATAAAGTTTATAGGGTTCCCGACTGATATTTCGATGCGTTACACACGGAATGAAAAAGTGAGTATACCTCCATACTGTGGTTTGAGGGTATAAAAACATCAATTGTAATTCGAAAAAGATCAATTGTATTTCGAACAAGTGAGAGTGTTAAATTGGGCTGTGCCGAAGCTTTTATACCCGCCAACATGATAAAAAAAAATTACAGGTGCGTTTATTTTTTTAAGCCAGTGGCTTCCGTGGGGCTATGGGGAACACCTCCCCCTCTCGAAAAATGTTATTTAAACTATTTTTTTTATATCCACTCCCTTAAAAGGGGTTTATGTTTTTTTATTCCGTCTTAGTGCAGGACTCTGAACTTTTTGCATAAACATGTTTCATTTGTTTAATAAAAATATAAAAAAGCACGTAAAAAATCGTGTTTTTCAGAGGTTGCTTTATTTCCTCAAGGGGGAACTTTTTTCCCCCTGGTCCGATTTTGCCCACTTACGAACTTAACCTTAGAACCATAAGACATTTATGTTAAATTTTATGATGTTAGTTCTTTTATTTTGACTGCATCGTGCCATCTGCAGACAGACGGACGGACATTAACAAAATGTCTAAGAATCGATTATGGATCAATGTTAATAATGCTAAGTATATGGGGTCCCCGATCGATATTTCAATGCGTTACAAACGGAATGACAAAGTGGGTATATCCCCATACTGTGGTTGGAGGGTATAAAAAGGTCAATCGTAATTCGAAAAAGATCAATTGTAATTCGAAAATGGAAATTCAGTTGATATTTTTCAAATTACAATTGCCCAGCAAAAACTTGCATTACCAAGTAATGAAATGTGTAATGGGAAATTCAAAAGTTATAACTACTTCTGATTCGAATTACCTTTCCCATTACATTTACAAGCAAATGTGCCAAATGTAATGATTATCAAACCAGTATTAATTAGTAATTACATATATACTAGGGATGTGCGATTAATCGATTAATTAATCACTTCGATTAATCGAAATCCTGATTAATCAATTAATCGATTAATCATACTTTCTGATTAATCAGAACTATGATTAATCAAATAATTTAAATTTTGATTAATCAAAATTCATGATTAATTGATTAATCAGGAAGTTGAATATTCAAAATTTGAATAATTGAATATTTTGTTTTTTTTTCAAGGATGGGTACCAATTCGATAAAAGTATTGGTATTGGTATTGGTTTTTAAAATTATATTAGTATTGGTATAGGTATTGGTTTTCATTTTTTGTTGAATTGGTATAGGTTTCGGTATTGGTTTTGAATTATTTAGGTATTGGGTATTGGTATTGGTTTTAGCCTCGAATCGGTATCGGTTTTTAATAAGTATTGGTATTTATCTTATATCGGTTTTGGAATTTGTATGCAAAAGGTTTTGTCGTTAATATTAATTAATTTAACGTACGTAGTCCTTCTGTCCGCCCCACAGTGGAGAAAATTATACGTTTATGTGCAATTTTTAATCGAGTTTACTTTTGATTTTAAGCCATCGATCGGACATGGTGGATTTTTGAATAATGATTTATTTTTTATTTTTCTTATATTAAGTAGAGATGGGCTCATGAGCAGATTAGAGCGTGATTCACGCGTGAGTGTGACTGAATTCAATTTTATTCACGTGATTGTGAGTAAGTGTGAGTGGAGAAAAAATTGCGTGAGTGAGTGTGCGTGAGTAAGATTTTTGGGTGAGTGAGTGTGCGTGAGTCGATTTTTTTGCGTGAGCGTGATTTATTTTCTCTTCATATTTCCTTTCGTACAAAAAAAATGTACAAAAAAATTGTAAAATTTGGCTTAACTTTAGATTTCATCCCGAAAAAAGAAAAAAAAAATTGTAAAATTTCTCTGAACTTTAAATTTTGCTTAAAATTTTGAAAGATTTTTCCAAATTTTAGTTTTTGAATTTTTTTTTGTATAAATAAGAGTTTTGTGAGTGTGAGTCAACGTGAGTGTGAGCGAAGCTTGCGTGAGTGCACGTGAGTGTGAGTTGTGTTAAATTTACTCACTTGATTGTGAGTGAATGAGTGTGAGTAGAAAAAATATGCTCGTGAGTGAGTGTGCGTGATTCAAAATTCCTGTCGTTAGCGTGAGTGAGTCAAAAATAACTCACGCGCCCATCTCTAATATTAAACATTTTTCAGTATTTTTTCTTTAAAAAAATTAATAGGCAAGGGTATTTGAACCCCTTCCTAGCAAAAAAAAATCGAAGTGGTGCAAAAAGAATAAGTGATTCACTACATACATAGTAGCTATATGTGCCGATCTTCATATTCCATAAGAAGTACTTTTATAAGCACTTCCAAAACTGCTAAAAAAATGCCAATAATAACAACTTTCACCAGTTCTTTCCTCAATGATTTATAAGTACCATTTTCATATGTGTTTACAAATGCAATTGAAAAGTACAAATTTGTGGCACTTATGTTAAGTATTGGATTTGTTTTGTTGAACATTTTTTTTTATAACTAGCTGGCACCGGTCCGCGTTGCTGGCCCAAATATAATATCAGTGTTATATTTCGTCTCACTTCAAATATATAGCCTTGCCAAAAATGTAATGAATTTCTTGGCTTAGAAAAATTTGTGGGCGTGGTTTTAAAGACACGATTAGGCAGAAAATCATCTTCAAGTTATATTTTAGGAATTAAGAAGAAAAAAATTACCATGTCTTCGAACTTGCGAACTGTACAAATTTAAAACTTCTTAAGTATCATTACGAACAACACAAAAATAAATTACGCATATACTTTGTTCTTATCGTGAGCTATTAGGTGTGTTCCAGAACGTTACCGCGGGTGCCCGCGGGTACCCAAACCAGCCCGAAAAGCGTTCCCGTACGCAAAAATTGGGTAAATGAGAGAGTTTTTGAGAGAATAAATTACTTTCTCATTTTACCGAACTTACCCGCACTTTTTTTTCGGGTAAATTGGTAACAGTCAGATGTTGAAAAAACGGCTGATTTTTTTTGTGAAGCTAAATTGGAAATTTAAATAAAATAAAGAACTAAACCAAGGAAATGTGTTATTTCAATACAAAAAAAGATAATTTGTTATTAAAATAAACTTTTACAATTTGTTTTCTTGTTTAAAGTAATTTTTCTTACGAAAATATTTTTGCGTTATTGGTTTGTTTACATTTTCTATTATTTTGGGCTTGAAATGTGGTTTTTTGCGTTCCCGTACTTTTGTGCATTTTTGTGGTATCGTGAGAGGTTTTTTGATTTTCTCTCATTTTACCGAACTTTACCCGGAAAGTTCTGGAACACACCTATTGTCTTGAGTTCAAACAAACCGTTATAGTTTTTTTCGAATTTTCCATTTTTCCGGTACACTTTTCTCATTTGCATTTCCTTAAAAACCTAATTAGAACTAAAGTTAACATAAAAAAATCGGTCCAGACATTAGTAGTCGACATATTTAGACAGAAGCGTTCGTTAAAATTTGTGTCCCCGATTTTAGATGTATTAAAAAAAGTGGGAGTGGACAATTTTTTTCCCATAAAATCCTTATTTGTACTATCACAAACGTCAACAAATACTACTAATAGCCAAATCGACCCTTCCGTTCTTCTATTTTAGATATATCGAAATAAAAGTGGGCGTGAAAAAATTTTATTTTCATTTAATGTTGGACTACGACAAACATTTTAAAAAAAAAGTTTAGTCAAATCAATCCAGCCGTTCTCCTATTTTAGATATATCGAAAAAACGACGCGTAAAGGTGATCGTGATTAATTTGTTTTACGAAAAAACCTAAGACGAACATTTAAAAAAAAAAAAATATTATCCACATCGGTCAGTTCTCAAGTGATGCGATTACCAACGAACTACATTTGATTATTATTTATATTTAATTGTTCTATATTTTATTTTTTTATAGATCAAATTTTATATATATCGAAAAAAAGAGTCGGTGGACAACTTTTCTTACCGTAAAAACCTTATTTGAATTTTATCAAATCGGTCCATCCATTCAAAAGTGGGCGTAGAAATGGAAAATTGTTCTTTCCGAAAAACCTCAGTTGGACTATGACGAACATTAAAAACAAAATAAGACAAATTGATCCAGCCATTCCATGATTTAAAATGCATATATCGGGAAAAGTGAGAAAGTTGGCGTATACAATTTTTTTTCCTTAAAAATCGTTTTCTATGTTTTTCGATACATAGAAAAAAGTGGGCGTGGGAAATTTTACTATCCATAAAATAAATAAAATAATGTGATTCGTAAAGTCTACCTGACATTACGTAATCTACGAATGTCGTCAAACTTTACACCGATTGAGTTAAAAAGGCGTCTTGTTGTCCAACTGATTCTTCCACTAATAACCTACTCTGCGGAGGTCTACAGTAAACTTGATTCACACTCCCTTCATAAATTGGAGGTCTCTTTTAATAACGCAACTCGCTATGTCTATGGTCTGCGCCGTTTTAGTAGTATGACTACGTGGAGAACTATGATTCTTGGCTGTGACATTGTTAATTACCTTGACATGAGAAATTTGCTTTTCTTACATAGACTTATATACCAAAAAACCCCACCCTACCTTTATGAGAAAATTACCTTTGGTCAATCAACAAGAAACATGACTCTAATTGTGCCCAGACATAATTTTTTAAACACTAGTAGACTTTTTTTCATTAACGCCATAAAACTCTGGAATGATTTGCCCAACGATACTAAATTCATTACATCAAAAAATTTGTTTAAAAATGAACTCTTTTATCATCTGACAAATACAAATAGAAATGCATAAACTTAAACTTATATTTGTTTCTATAAATAAACTATTATGTTAAAACTATATTATAAACTATAGCTTCTTTACTTTATTTTGTCTTGACTTAATATATTGTTATTGCAATCATTTTATATTTTAATTACTGTTTTATTATTATTGCTATTTTACTGCTTTTTTTAAATTATTTATTGTACTAATTAATTATGTCAATCTTTATGTAATACCCGTTGAACTATAAAAGAATTTATTCTTATTGTTCTAATAATGAAAAAACTAAATAAATCTAAATCTAAATCTAAAAATCTTAGTTGAATTATGGCGAACATTATCAACAAAAATTAGCCAGAGGGCGTGGTCAATTTCTTTTTTCGTAAAAACCACAGTTGGAACATGATGAAAATTCATTTAAAAAAATTTAGTCAAATCGGTGCAACCGTTCTCAGATTTAAAAGTGTGCGTGGTCGATTTTTCTTACAGTAAAAACTTAAATTGGATTACTATAAACATTTAAATAAAATATTACCCAAATCGGTGCAGCCGTTTTCCTATTTTAGATAAATCGAAAAAAGTGGGCGTAAAAGTGGGCGTAAAAGTGGGCGTTTTCTTTACGTAAAAACCTAAGTTGGACTATGACGAACATTTCAAAAAAAAAATGGTCCAAATCGGTCCAGCCGTTCTCAACTGATGCAGTTACCAACGAACGACAATTGATTTTTATTTATATAGATTTTCTCTGATTTAATAAAAAGTTAAATTTTAAGTATAAATGAATTAACTTGATATGCCGCAAAAGCGAATTTGTTATGTAAATTATGTTATAAAAAAATACAGTTTCCAGATTTTTGTTAAAATTACCAAATGACTCAAGAAGTGCTAAAAAGATAACAAAAAAACTGTTAGCCCTTAAAAAAGACAAGGGTTAAATATAACCAAAAAAGAGCTAAGTTGGTATTGCCGTTTAAAGGTATAAAAACTCTTCTAAAAATATACGATATCTGATATAAAATGAGAGAATTACTTTTTTTATCTCTTCATTTTATTTATTGGATGTTTTTTTTTTTAACTACATGTATAAAAACATTGTAGTTAGAGTTGTTTTGTAAATTATGTACAAAAAAAAACAATAAAAAGTTTCCAGATTATGGTAAAAATCAAATGACTTAAAAAGTGCTTAAAGGGCTAAAAAAGATAACCAAAAAAAGGTGGTAGCCTTTAAAAAAAAGGGCTGAATTATAGCCACAAAATGACTAAGTTGGTATCGCTGTTGAAAGGTATAAAAACTCTTCTAAACATTAGGGTATTCAATTAATCGAGGTTTTTGTTTAATCGGCTAATCGGGCAAATAATTAATCGCACTAAAAAAATTATGTTAGTAATATCAACTGAAAATGTCAGTTAAAATAACTACTTTGTAAGTTGTTTTGGGGTCAACTACTTTTTCAGTTAAAACAACTAACAATGTTAGTTATTGTAACTGACAAAAAAAAAAAAACAACTGACTTATGTAGTAAAAACTACTTACATTTGTAGTCAAAACAACTAAAATGTAGTAAAATAAAAAAATCAATATATAATTTTTTTTTTCAAAACATTTTTCAGAAAAAAAAATTGAAGACCAAATTTTTTCCAAGTTTTTTTTTTTAAAAAAAAGTTGTGAAAAATAAAAATAACAAAATTTTTTTTTTTTTGGAAAAAAAACTTTAAAACTTTTCAGAGATAAAATAAATAAAATTAACTACTTTAAATAACTGTTACTACATCACAGTACTTTTTTATTAGTTCAAAAAAACGATTTAAAATAACTAACAGAAATAGTTGTTTGATATTTTTCATGCAAAAACAACTGACTTTGTAGTTGAAAACAACTAACTACTGTAAAATATACAAATAACTAACATGTAGTAACTTACATAATTTTCTGAGTGCGGGGTTGAGATTTAATCGGTTAATAATCGGATAAATTTGAATTATTCGGTTAACCGAATAATACAAATTTTAATTGAATATAAAACTAAGAACTCTATGTACTTTTAAGAATTTTATTAATTTTATTTAAAATAAATCTTTATCCGATATGGCGAAGCTCTATAATGTTAGCCCAAATAAAGATTTTTTTGTATGGCACCCTGAAAATTTACCCTAAAATTGATACCCAAATTGATGCCGGGCTTAGATGCACCTCTAATAGAGTTTCGAATTCGGTACTATTATATATCAACAAGACAAATTGGTTGGTTTTCAAATTTGTTTTCTTTTATTCTTTAGGGCCGAAATTGCAATAATTTTATCGGTCGATATCTCCGTAATGAAAAAAGATATCTTAAGGATTGCAAAAGTAATTTGAAGAATAAGTGAAGTATTTTTAGATGTGCTGAACTAATTATACATCATAAAATAATTCTCGGTTTTATAAGGTCCCGAACATTGCGAATATCTGAGTTTATGCAGTACTGTCAATCGAAAATCTAAATATCTCAAAATAAGATAAATCACTTCTAAGGCCAGATTCGGATTAAGCGCATGAAAAACTATTAGAAAAATATATACATCCACATTTAATTAATAATTCCTATTAGCTAAACTAAATTATTAAAAACATCGATTTAATCTTAACAATTTCAAGTCTAAATATTACATAATAAATATTATACATTGTTAAACATATCGTTTTGGTTTTAATTATTATTAGTGTAAATACTAAAAAAAACTCTTAAAATCAATCCCAAAAAGTCATGAAATATGTACTTATCAAGAAGTGATGAAAAAATCACTTCTAAATCACCATATAAAAATTACATAATCACATCCAAAATGCCAGGAAATATATACTTCTAAAGAAGTGATGAAAAAAGCACTTCCAAAAGGTCAAGTTATATTAACATCCCGATCACTACTTCAGAAGTTGTGATAAAGATGTTAATATATATGTACATACTAAACACTAGTGATATTGTGTGTCACGCCCATATAAAATTCATCAGTGTTTCAGCTGAAGAAGAAGTACATCTGGTTCATAAGTTGTGGTGAATTTTGTAGTGAATGGTAAGCTCTTTTTTTGCTGGGTTATTAATGATGTAAATAGCATTTGTTATATAATTAATTTTGTTTTTATAACCAAATTAAAATTCAAACAGCCTCACCACAAGTCCTCAAAAAATCGATTAAATCGACTTCTAAAATATATTTTTAATAGTCGACTTTATATTTAAAATTTTAAGTCGCTGGAGGGAATAAAAATTAAAAGCCTAAAATAATAAAACGCAAAGTTTTCGTTTTTTCTTTAAACAATTTCTGTGCCGATGAACATTGCATTTAATGCACATATAAATTGCGGTGGCCAAGGAGAGATATTTTTTAATTGCAGAAAGTTGAGACTTAACATTCGTTACAAAATATACCTGAAATTCATCCTTTTCATACATAAATATTTTTGAAAAGGTGATCGAAATAGGTTATCGTGGAGGCCTCTTTTTCGATTTTAGATCTTTTGGTAATTGCGATTACACGGGCAATTGTGTTCTTATATGGGGTTGAAACTTACGACCTTAAACAAGTTGTTTATCAAAACACCAGTAATACCATATTCGCATTCATTTAAACTAGTTTAATTATGTGTCTTCCCCATACAATTTTAAGCACTTTATCTGTCAAAATAAAACGGTGGTTTATTTTGACGTTTAAATTGTATGGGGAAAACCAATAATTAAACTACCCATGCAGAAAAATACGAATGGTAGAGCGCTGGCAAAGTATCTTTTATGGTCGCTTATGTGCTGGGAAAGCATCACAGTTTAGTACTCTCCCAGCGTCCAAAATGATAAACACGGTAAACGGTATGCCGTTGCTATTTTAAAACGCCTTGTGGTACAGGGTATAACGAGTTTATGCTTATGTTTGAAACTACCCGAAATAATAGTCCTAGATTAACCTTTTAGCAAAAGTACCGAAAAAAAGTGATGTATTGAACCGAAACGTGTTGTTTTCCAAAAGGATAGACCCAGTGGCATTTCACATGTGATGTATCCGGAGTTTAAGACACTTCCTCACAAAAGAAACGTGTTTTTATATAAAAGGTGTCAAGTTTGTGATAGGACATATCACGAGAGCTTTCAAGGACCAATAACTAATACTGCAGGGAAATGAAAAATATTCCAATTGTTATGAAAATTAATAAATTTTAATTACAAATTATACTTTGAACGGATTTAAATAGAAAACATTGGCAGAGCGCTTGCAAAGCACTTTTTTTTCGTACTACCTTATACACCAAAAATAAAGTGCTTTGCCGAGACTTTTTTTGTGGAACGGTTGGCAGTTTCTGCTTGGGTAGTTAAAAATGAGTGCGAACATCGTTTTGCAGAATAAAAACGTAATGGATACAGAACAAAGATTTTTTTAAACACGTAGCCCTTAAACTCTCAAAAATAGCAAGTGTGAACCGCACACTAAAATAAAATAAATTCTTATAAAATATGACTGTGCCCGGCATGCCGCGGCACAGTGTGCCTCTAATAAAACAAAAATTTTTTTTTTTGGATTCTGGTGTTGTGACATAAAATTTTGTAACGACTGCTTGATTGGAATTTCCAAAAAAGGCCATTAGTATTTTTTTTACAACCCAAAGAACAGTGCAGTGACACTTAATGTGTATCAAATATAATCAATGTTTGCAAAAGAAAAAATTTCATCACATAAAAGGTCTAAATTTTTTAAGATCTACTTTTATTAGGGGTCATAAAAATCAAATTTGGTCAAAAAGAAGTAAAAAAAAATTTTTTTTTTATGTTTTTATGGCTTTTTAAATTCAAGTAGCTAACTCCTTTTTGTTATATGACATTGCATGCAAACGATTACTGATCGATGTAACATCTTTTGTGAACATCTTTAGCAATTTGTTAGTCAGGTAAAACCTAATATCAATTATCAATATCAAAAATTTATCACAGAAAAGGTCTACATTTTTTAAGATCTACTTTTATTAGGGGTCATAAAAATCAAATTGGGTTAAAAATAAGGATATGGTACGTGACAAAAAAAAATTGTTTTATGTTTTTATGGCTTTTAAAATTTAAATAGCTAACTCCTTTTTGTTATGTGACATTGCATGCAAACTATTACTGATCGATGTAACATCTTTTGTGAACATCTTTAGTCAGGTAAAACCCAATAATGTGATGGAAAGAAAATGTTTGAATTCATAATTAAAACAAACGAAAATAAGAATACAAAAAACCGAAACAAAACCGATACGAAAGTAGAAAAAAATGAATTGGTATTGGTTTTTTATTGGTATTGGTTTTGAAGAATAAAAGTATTGGTTTTTAATTGGTATTGGTAGTGGGGAATCGGTATTGGTTTTTTATCGGTATTGGTATCGCACAAATAAAGGTATTGGTTTTTAATTGGTATTGGTTTTCAATTTGAATTGGTATTAACGGGTATTGGTATCGAAAAGGTATTGGTACCCATCATTGTTTTTTTTGTTTTGTTTTTATATTTCAAATTCTATGACTATTGAAAATTTTTCAGAAAATTTATTAAATTTTAGTCGAATAGAATTTTAGGCATTCTTTTCAGCTCACAATGCGGATATTATCACGGTCTCTTCACATTACAAAATAACATAATCTAAAAAAATGGATGTGCCTCCCAATCATTTTAAATTAAAAAAAAATTATTCATTTTGTTGTATTGCACATGATCTCCGGGTCATGCACAATTCAACGCCAATTGGCGTCGAAGTGCTGACGAAGAGGACCATTTTTATTGAGCCCATGTAGAAAATTAATTTTGTTGTATTGTTAATGATCTCCAACTCATGTACAATACAACCAATTGGCGTCGAAGTGGTGGCAGAGAGAATCTTTTCTAGAGGGATGGAACATGGATGCGTGTTATTGGGCGTCTTACATACATATGTACATATCGTCGGTGCTCCAACCAGAACCGCTATGTTTTTTTCAAAATGTTTTGAAGAGGCTTACAAATCAGCTTTATTTTGAACTTTAAAAAATATTGCACATTTTCTATTTCCATTAATTTGAATTATAAAACAGCGCAAAAGTACCAAATATATGTAGCTGTTATTCAAGTCTCTTCAAAAAATGTTGGAATACACATAGCGGTTCTGGTTGGCACACCGACGATATGTGTATTCATTTCCAGATTTGAGCATGGTTAGAGGCATATTATTCATGGAATCTCCAGTCTTTCATGATAGATCTAAGTATGAAATTTCGTCATAAATTTTGGAAAATTTGGTTGAATATATTGTTGGATTTTGGCATATTAAATTTCGCTCTGTTTATTAATTTATAAATTTTGTTTTAGTTTTTAAATATTTTTTTTTGTTTGTCATTGATTTTGTTTTGCCAACATTTTTTAAAAATTGAATAAAATTATTCGTTTTCGATTAATCAAAATTCAAATTAGTTGATTAATCATAGTTCTGATTAATCAGAAAGTATGATTAATCGATTAATTGATTAATCAGGATTTCGATTAATCCAAGTGATTAATTAATCGATTAATCGCACATCCCTAATATATACTTATAGGTAATGAAAAAATTATTTGAAAAAAAAAATAAAAAAAATAAAAAAATATTTAATTTAATTTTATTTTTATTCAAAATAATGTACAGTGAGTGAAAAAGTGAAAATCTAGTTCTGAAATTTTTTTATTTTATTATAATGACTTATGTAAGACATTATTAATAAGTCATTATTTTACATTTCAAAATAATGCTAAAGGTAATTTTCTGTCATTACTTAGTAATTCGAATGGTAATGATGTGTCATTACCAATTTTTTGCTGGGTGGAATCTTCGAATTACAATTGATCTATTTCGAATTACAATTGATCTTTTTCGAATAACAATTGATCTTTTTCGAATTACAATAGATCTATTTCAAATTACAATTGAAATTACAAATGCAGTTTTCGAATTACAAATAGAATCTTCGAAGTACAAGTAGAATTTTGAATTACAGATGATCTTTTTTGAATTACATCTGTAAATGGTGTATACTTGTTCTCAAAAATATTGACATAATTATACGTTTTTTTTTCCTGAAAACCACATAAGCATCTAGGTTTTCTGGACAGACCACCGACGATATAATATTAAGCAAGCTCGGTAATATTTATCATTTCCAATATCCTAGGAATATTGATTTTCAGTTTTTTTTTTTGTCATTGTCCTACAACTATGTTCAGGAATACTTTCCTTCTAAGATTCTTCTACTTACCAGGACAATATGCTTTTGTCCACAAACCCGTCATTGCTGCTTCAACTGAGCCCACCATATTAATACGGTCTTTATTAAAGTACATTTTTGAACAATTTGGCGATGCAGTAAGATTATCATATAGCTTCACCATATCTTCATTAATTAGTTGGCAGTTTGTACACAATGTTACCGGTACTGAATGGGTTGTAACACAATCAACAAACTTGCTTTGTTTATCGCCCAATTCCCTCAGAAGGTCATTGCAAGTTTTATTTTTGCCTTCTACTTGCCATATAATTAAGACAAATATTATTGTTTTCAATAACATATTTTATAGTTTCTTCAATCTTATTCGATAAATTATTATTATTTTGCTTAATTAGTTGAATTGATAAAAGATCACAAAGAAAATGCAATGAGTCAAATTAAAAAAAATGGAAGTAAACAAAAAGCTGCATCTTTTTAAAACATACAGTTCAAAGTGAGTTGATAACATAATGGAGAAACATTAGGACAATTCACAAATTCGTACACAGAGGTAAAAAAAAATATGTAAATTAAGAAAAAAATTAACAATTTTCACAATCCCTTTTTGGTTTTTTCGATTTTTTTTAGTACACACTAGAGATGGGCGCGTGAGTGAATTTTGACTCACGCACGCTCACGAAATGAAAAATTTGCTCACGCACGATTACGCACAAAATTGTTTTTTTCTGCTCACGTTCACGCACGCTTACGTAACTAAAATTTTTTTCACGCTTACGAAATAACGCTCACGAAGACTCACGAAACTAAAATTAACCAATTCTACTTTTTTGTGATTTCATGCACAAAAAGTATTTAATTTTCTTAAAACAATAATAAAAATTTATTTAAATCACAATTTTGTATTAATAACCCTCTAAATTCAATATAATGATGATTATTTTACTTGTTTTCTATATCAAACCGCAATCTCACGAAACAAAAATTACTCACTCACGATACTATTTTTTATAATCTCGCGTGATTCACGAAAAGTTCGTTTCGCGCGCGCATCGCTAGTATCGAATTCCGATTTCTGTCGTTCTTCTTCAGCTTTTAAGAGCCCAGTCACAATTGGCACCACCGACGACGAACCACTGCAAAAGAGAGAGCGACACATTAAAATTAAGCGACAGACTACCGGACACATTTTATAAAGAAAAAGACGCTCATATCACTCACACATCTATTTTTTTTCTTTTGTCATCCTATAAATGCAGGTATACAATGTTTCTTGTGTGCAACACACACACAATATATTAACTCCAATTGGAAAAATTAGCATATTTTGTTGAACATATGGCAACGCTACTTGATACAAATTTGAGAAAAATGAGAGGGTGGTGAGAGAGCACTACAAAAATAGAATAGAATCTATTCTGGCGGCAGTGTGGTCGACCACAAAGCGATTTTTTGCTTTTCATACAAAATGTATGAAAACATTATGTGGTTATCGAATGTGGTTCCAATTGTGACTTGGCTCTAAGGTGGGTAAGTTGGTCGGTTTTCACGTGTAAGGTCATTGCAAGTTTTAATTCATTCTTGAATTAATTCTTTGAATTAAATCTAAATTATACATACATATATAAAAAAGAAGTAATTCATTTTGTGAATAATTCAAGTTTTATTCAAAGAATTAATTCTTTTGAATTAATTACACAGGGCAACACTTTTTTTTGCCCGGGTTCTGATAGCTAATTTTGGCTATTATGGGTACGCTGATTTCTAATCTGGCTACCGTCTTTTTGGGTCAGCTCTAGTTTTCGAGATATAGCCTGTTTGTGAGCCCATATTTACCAACTCTTGTCTTACATCCAAAAAGTGAATGACGATTTTAGGTATGTTGGATATGCTGATTCCAAAAATGCTCTTACTTTTGTTGAGTCATCTTTAGTTTTGGAGATATCGCTAAAATAAAATTTTTTAATTTATTCCCTCGTTAATTTTGTCTGAATATTTATGCCCTTTTTAATAACTCGAAAACTAAAGCTGTCAGAAAAAAGCTAATACCAGTTTTGGAATCCTGGCATCCAATATAGTTAAGTTTGTGTTTAAAACTGAAGCACTAAAATTTTTTTTTGGAAATTATAGCCAAGCAAAATTGGTAAAAAACGCACTTTTTCGACTCTTTAACAGCGAATTTCTCGCAAACGCGAGCTGATGGAAACAATTGGATAACAGATTCGGAATCAGCACACTAAAATCCATATAAATCAGTTGTCAAAGGTCAGGCAAATTGTAAAAGGTAAAATTTTGTCAACCTGTGTTATTAATTCACTTTTTTAATTAATTAATTTTTTGACCTAATTCTTTTTTTGAATAAATTCTTTTTTTAATTCATTTTTTGAATTAAATTGTTTTAATTCATTTTGCACGGTGTTCTTTTGATTTTTTAATACTCATAGTATAAATCATAGTTATAAACCAAAATGTTTGCAAGAGAAAACAAAAGTATTGTGCTTTTTTGCGGAATTCCTCTATTAAGTATATTGGAAGTTATTTAAATTCGGCACTGGCAAATATTACACTCACTTGTTTCTGAGGTTCTGAGAATTTACTGTAGAAAAAACGACTCCGGGTCTTTCTATTGAAAACTGTATAAATCAGGATAACCAAAATTTTACTGAATTTTCCTGTTACCACGTTTCACTGAATTTGCCTCTTCTCCCGTTCCACAGATTTTTTTTCTTCCCATGTTCAGCTTGTATTTGTAAAGATGTTTGCATGCTGTCCTCATATTCATTTTCTTATCCCATATTTCTGTAAACGAACATTTTTAATTACGTATTTGGAACTTATCATAGATATTTTGAAACATCTTCATTATTTAAATTTTGCAAAATTTATTTAATAATTAAAATTAAAAAAATATATAAAATTTAATAGAAATAAATTTTGTTTTGGAAGTTTTTCTTTTTTAAAATATTTGGTTGTCAAAATGAAATAAAGGGGAAATTAAAAAAACGGTGTAACTAAAAATTATTATTCTTAACATAGTTCTTTACAAAAGTTATTTGAAATAATTTTTAATTCAACTACAGAAATTCTTAACTACACAACTACAAATTTTTTTGGGTGTATCTATAACATTGTTTGGCTAAAGTGCACTTTACGGGACACAAATATTTTGGCAAAAAAAAATATGTCAGCCCCTTTAGAATTAAAAAAGAAAAAAACCGAAATTAAAATTTAAGGCGGCTGGGCCCCGGTGGACCTCCTGGAGCCAAAAAACCGCCCCACCCACAAACATGTGCGTATGGGTACTCAAATGAAAGGTAATTTGATCACGATTACAAATACGTATTTTTTGTATGTATTTTAACAATATTGTAACCCCTAAATCCATTTTAGTAACTTTCAGTTCAATAATTAAGCCATTTAGTAATTAACAACGTAAAATGTATGAAATGTCTTGGAGTTCTCATCGACAGTAATCTAAATTTTGATCAGCACATAAATATGTTGTGCTCTAAAGTTAATTTTACTTTAAGACGATTATATGCTTAATCTTTATTTGCCTTTTTATGTTAAGAAAAATTATTTTGCATTTTTATAAAGTTATAAAGTCTAATTGCCCGGAATATTTGTTTAATCATTTTTTATTTTCTCGATCTGTAAGACATCCACAGTTAATTTTCCCACGTATCAGGACCTCGTTTTTTGAGCACTCTGTTCAAGTAAGAGTTACAAGAATTTGGAACGAACTACCGCATGCACTCAGATCGTTTGCTTTATCTTTTAATGTATTTAAAAATAAACTTTTGGGAGAGACTTCGTTGCATAATATTTAATTTTCCTAATTGCTAGAATCTACTTTCATTAGGTTTTGTTGTTGATCAGAAATATGTCGCACTATTCTGTATTATAAACAAATAATTTTTATGCGAAATGCAGTTATCAGTAATTTATTTCATTATATCATCTCATTAATTACATTTTATTATTTAGCTTTATGATATGTATATAATAATTATTAATTAAATTATATTTTTGTTATTGTTAGCTCACGGCCCCAAGGGCTCGGTTAGTTAAATATATGAATTAAATAAAATAAATAAGAAATAAATAAAAGGCTTGATACACAAAAAACTTTATTTAGCGAAGCCGCTTAATTAATTTATGGAATTTGTAATCCCTAAGCCCGGCCGAAGGCCTTCTACGCAGAAGAAAATTTTAAGCAAAAAAAAAAATTTTTTTTGGTGGACTTTTTTTTTTTAAATAATGCATCAGGACGGTTTTTTGGACCTAGAGCGGCCCAGGGACCTAGCTCCCTTTATTTTGTTTTTCTTTTTTAATTACCTTTAATTTAAGTACCCACACAAACCTGTTGGTGGGAGGAACGGTATTTTGGCTCCAGGGAGCCCAGCCCCGTGAAATTCTGATTTCGGTTTTTTCTTTATTAATTCCAAAGGGGGTTAAATTTTTTGCTCCCCCAAAATATTTGTGCCCCTTAATGTGCACTTTTCCCCATTTTTTTTTAAACGGAAGAATTTTATGGTATTAAAAAAAATTGTGGATTTTTGGGGACAATGGAATAAAGTACCTGGCAACGCTGAAAGTACCGAAAAAAGTACTAAAGCACGGACTTTTCCATCTCTGCACAGAGTTGATATTTATCGTATTTATTAACTTTAAAGCAACTCTAATTTCTGCAAAAGTATTTTATTATCTTTCGTTTTGTTTTGTAAGCCGAGTGCAGTTTTTAATATTTTTTCAACGTGAAAAAACAGAAATTTTGTAGTCGGATGGTTTAAAATACACAGATAAAATATATACAACAAAGTTATATATATATGAATATACATATATGCAATTTGTATATCTTTTAATGAAATTTCAATATATTACAATTTGCAAAAAAAAAAAATAATTATTATCAATTAAAATGAATTAAGAAGTGATTATTGTGCATTATTATGCAGTATTAATAAAAATAAAGCAAAATAAAATATAACCGATAAAAATCCAATTGGATTTTTGGAAAAATTATAAAACATAATTGTGCAGAATTGAAAAAAAGTGGCAAAATATATGATAAATAAACAAGAAAAGCCGGTAAATAATAAAACAAAGTGAAGAAATTTATAAATTTCAATACTATTTTTGTGAAAAATAAACGTTTTTAAAGGAAAAAAGAAAAATTGTAAAGGCGACGCGCTGCGCCACTCCTTTTGGAAAGAATTTTTTTCGTGCTTCCCGTTTTTCTGCAAATTCAGTTTTTACTTTGCTTATTTATCTGTCTGTTTTTTTGTGTGTGAGTTGGTGTGAGTGATTTTTCATCCTTTATCCTTTTTGTATCCTTGTCAATAGTGGTGGTTGATTTTTGAATTTCTGCAAAAAAAAAAAAAACTTGAACAGAAAAAAAAAATAACAGAAATAATAAAAACACCCGTATAAAAATTGTAAAAGGACCCAAAAGGACCAAAGAGGACATTCGGCTAAAGTGTTTATGAAACAAAAAAATCAAAATCCCAAAAAATATTTGCAAAAAAATTAGTGAAAAGTTAATAATCAAATCAATAATTACAAGGATTACTTTCATATAATTTGCTCTGTAAGGTTTTCTTATAAGACTCAAAGGATCTAAAAGGTAATTGATTAAAACAAATATTTAAATTTTCTATTTTACTAAATATTTTTTCATTTACTTATACACATGTAAAGTAGTCTCGTTTTTTTACTATCGGCATTTAATTCCCATTCAAAGAAAATGTCTTCCCTTTTTTTGACTGTCCTGTATGTTGGTAGTATCTTCCTGTATCGTGTCTGCCTTTAGTGGGAATGAAAGAAAATATCAACACTTATTGAATCCTGTTAAATTAGGAGTCTGCGCTTTAAAATTTAAACAATCAGGAAGCCAAATACTTTTTCTAGCTATTAACTAGATTTTATTTTATTACAATTTACATAATTTAATCGAATTACACAAAAAAAAAAAAATTAAATGGATTCTGTAAAAACTATAAACAGTTTCTGTTATTTTTTTATAGAAAACATGTAATTTTAAGAATTTCAAAATTTTAAAAATATTTATGTCTCAGAATCTGAGAATTTTTTTATACAAAAAAAAATTTTAGAATCGCACAAAAAATTTTCACAGTATCTGAATTTTTTTTTTTATACATAAAAAATGTCTCAGAATCTAAAAATTTTTCTAAACCGAAAAAACGTCTCAGAATCTGAAATTTTTTCAAAACAGTATAAAATGTCTCAGTATCTAAAATTTTTTTGTTATAGAAAAAATATCTCAGAATCAGAGAAATTTTATAAATCGAAAAAACATCTCATAGTCTAAGCAATTTTCTATATAGAAAAAATGGTTCAGAATCTGAAAAATTTAAAATAATTTATCAGAATCAGAGAAATTTTCTATATAAAAAAAATGTCTCAGAATCTTAGAAATTTTCAAAATGTCCCATATTCTGAGACATTTTTCCTATAGAAAAAGCATTAGATTTATAAAATTTTCCTTGTAGTTTTTAAAATTTTTGTTTTGTATTTAAAATAAAACAAAAAAAAAGGCTAAAGTTCTTGAGACATTTTTTCTATACAAAAATGATTTAGAATATGATATATTTTCTCAGTTTCTGAAACATTTTTCAGTTTTTCCTAGATTCTGAGTCTTAGATTCTGAGACAGTTTTTCTATAGAAAAAGTCTCAGATTCTGAGACAGTTTTTCTATAGAAAAAGTCTCAGATTCTGAGACAGTTTTTCTATAGAAAAAGTCTCAGATTCTGAGACAGTTTTTCTATAGAAAAAGTCTCAGATTCTGAGACAGTTTTTCTATAGAAAAAGTCTCAGATTCTGAGACAGTTTTTCTATAGAAAAAGTCTCAGATTCTGAGACAGTTTTTCTATAGAAAAAGTCTCATATTCTGAGACAGTTTTTCTATAGAAAAAGTCTCAGATTCTGAGACAGCTTTTCTATAGAAAAAGTCTCAGATTCTGAGACAGTTTTTCTATAGAAAAAGTCTCAGATTCTGAGACAGTTTTTCTATAGAAAAAGTCTCAGATTCTGAGACAGTTTTTCTATAGAAAAAGTCTCAGATTCTGAGACAGTTTTTCTATAGAAAAAGTCTCAGATTCTCAGACAGTTTTTCTATAGAAAAAGTCTCAGATTCTGAGACAGTTTTTCTATAGAAAAAGTCTCAGATTCTGAGACAGTTTTTCTATAGAAAAAGTCTCAGATTCTGAGACAGTTTTTCTATAGAAAAAGTCTCAGATTCTGAGACAGTTTTTCTATAGAAAAAGTCTCAGTTTCTGAGACAGTTTTTCTATAGAAAAAGTCTCAGATTCTGAGACAGTTTTTCTATAGAAAAAGTCTCAGATTCTGAGACAGTTTTTCTATAGAAAAAGTCTCAGATTCTGAGACAGTTTTTCTATAGAAAAAGTCTCAGATTCTGAGACAGTTTTTCTATAGAAAAAGTCTCAGATTCTGAGACAGTTTTTCTATAGAAAAAGTCTCAGATTCTGAGACAGTTTTTCTATAGAAAAAGTCTCAGATTCTGAGACAGTCTCAGAATCTGGGACTTTTTCTATAGAAAAACTTGCTGTGTTTTTCAAAAACTGGATTTATTTTCAGACTAATCTTATTGTGTTTAAAATAAATATTTTAACTTGACAAAACAAATTTTTAATATTTTTTTCCGTAATCTATGATAAATTAGCAATTATAATCCGAAAACATGATAACAAAATTTAGAAAATTAAAAAAGTTATAAATAAATCAAAATTAATCCAATTAAATTTTAGGATTTAATAAGTTCACTTTGGATTAATTTTGATTTATTTATAACTTTTTTCATTTTCCAAATTTTTTATCATTTTTTCGGATTGTAATTGCTAATTTATCGTAGATTACGGAAAAAAATATTTAAAATTTGTTTTGGCAAGTTAAAATATTTATTTTAAACTAAATAAGATTAATCCGAAAATAAATCCACTTATTGAAAAACACAGCAACTGTCTCAGAATCTGAGACTTTTTCTATAGAAAAACTGTCTCAGAATCTGAGACTTTTTCTATAGAAAAACTGTCTCAGAATCTGAGACTTTTTCTATAGAAAAACTGTCTCAGAATCTGAGACTTTTTCTATAGAAAAACTGTCTCAGAATCTGAGACTTTTTCTATAGAAAAACTGTCTCAGAATCTGAGACTTTTTCTATAGAAAAACTGTCTCAGAATCTGAGACTTTTTCTATAGAAAAACTGTCTCAGAATCTGAGACTTTTTCTATAGAAAAACTGTCTCAGAATCTGAGACTTTTTCTATAGAAAAACTGTCTCAGAATCTGAGACTTTTTCTATAGAAAAACTGTCTCAGAATCTGAGACTTTTTCTATAGAAAAACTGTCTCAGAATCTGAGACTTTTTCTATAGAAAAACTGTCTCAGAATCTGAGACTTTTTCTATAGAAAAACTGTCTCAGAATCTGAGACTTTTTCTATAGAAAAACTGTCTCAGAATCTGAGACTTTTTCTATAGAAAAACTGTCTCAGAATCTGAGACTTTTTCTATAGAAAAACTGTCTCAGAATCTGAGACTTTTTCTATAGAAAAACTGTCTCAGAATCTGAGACTTTTTCTATAGAAAAACTGTCTCAGAATCTGAGACTTTTTCTATAGAAAAACTGTCTCAGAATCTGAGACTTTTTCTATAGAAAAACTGTCTCAGAATCTGAGACTTTTTCTATAGAAAAACTGTCTCAGAATCTGAGACTTTTTCTATAGAAAAACTGTCTCAGAATCTGAGACTTTTTCTATAGAAAAACTGTCTCAGAATCTGAGACTTTTTCTATAGAAAAACTGTCTCAGAATCTGAGACTTTTTCTATAGAAAAACTGTCTCAGAATCTGAGACTTTTTCTATAGAAAAACTGTCTTAAAATCTGAGAAATTTTTCCTGAGACTTTTTCGAGTAATTGCTAAATAATTACACTGTTCGACAACAAAAAACTTCCAGTGAAATATCCAACTATAGATTTTGCTCTCCTGAATCCAAATCTGATATCCAATTTTTTCTAGCACTTGCCGTTTTTTGAGGAATTCGCTGTTAAAAAGTAAAAAAAAGACAATAATTTCGCACTTTTAGTGGTCCACTGTTACAGATTCTTCCAAAAATATGACTTGATTTCATAAACTTGCTTGCAGAGGAGTGTGAATAAAGGCACCGATCAAATTTGGTAAACGCAAGCAATTTTTTTAAAAACGGCTCTGGCGAAGATTTTGATTTTCGTCGAAATATAGTAGTGGGACACCCGATTCATGATCAAGAAGACATTTACAGTGCTAACAACTTTTAAGTTAAGTCAACCGGTCTAAATTGTTGATCCTTTACAACTTTGTTAAGTTTTATGACAATTAAAAAGAATCCCTGAAAAGATCATCAGTGTCAAATAGAATTTCTATAAGAAACTGCCTACAAAAATTCTGATTGTTCTTTAATAAGTCCTCTGAATTATTCCCACCCCATCTACTTATATCGATCATTCTTAACCAAACATATTTATTTTTTATTTTTTGTTTGCAATATAAAATATTTATTTTGTATAACTGTTTTTTAGTCTACACTTCCAATATACATCTGTATGAAAAATTAATCACAAAACCTCAAACATACAGTGCCGGTCAAAAATATTCACACAGAGCTATAGTAGATGAAATTTGTTAAAAACAGAATTCAAAATACCAGACCTTTTTTTATCAAACAAGTATTTTTCTTATAAAGTATTTTGTAGGTAATTTATTCAGCTTTAATTTAAGCTTTATAGCATCCAGATTGAGCTAATAATAAATGCACTACGAGGGTCGAACTGGAAAATGATAATTTTTATAGACATTTAAAAAAAAATTTAGAAAGATCAAAAAATTTCTTTTCCAAGTTCAAACATATAAAATTTAAAAAAAAAATCCAGTTATTAATATTCATTTGTCAACTAATTTTTTTTATGTAGAATTTTACATGATGTAGAAAAAAACCGCATTTTATGACCTCCAATTCTTTTGACCACCAATTTTGTGTTAACCTAAAAAAAGGTAAATTATTTCCATTCCTCATTACAATACACAAAAAGTTGGTGGCCAAAAGAATTGGAGGTCATAAAATTCGGATTTTTTCTACAGCATTTAAAAAATTTCAAGTTTTTTTGGTCATTAAAAAAATTAGTTGACAAATAAATATTAATAAGTGGATTTTTATACCCTCCAACCACAGTATGGGGGTATACTCACTTTGTCATTCCGTGTATAACGCATTGAAATATCGGTCTAGGACCCCATAAAGTATATATATTATTGATCAGTGATCGATTCTAAGACATTCTAGCGATGTCCGTCCGTCCGTCTGTCCGTCTGTGGAAGACACGATACAGTCCAAAATAAAAGTGCTAGACTCCTGAAATTTGGCACATATATGTCTTATGTTCATAGGCTGGTTAAGTTCGGAGATGGGAAAGATCGGACCAGGGGGGAAAAAGTTCCCCCTTGACGAAGTAAACCAACCCATGAAAAAGGTAACTTTTTATAGTTTTTTTTTGTATTTTTGTTAAACAAATGAAACATTTTTATGCCTGAAAAAGTTCAAAGTCTTGGACTTGGTCCCAGGGGATTTGAAAATGACTTTTTTTGGTCCGCCCCCTTTTGTGGGTGTGGATATTAGCAAATAATTTATATAATGATGAAATTGTATATCTTTTGTACAAAAAGCATAGTAATTAAATTTGTAAACATTTTTGACCGGAGAGAAGGTGTCCCCAAGGACCCCCGCCAAGCCCCCCGCCAAAAAAACGCCCCTGCATTTTTTTTAAACGTTGGAGGGTATACAAGATTCGGCACAGCCGAATTTAACACTCTCACTTGTTTTTTTTTTTTTAAATTTTGTATGTTTGAACTTGAAAAAAAAATTGTTGAAATATTTTTTAAAATTTTTTTTAAAAAATATCTATAAAAATTATCATTTTCCAGTTCGATCCTCGTAGTGCATTTATTATTAGCTCAATCTGGACGCTATAAAGCTTAAATTAAAGCTTATTAAATTACCTACAAAACCCTTTATAAAGAAAATACTCGGTTGAAAAAAATGGTCTGGTATTTTGAGTTTTGTCTTTAACAAATTTCATCTACTATAGCTTTGTGTGAATACTTTTGACCGGCACTGTACATAAAACCCTCCGCATTAAATATTTAACTATCATTTATTTTGAACTTGTTTATTTTCTCAACATTTTGATATTAACGAAAAAAAAAAAATTAAAAATTAAAAAATAAAACTAAAAGAAATACCTAAATAAAACCAGCCCACCACCACATTTATTGCTAACCTACCTCACTCACACTTGTGGTACAAAGAAACAATAACAACAACATCAAAAAAAGCTGTTTATCTTTGAATATGCAACATTATATTCTTAACAACCATTGAACCAGACAACACAACAACCGACAATTCCAACTGCTTCAACTGCAGCAGCAGGCATCAGTACAAGTTCCCAGTCACCAAGTTGTTTAAAATTTGTTATACATCAAAGCCTCGTTAAGCGGCTGTTCCTTGGTATGTTCATTCAAATTAGGGATTTGTCAATGTATGTGACGATAAGAAAATTTCCGACCACAAAATTTTTGTCATGACTGATGATTTTTCTTTGCAGAAAAATATATATAGTTACAATAGAAATGTTATACAGAAATGATGACATTTCTATAAAGAAAAATGTTATCAGTTACTGACGACTTTTCTATATAAGAAAATGTCAATTGCTAATGTTGACTTTTCTATATAAGAATATCTCAGTTGCTAATAACTTTTCTATATAGGAAAATTTTATCAGCTATTGATGACGTTTCTTTAACGGAAAACGTCAAAAGTTACGGATGACTTTTCTATATAAAAAAATGTCATCAGTTACAGATGACTTTTTTATGAAAAATTTCATTTGTTCATCAGTAACTTTCTAAGGAAAAAGTCATCAGCTACTGTTGGCTTTTCTATAGGAAATATTTCATCAATTACTGATGACTTTTCTTTATAGGAAAATGTCATCAGTTACTTTTCTATATAGGAAAATGTTATCTGTCACTGATGACTTTTCTAGATAGGAAAATGTTATCAGTAACTGATGACTTTTCTATATTGAAAAATGTCATCAGTTGCTGATTTCTTTTCTACATAGGTAAATGCCATCAGTTACTGAAGACTTTTTTATATAGCGATATGTCATCAGTTACTGATGACTTTTTTATATAGGAAAATGTCATCAGTTACCGATGACCTTTCTCGTGTTCTATAAAGGAAAATGTCATCATTTTCTGACGACTTTTCTATATAGGAAATTGTCATCAGTTACTGATGACTTTTCTATATAGGAAAATTTATCAGTTATTAAGACTCTATACAAAAGTGTCAACAGTTACTGAAGACTTTTCTAATTATGTTATTGAAACATTTTAGTATAGGAAAATGTCATCAGTTACTGAAGACATGGCATGAGTTACTGAAGACATGTCATCATTTATTGGTGAATTTTCTATATACGGAAATGTCATCAGTTACTGATGACTTTTATATATAGGAAAATAGCATCAGTTACTGATGATCTTTTCCATCTTAAGTAACTGATGATCTTTTCTATCTTAAATATAAAAATGTAATCAGTTGCTGATGAGTTTTTTTTAAGGAAAATACCATCAGTTACTGATGACTTTTCTATATCGAAAAATGTTATCAGTTTCTGATGACTTTTCTATTTATTAAAATTTTGTCAGTTATTGATGACTTTTCTAAGGAAAATGTCATTAGTAGCTGTTGATATTTCTACAGGAAAATGTCATCATTTACTGATGACTTTTCTGACATTTTCCTGTGGAAATGTCAACCATTACTGATGACATTTTGATCAATTACTACAGACTTTGTCTAAAGGAAAATATTACTGATCAAAATGTTATAAGTTTCTGCCAGTTGGTATCATATTTGTTCGTTCTTTTTAGGTTAATTCTCATACCAAACTTTGGATCGTTGGACTATTGCTTTAAAGAACCTTTAAAAATTATCCATTTCGAATTACAATTGATCTTTTTCGAATTACAATTTATCTTTTTCGAATTACGATTGATCTTTTTCGAATAACAATTGCTCTTTTTATACCCTCCACTCTAGTGATAGAGGTTATATATAAGTTTATCATTCCGTTTGTAACTCATTAAAATATCGGTCAGGGATCTCATTAAGTGTATATATTATTGATCATTGATCGATTCTAAGACATTCTAGCGATGGCCGTCTGTCTGTCTTTGGAAATGGTGATCACGGCCAAAATATTACACATAGATGGCTGAAACTTAACATATTTTTTAGAAGTTCTCCCGAAAAATTTGGTATTGCATTTGAGCGATATCGGTTCAGCGCTTTAAAGGCTGAGTTAGGCACCCGTAACCGTAAACTAGCGTAGCGTAGCGATCAAAATCAAATAGAAAATCACGTAGACGTCTGCAAAGAAGAATAACTGCTCTCATTTGTTCTCATATAACGAAAAACTCTCTACGCTACGCTAGTTTAAGGTTACGGGTGCCTAACTCAGCCTTAAAAGTCATGAACGAAAATGTAAGGACACCTCAAAAATTTTAGTTCATTCAACATAACCTAAAATTACAAAATGCTTTAATTCGGCTGCTGGTTGACATATGTGAACATAATTGAACACCAAATGGTATTTAAACAAGTACGGACATATTTTTTGACAAAAAAAGAAAAAAATCGCGGATTTTTTTTCTTACCAACATTTTTTTTTTGCAGAAATTTTTTTTTCCAAAAAAAAATATTTTTTTATTATTTTCAAATTGAAATTATGGACGGTACCACTACATTCGGCAAGGCCGAATTTAACTTTTTTTACTTGTTCAAATTACAATTGATTTTAAATTTATTAAAGTTGGAATTTTTGGAATTTTAATTGAAATCTTCGAATTACAATGAGAATCTTTCAAGGGTTAAGTGTATTATTATTTTTTTCTTTTTCACTTATACACGTACTTTGATATCAAAGATCAATTTCAATGGTACACATTTTTATTTCACATTTTTTTGTTAAATATATATAATTTTTTTTGCACCAAGAAAAACTCCCATTTTCAAATACCAAAGCCATTTTTTTTAGCCTAAAATTATTGGTGTCTGGTTATTTAACCAGTTGGTTAAATAAAAAGTAAAATAAAAAAAAAAAATTGTTAACTGTTTTTTCTGAATCGAAGTATGCAATAAGTTTAGAGATATAATAAATACACCGTAATAATATTTATACAAACATACAAACAAAGTTATGTAAAAGATATAATGAATTTTCAAATTAAAATTCATTCAATAAAACTTTGACTTTTTCTGTAGTGCTGAAATATTCGACTAGAATATTATACTAGCTCGAGGCCCAAAAATATATATCTATTTATGATATTCTCATTATAGACTATTTTTGTTAATTATTGCTTTAAAAAAAGTTACTCATCTCATAGTATATCTGTACAGATCTGTTTCACCCCCACTGAGGGATCATCAGCAGATTTTAAAGAATCATCATTGCTTAATCAAACATTTAACCAGGCATAATATTTCATATATTTCACAAGTTAAATGAGAAATACTATTATTAAGGTGCAAACACATTTTCGAAATTCGAAAAAAGCTAAATTAAAGAAGTACAAACATATTTTTTTACAAAAAAATAAATTTTTTTCGATGCATTTTTTTTAGAGTCCGACCGAATATTCGGTTTCGGTCTCGGTTTCGGCCGAATAATGGGGTTTCGGCCTCTATTCGGTATTCGGCAAAATTTTGGCCGAATATTAGCCGAAACCGAAACTTTTTGGTATTTTAAAAAATATGTAAAAAAGTCGTTGAATTTTTTGATTTCGTATTTCATTACACTTGTTTCAGTTCAATTTAAGAAAATGTTACAAGTTTATGCAATAAAAGTAAAACTGTTTCAGTTCAAAAATTATTTTCTCCTAATCTACAAACGAAATATACAATTTTTTTGTAAGTTTTTAAAAAAACATATTTTTTTTTTTTAAATACAACAATTCCTATGGTTTAAAAGCATTATATGCTGTATATTTATCTTTAACAACTTTTTAATAATTTTATTCATGCCAGGCCGTAATTTTTTTTTAAGTTTCGGTTTCGGTTCGGTTTCGGCGGAATATTACTTTTTTGGCCGAATATTCGGTTCGGTTTCGGTTCGGCCTCGAAAACTGGTTTCGGTCGTACTCTAATTTTTTTCTATGTTTTTTTTTTTGCAAATAATCTTTTTGACATTGTGGAGGGTATCCTTACAATCGGCTATGCCGAATTTAACTTTTTTCCTTGTTTAGTTTCTATTAGTCTTCACTTCAGCCTGCTTTATAAAGGCTTTCTTGATGACTTCGTAGCTTTAAAACCAAATATACTCCAATTTAATAGATAATAATACTTAAGTTCAGTTTTATTACCTACTGTAAAATAGAATCATATATTTTCTTTTTTCTATTTTGTTTTTTTGTACTATTTTCTGTACATACCCACAAGGGAGGTACTCTTTTGTGGCACCCTTTGATTGTTAAAAAAATTGTTGTAAAGACCAAGCACGTAAAATACGACCCAAATTAATTTTCTAAAGGTGTAGCAAAACTACTCTTACAAGGGTAAACTTTCTTATGTACTCAAAAAAAAAATTAACTTAATTTTGGTACACAATTTGCCTAAAATAATTCAGAAATTTCCCGACAATTTAGTAAAATTTGATTAACTTAATTTTGGTACACAATTTGCCTAAAACTACCCAGGCAGAAAAATACAAACGGGAGAGCGCTGGCAAAGCACTTTTTATGGTCGCTTGTGTGCTGGGAAAGCACCACGGTTTAGTACTCTCCCAGCGTCCAAAATGATAACCACGGTAAACGGTATGCCATTGCTAAATGGGACGTATCTAAATTGTATACATAAGTCCATAAGACATAACTTTTTTTGGTGTTTATTTAAATAAAGAAATTTATTAAATTAGGATAAAAAAATTATTGACTCATTTATTAGGATAAAAAAATTTTAAACAAACTTTGAACAATTTTCTAAGTCCCGGAAAAAAAATTGTTTGCAGTTTTCTTTGCGTTTTGGAATAAAAAATTTATTAAAATGCTTTTAGGAAAAAAATTTGGAAAATTCCCGAAAAAAAGTGGTGTATTGAACCGAAACGGGCATGTATCCGGAGTTTAATTGTTATGAAAATTAATAAATTTTAATAAAAAGTTTATACTTTGAACGGATTTAAATAGAAAAACATTGGCAAAGCGCTTGGAAATCACTTGTTCGAATTCATACTACCTTCTACACAAAAAATAAAGTGCTTTGCCGAGACTTTTTCTTTGGAACGGTTGGCACTTTCTGCCTGGGTAGTTCAGCAAATTTCCCACAATTTAGTAAAATTTGACTAACAAGGTAAGTATTTCATCCCTTATGAACTGATTTGCCTGAAACTTAAAATATATATAAAGGAGACGATTTTAAGGTTGGAGCATAGAATATAATTGACAGGTGTCAAAAAAGTAGTCGTGAACCATATGGTTAATTTTTTCAAATTATTCTACGAATTAGGTAAGAAGAAGAAAGCTAATATAACGCGCCATAAGAAAAATAGTTGCCAGATGGGTTTTTAAAGGAAACTGCGCTTGTAAATTCCCTCTTTAACAAAAATATTTACTTCTCTAAAACAATTTTAAGTTTCATGAAAATCCTAGACTGTCACTACAGAGAGCAAGTTCCCTTGTAAGAGTACATTCTTTACACATGGTGTTAATAATACATGCCATCATCTTCATCCTCAACCACCATATCATTATATTAAACTTTTGATTTTTATATTCTTGCGAATTCTTAAAAGTTCATGAGAAAAAAATCTTTTGTTTCCATTAATGTTATTGTTGGTGTTTATTGCAGACATGTTTCACTCAATGGTCTCTTTCTTTATCATCATCACCAACTTCGTCATTTTTTATGTTTACAGTAGGTTAACACTTATTATAAATATTTATTACATCAAAATATTGGTTTAGGACCCCACAGTAAATATTAGAGTTGTCAATTATTCGACTTTTAACTTTGTTCAAATAATTCAAACAATTGTTTTTGTTCGTTCGATCAAACGATTAAATCTAAAAAAATATTCAATTAATCGATGAGAATAACGAATAAAAAAAGTGGTTATAAAAAATATTTTTAATAAGTTTTAAGATTTTTAAGTTGGGGGGATTCGGCGGGGGACATTGGAGTACATCTTACCATAAATGTCCGAATAAAAAAGTTTTTATATAATTATATATAATTTTATCAAATTATATCAAATTATATATAATTACATAAAATTATATATTGAGGTAAAATTTTCCAAAAAATTATATAAAATTAAATATAATTTGATAAAATTATATATAATTATATCCAGGATTTCGTGGATATAATTATATAAAATTATATCAAATTATATATAATTATATAAAATTATATCAAATTATATATAATTTTATCAAATTATATATAATTATATAAAAAACTTTTTTACTCGGGTGTTTACAAATTCATTTATTACAATATTTACGCCTAAAAAAACACTTTTGTCATTATTTTGTATTATTTTCTATAACCACGCCCTTAAAAAGTGCGCGGGCAAAAAATATCATTTCCTAATCATCTTTGTCCAAATGTAGGCCATTGCACTTCATATGGCATAAAAAAATCATTTGTTGAACAAATATAGAAAAAAAAACATGTGAAAAAATTTTGTTGGTGGTGTTTTAATTCTTTAAGAGGCAACATTTTTCCCCTCGTCCGATGTTGTCACCGAACTTAACCAGACTATGACCGGAAGACCTAAACGTGCCTAACTTCAGGAGTATAGCTCTTTTATTTTGAACTGTATCGTGCTCTCCACAGACGGACGGACATAGCTAGAGTGTCTTATAATCGATCACTGATCAAAAATATATTTACCAATGATGGGTACCAATACCTTTTCGATACCAATACCCGTTAATACCAATTCAAATTGAAAACCAATACCAATTTAAAACCAATACCTTTATTTTTGCGATACCAATACCGATTCCCCACTACCAATACCAATTAAAAACCAATACTTTTATTCTTCAAAACCAATACCAATAAAAAACCAATACCAATTCATTTTTTTCTACTTTCGTATCGGTTTTGTTTCGGTTTTTTGTATTCTTATTTTCGTTTGTTTTAATTGTGACGTCAAACATTTTCTTTCCATCACATTATTAGGTTTTACCTGACTAACGAATTGCAAAAGATGTTACATCGATCAGTAATCGTTTGCATGTCACATAACCAAAAGGAGCTAGCTAGTAGCTACTTGAATTTTAAAAGCCATAAAAACATAAAAGAAAGATTTTTTGTCACGGTTTTTATGACCCCTAATAAAAGTAGATCTTAAAAAATTTAGACCTTTTCTGTGATGAAAGTTTTTCTTTTGCAAACATTGTTAATATTTGATATATGTACATTGAATGTCACTGCACTCTTCTTTGCGTTGTAAAAAAAATACTAATGTCCTTTTTTGGAAATTCCAAAATTTTAATCAAGCAGACATTACAAAATTTTATGTCACAACACCAGAATCCAGAAAAAAATTTGTTATTGATTTATTAGAGGCACAGTCATATTATATAAGAATTTAAGAACGCATAATGTGCAGTTCACACTTGCTATTTTTGAGAGTTTAAGGGCTACGTGTTTAAAAAAATATTTTTTTGTATCCATTACGTTTTTATTCTGTTAGTGGTGTTTTGTTAAACAACTTGTTTAAGGTCGTAAGTGTGAACCCCATATTAGAAAAAAATTGACCCGTGTAATCGCAATTGGCAAAAGATCTAAAATCGAAAAGGGGCCCCCTGATAACCCATTTCGATCACCTTTTTCAAAAAAATATTTATGTATGAAAAGGATGAAGTTCAGGTATATTTTGTTACAAATGTTAAGTCTCATCTTTCTGCAATTAAAAAATATCTCCCCTTGACCACCGGAATTTATATGTGCATTTAATGCAATGTGCATCAGCACAGAAATTGTTTCAAGCAAAAACGACAAATTTGCATTTTTTAGTTTAGGCTTTTAATTTTTTTATTAATTAATATTTTTTATTTTTAGATTTAATTTATTATCAAATTTTACTAATTGAAACATTTTGAAACTATTTATTTTGAAAATAACGAAATAAATTAATAAAATAGCAAATAAAGTTAGTTTAAAGTTTGACTTAATTCTGAATGCAAATACTGCAAAAAAATATTTTTTTTTTTAAAAAGGGGTTTTTAAAAAAAAAAAAAAAAAACATCCCTCACGCAAAAATTCGACTCACTCTCTAGACACTCACTCAGAATTTTTCAACTCACAATCACGTGATTTAAATGAAAATCACTTTTTTGAGTCACGCAATTCACGGGACCAGCGACCATCTCCAATTCAAATACATAAACAAGAGACAACTGTCTTTTCATTTGTTTAATCTATAACATCTGTAAATTTTATTTAAAATGAAGTGTCCACCCTTGAAAAAGTTTCCTTGTAGGTCTGATTCCAAAAAGTTTCAAGGCACTTATTTATTACCTTAATATAGTCACTTGACTTAAATGAAAATCACTCTAAAACCAAATGATTAATTTGAAAATCACTCACGCTCACGCGTGAATCACGGGACCAGAGACCATCTCCAATTCAAATACTTAAACAAAAGGCAAGTGTCTCTTCATTTGATTCATCTATAACATCTGTTAATTTTGTTAAAAATGAAGTGTCCACCCTGAAATAGTTTCCTTGTAGGTCCGATTTCAAAAAGTTTAAAGTCACTTATTTATTACCCTAATATAATACTTAATTTAAATGAAAAACTATAATCACGTGATTTAAATAAAAATCACTCACGCCTGAATCACGTGGTTTTTTGAGTCACGCAAATTACGGGACCACAGACCATCTCTAATTCAAATACATAAACAAAAGACAAGTTTCTCTTCATTTGTTTCATCTATAACATCTGTAAATTTTATTGAAAATGAAGTGTCCACCCTGAAATAGTTTCCTTGTAGTTCCGATTTCAAAAACTTTCAAGGCACTTATTATCTTAATATAGGCTTATATTCTGAATTTCAAAAAAATCGGTTAACATTTACGACCTGTAGAGATTTTTGGCCAAAAAACCTACCATCTCGCCCCAGTGTGCACTGTGCGGACAGAAGGACGACTTACGTTAAATTAATTAATATTAACGACAAAACCTTTTGCATTCAAATACCAAAACCGATATAAGATAAATACCAATACTTATTAAAAACCGATACCGATTCGAGGCTAAAACCAATACCAATACCCAATACCTAAATAATTCAAAACCAATACCGAAACCTATACCAATTCAACAAAAAATGAAAACCAATACCTATACCAATACTAATATAATTTTAAAAACCAATACCAATACTTTTATCGAATTGGTACCCATCCTTGATATTTACTCTATGGGGTCCTAGACCGACATTTTAATACTGTAGTTTTTAATTAATCGAACAAGAGTTTGGTTTTGTTTGATCGATTAATCGAATTATTCTTAATCGCAGGCACGTACGCAGGAATTTATTTTGGGGGGGGCCCAAAATTTTTTTTTTTCAAAATTTTGTTTTTTCGCCTGAACATTTTTTCACCTACATTTTTTTTTACATTTTTAGAAAACAAAACATTTATTTTAAATTTAAGATAAAAAAGGAGTAAATTTTTTTTTTTAAAGAATTTGAAAATTTATGCAACTTTTCTTTCAAAATTCTTAAAAATACCTTACGAGTAAAAACTGAAAACTATGGGACACCTTTTTGAATTGTTCATAAATTTTTTCATAGTTTTTTGATTATAAACCATATTTATGCAGAAAACTTCTAAGAGCATTTTTGGTATACAAAATGCTTCAATTCTAAGATACATATCATCGTAAAAAAATCAAAGATACTGAAACATTTTTGGATTTTAAGGAAGTATTTTTAGTTCTACAGTTTTTGAACAAAAAACATTATAACTCCAAGACATTTTAACCATAGAAAATTTTTTACTATACTTACGATTTAAAACATTTTTCGCAAAGAAAATTTTCAAATTTTGAGACATTTTGAGACTCTAAAACTCTGAGCAATTTTTCGTGTAGAAAAATTCTCCGATTATAAACATTTTTCGTATAGAAAATTTCTTAGATTCTGAGACATTTTTTGTATAGAAAAACTCTGAGGTTTTAAGAAAAAAGTGTTTTCATTTTGAGACATTTTACTTCTAGAAAAATTCTCAATTTCTGAAACATTTTTCGTGAAGAAAAATTCTTAGATTCTGAGTTATTTTTAGTACAGAAAAACTTTCAGATATAAGACATTTATATAGAAAAAGCTCTTAGCTTTTGAGACACTTTTCGTTAAAAAAAACTTTTAGACTCTTGAGACATTTTTCGTATGGAAAATTTTGAGATTATCTGAGACATTTTTTGTATTGAAAAATTCTCAGATTCTGAAAAATTTTTCGCATTGAAAAATTCTTAGATTCTGAGATATTTTTCGTATAGTGAATTTGTCTATACGAAAAATCTCAGATTTGTATAGAAAATTTCTGAGATCCTGAGACATTTTTGCATAGATGAATACTCACATTTTTCGTACAGAAAAATTTATTTTAAGAAAAATATTTCAAATTGGTATAGAAAAATTTCTAGATTCATAAAAAATCTTCGTTTTCACCATTTGTATTTCTGAAGAAATAAAAAAAAATTATTTTGAAATATCAAAATTTTTTCCGGTGATCACAAATCTAGTCAAATGTGACAGCGGCTTTAACTAAAGTCGAGAGAAAAGCAATGAAATAATATTCACGATGCATAACTTACTTGGCCTGTCGAAATTACCGTTTAAAGGTGTCTTATTCACTACCGTAAAAGTTTACGAATTTAAACCCACACAAAATTTTTTTTAATGAAAATTTTTTCAATATTTTGAAATTTTCAGAAAAAAACCTTCGTTAGAATAGAGATAAAAAAATAATACTGAGCCTTTTTTGTTAACAAACGTATATTTTGTAGTGCAAAGTCTTAAAATTTTTATATTGTCAAATCATTTGCGTACGTGCCTGCTTAATCGGTTGATAACTCTAGTAAATATACACTTAGAAAATTATTGCACTTACTACATGACGGTCATTTGTGTAGTAAGTAGTAGTTGTTGTTTTTAACTACGATTTCAGTTGTTTTTGTATGAAAAATCTCAAACAACTATTTTTTGTAGTCGTTTTAAAAAATATATACAAAAAATTACTACATTTTAGGAACAGTTGTTTTATGTAGTTGTTTTTAGTCTTTAAAAAAAATAGAAAAACGGATGTGTTGAACGAGTTGGAAGTGTCACACAGAGAAAACAGTTTAGTTGTGCCTGCCGAATTTAGAGCCAACTGCATAGTTTAATAACAACAACCGAAAATTTCGGTTGCGATAACTAAAATTCGTTTTAAAAATTTAACTTCTGTTGGTTCAAATAAATTTCGGTAATCGCAACCGAAAATTTCGGTTGTTGTAATTAACTGTGCAGTTGGCTCTAAATTCGGCTGGCACAATTAAATTGTTTTCTCTGTGCAGATGCAGCAGGAATTGTTACAAAACAATTTAAACCATTTTTACATTTAGAATTTTTTTTTGTTAATAAAAAAAAATCCCACAATTTGAGTTACAGTAAAAATAACTATAATTTAAAGTTGTTTTTACCGTTTTTTGTAGTTGTTAATCAATAGTTGAAAACAACAACAATTTTTGGTTGATTTTACCGTTAAATGTAGTGGACGCCTAAACAAGAATAAATGTAGTTGTTTTAACTGTCTTTTGTAGTGGAATCTACCGGCATAATTTTGTTTAGTGCATTGTTGATCAGTTATCGACTGTAAGACGTTCTCGTTCTAGCGATGTCTGTCTGTCTATCTGTTAATATGGCGATCACGGCCAAATTTTTATACAGAAATGATTCAACATATTTACTTGTTGTTGTTCCAATCAGTTTGGTATTACATTTGAGCGATATCGGTTCAGCGGTTCAAAAGCTATGAACTAAAATGAAAGGACACCTCGAAAATGCTGGTACATTCCACATAACCTAAAAATACAAAATGCATTCATTTGGCTGCTGGTTGACATGCTTCGAAACATTTGAATTCAATCTATTGTTTTGAAACACTTAACTCTCGAAAATTCTTTAAGTATATTGTCGATAGTTTTCTATTGATATCAATAAAAATAAATGCCTCCTCAATGTTTATACTTTGTTGGTGTTTGGTTTTAGGTTTCTTTCCAAAGTGTTTTGATTTGTTCTTTCATTTTACTTCTTAAACTTGTATTTCTTTGTTTATATAATTAATTTTTAATTCTTTATTTTGAATTTTGCTGTTGTTTTATTGTAATGTTGACTTCCAAGTTTTTATTGTAAATATTTATGTATGTATTTTGTTTGTACGTATGTAGAATGTTTAGTTCAAAATTTTAAATATTTGTCGCAACAAAATAAACAAAAGTTTTTTGTTTTGGTACATTCAGTTTACACTATTTACGGGTGTAATTTGAAAAAAGATTTATTGTAATTCAAAATTCTACTTTTAATTTGAATACTCCATTTGTAATGCGAAGATTCCAATTGTAATTCGAAAAATATCAAGTGAATTTCAATTGATCTTTTTCAAATTACAATTGGAATTTTTGAACTAAAATTGGAATTTTCGAATTACAATTGATCTCTTACAAATTACAGTATCATTTTTTTTTTGACTTTAGTTAATTTTCCCTTTTTGTTATTTTTTTTTTTATTAGTGTAGAATCTTTGAAGAACAAATAAAATCTTAGAATTACAGGTAGAATCTTTGAATTACAATTGATCATTTTCGAATTACATCTGTAAATCGTGTAAAACAGCAAAGAATTGTGTTTTTGGTTTCAATATTGTATCATACCATCAACCATATTGTGTTTAAAATATCCAAAATTTTACACATTTTTTTTTTCTTTTTATAAATTATGCATTTATTACTAATTGTTGTTTATTTAAATCTCTTTGTCTTTTAATTGAAATTGTTCAAAAAGAAGAAAAAAAAACTCCCCAATGAATTTATAACCACTTAACCAATGCACCATGGGCCAGAATCAATACAAACAATTCACAATTTGTCTGTTCACCTTTTCAAAAACCAATAATCTTTAAATATCCGACAACCTAATATGTGTACTTATATATTTTTAATAGATTTGTTAAATCATATTTAACACCTTAATTGTTCTGTTTTTCCTGTTTGACAGCTATGATCTTTATTCAGTTTGCTGTCAAACTATAGACAGCAAAGAAACAATTTAGTTGTCAAACTAGTGCAAAGAAAATATAAACAAAAAAAAAAAAATAACACTCTACAGTTATTGACAGATATTTAATGATTTAATTGTTATGTCAAACGAAAATGTTAACAAATACATTTTTTAACACAAATTATATCTTAAATAATTGCAAATTATTCGGGGTGCTAAGGTCGTTTCGAAGCAGGGCTAAAAAAATCTATAAATAAAAAAAATGTGAAAGTGTATTTTTCTAACTTTTTTTAGACTTTTTATACTAAATTTAAAACGAAACGTAAACTATTAAATTTTTATTGAAAATCCGCGATATTTTATATTATTTCGTTCTACTAATGTATTAGTACACTCAAAAGAAAAACTCTTTTAAAAATCTGTAAAACGAGTTTTAATTTGATTTAGCAAGCTTTCAGCAGATTGATATTTTTACTAAAATTTCTGTCATTCAGTATTACAAAATAACAGGAATTTTACTGCGTTTTTACTGATTCTATTTGCTGAATTTCAAAATATTTTTGAACATATTTTTAGCAGAAATAGTTTGCTGTTATTCTTTTTTCAAAAAAAGTTTTTTTGTAAAGAGTTATTGTACCCTCCACTTAGTGATAGAGGGTATATATAAGTTTGTCATTCCGTTTGTAACTCATCGAAATATCGGTCTGGGACCCCATAAAGTGTATATATTCATAATGACCGATCGATTTTAAGACATTCTAGCGATGTCCGTCTGTCTGTCTGTGGAAAATGTGATCACGACCAAGAAGTTTGGTATTGCATTTGAGCGAAATCGGGTCACCGGTTCAAAAGTTATAAATGAAAATGCAAGGACACCTCAAAAATTTTAGTACATTCAACATAACCTAAAAATACAAAATGCTTTAATTCCTCTGCTGGTTGACATATGTGAACATAATTGAACACCAAATGGTATTTAAACAAGTACAAACCCTAGTAAAAATCATTTCGTATATAGCCATGTATAAATTTATATAAATATATCTTTTTATACAAACTCAGATCTTATTATATTTAATTATATAAAAAATCTAACAAATAAGACAAAATTTCGTATCAAAATATATAAAATTTGATATAAGTCCCGATAAAATTTTATAAAATTTGATACGAATTTTGGTCTTATCTGAGAATTTTGTTATATAATTTTATATAATTAGATCATTTTATGTAAAATTAGATATATTTGTATCAATTTATACATGAATATATACAAAACCCTTTTTACTAGGGAATATATTTTTTGACAAAAAAATAAAAAAAATCGCGGATTTTTTTTTACCAACATTTTTTTTTTGCGGAAATTTTTTTTCAAAAGTAATTTTCTTTTAAAAAAAGTTTTTTGCAATAATCTTTTTGAAATTGTGGAGGGTATCACTACATTCGGCAATGCCGAATTTAACTTTTTTACTTGTTTTTTTTTGTTTTCTATGCAGTAAAAACGATATTTTTTAACATATCGAGGACCTATATTCAAAACCCTCTATCTTCCATTTTTCCGAAAATGACTTTTTGATGGCAAAATATTCAGGAAAACGGCCCTCATCTATGGTGTAAAATTCAAAACAAAATTTTTTTTTGCTATTTTATTTGCATTTTTGATTTTCTCTATCTCTTACACAATTAATTTTTCTGAATGCAAAACCCTCGTATCTTTTCAAATAATTAATTTATAAATATTTTGTTTGAATAATTTCATCATGCATTACATGTTTTTATACTTTATTTTGCATACTGAACATGCATTTGTCAACAAAATTCCAGAACCACGATTTTGGTCCACTGATGATAATTTTTTCTGAAAATTCTTGTTTGACTTTTTTATAAAATATGACTCAAAATTTGGATGTCTTGTGTACGATATGAAACAAAAATTTTATTCTTAAAAATCGCGATGCTGATCAGCATCTGTGGACCAAAATCGCTTTTTATACCCTACACCACACTGTGGTACAGGGTATAATGAGTTTTGTGAAAAACTTCATAAAACGTTTCAGACAAGCTCTACGAATATGTTCATTATTTCCATGTAAGTTTTCATTGAAAGGAACTTTAATGACGCCAGTATCATTGATCAATTAAAACCTGTCTTCGGTTGAAAACGTGAGTCATTTTTCAATACTTTCACAAAGTTTTTTTTTTTCAGTGTGGGGTAAGTAAAAATTGCGGCAAACATTTCTTGGCAACCCTATTATTGACTTTTGTAATATTTAACTGTATTTGTTGTTTATTGTCCCAAAGGTCATAAATATTAACTTTAAACTAACTACTGCAATTATTATTTTGCAATGATTGCAATTTTTTTTTCTCTTTTTCATAGCCTCAATCACAATATACGGCGGTATATTTATTTTATTCATTCCATTTGTAACATGTGGAAAATATCTACTATAACTCAATGATTTTAAATCAACAAAAACGCGAATTCAATCAATTTTTTGATTGAAATTCCTCCAATTAAAAAAATTTGTATACCAATCATCAAATTGTAGGTGATTGAATGAAAATTTTTTCAATCAAACATTTTTTCGATTTTGATAAAAAATTTGAAAAATTTTTTATTTATAGTCAATCAAAATATTGATTGATTTAACAAATGAATTGTAATAATAACTTTACCGATTACATTTTGAAATAACCTACAAACAGTTAATGACATAATTTTCTTAGTGAATGTTTAACGTGTATTTTGGTACCTTAATTTAATCTGATTATAATCAGAACATTCTTGGTCTAAGTCCCCCATTAACATTTTGCCCGATATTCCGTTAAATCGGTCTATCGGCAACAAATACCTGCCGATTTCAATTAAATTTAGTTTGCCTGTATTTTCTATACTAATAAAAGACCTAACCAAATATATATCCAATCGGTCCTGGTTTGGACTTGGTGGCTATATTCCGGAAAACACTGGTGTAGGGTATTATATGGCCGGTCTTGACCGACTATAATTTTCTTACTTGTTTTCAACTGACTTTATTTTTTCGAAGGTAACTTCAAAAGAAATAATAAACATCCATTATTTATTTGTTATATTCTTTGTGTAAATAAATAAAGAACCCACATGCATATTATGCTAAAATCGTCAATTTAAATACAGTTTCAAATTGAAATAAAAAATTTAATTAATTTCGTGAAAACAAGTTAGAAATCAAGGAAGTAGCAATTTTTTGTACCCTCTAACCACAGTATGGGGGGTATACTTACTTTGAGGTTCCGCGTGTAACGCATTGAATTATCGGTCTAGGTCCCCATAAAGTATATATGGGGCATTCCATGCCAAATCGGACACTTTGAATTTTTTTTTTTTTTAGATTTTCCTAATTTGTTTACAGTTTTTAGTACCCTTCGAAAACTCCTTTGTGGTAAATTTTCAGATTTTTTTGATGACCCGTTCAAAAGATATCGAATTTTTAAAAATTGGTAGTTTGTTCCTTAACTCTAACTTCTTTTCCTCATAACTTCTTCAATAATAGTCCAAATTTCAAATTTCTTTTTTAAAAATTTTTGGTTTTTACGTACTTAAAAAAAAAATCCCAAAAAATTCTTAAAAGCGTATGCGATTTTTAAGTTTTAAAATTTAAATCTCATTTTTGAAAATGCTTGTACTCTTCGATTTTTTTGAAATTTTTTGGTGTAAAACTTCTTTCGATTCTAAAAATTTTTTGCCCAGGAGGATCGTGGGATAACGATTATTACTATTTTTTTAAATTTTTTTAAAAAATTTTATTGTAATTTTGCAATCTTAAAATCATATCCACTGCTCCAATGGTGCGTCATAGAGGGGTCATTTATAAGACCGACCCCCATCAATTTTTACGTCTTAACATTTCTTTTGAACAAACTTATACCCTATCTCCAATTTCTAAGGGGGCTCCCACACAAAACGACATTTTTTAAAATTTGCTCCAACCGCTCTAACTGCCCTAATAGTGCCCTTAGAGCAACAAAATGTATGACCGACCCACAATATTTTTTTAGTCCAAACATTTTTTCTGAACACACCTACCCTCTATCTTTAACTGTTAAGGCGGTCCCCATAAATTTTTTTTTATTTTTTGTAAATTTGTTTTATTTAATCAGCTTCTACCGGTCCAATGGTGCGTCCGAGGGGGGTCATTAGTGAGACCGACCCCCATTTATTTTTACCTTACAAAATTTTTTTAAAACATACCTACGCCCTATCTCCTACAAAGTCAGTTGTTTTTGTATGAAAAATATCAAAAAACTATTTCTGCTAGTTATTTTAAGTCGTTTTTTTGAACAACTAACAAAAAAGTGCTGTGATGTAGTAACAGTTATTTAAAGCAGTTAATTTTATTTTTTTTTTATATCTGAAAGTTTTTTCCAAAAAATAAAAATAAGTTTTCGTTTTTTTATTTTTCACAACTTAAAAAAAAAAATTGGAAAAAAATGGTCTTCAAGTTTTTTTGAAAATTTTTTTAAAAAATTATTTTATTTTTACTACATTTTAGTTGTTTTGACAACAAATGTAAGTAGTTTTTACTACATAAGTCAGTTGTTTTTAGTCAGTTGAAATAACTTACATTGTTAGTTGATTTAACTGAAAAAGTAGTTGACTCCAAAACAACTTACTTTTTATTTTAACTAGTGCCTACGGTCAGTACCGTAGAACCGGGAATACCGGTATTCCCGGTTCTCGGTATTCCCGGGAATTGGTACCGGTTTCCCGGTTCTTAATTCATTCCCGGTATTCCCGGGAATACCGGTATTCCCGGTTCCGGTTCTGACGGTATTCCCGGGACTACCGGTATGTATATTTTGTAATATTTTGTACAATTAAAATTTTTTCTTTGCTTATACCAAAAAAAATACAAAACTTGTAAAAAATACCATTTCCATTTTATTTTTTGAATTTAAGGAAAAATAATTACATGTTTTTCAAATAAATTTCCAAACACAACTAAGTATTTCTGAAATACTGATTAAATAGTGTAATTTAAATATTGTATGGTATAGTATTTTTTTGGTTTTTGAGAACCGGTACCAGGATCAGAACCGGGAATACCGGTATTCCCAGGAATATATCTAGAACCGGGAAACCGGTACCAGAACCGGGAATACCGGTATTCCCGGGAATACCGAGAACCGGGAAATGGGGGGCACTAATTTTAACTGACATTTTCAGTTAATTTTACTAACATAATTTTTTGAGTGAAATTGTTTGAGTGTATCTAAATTTATTTAATAAATTACTTCTATCTTTTTTTTGGCTATCGTTTTTTGTGTGGGCTAATTTTTGTTTTGTATTTTTGATTTGGCAAACATTATTTGTAGGTTTTTTACATAAATTTATTAAAATTCTGGTTATTTTTATTGTTTTTTATATTTATAACGGAGTTTTTGTTAAATTTATGTTAACAATTAATGTCGATTTACATTTGGCCATTATCCAGTGTTTTAAATTAGAATTAAATGTATATTTTATAATTAATTTTAATTGATTTAGTGGGATTTTGTTGTATATACCAGTTTTGGTAAACGAAATATTTTTTTTTTAACAAAAAAGCTTCTGGTTTAACTTTTGCTTAAACTACACTGCAGATGTTTTATTATATCGTTGGAACGATTTTATTAATTTGATTAAACAATTCATAATTATAACAAAACTTTTTATCAATATAAAAAAGTCTCAGATTCGGAGACATTTTTCCTGTAGAAAAAGTCTCAGATTCTGAGACATTTTTCCTATAGAAAAAGTCTCAGATTCTGAGACATTTTTCCTATAGAAAATGTCTCAGAATCTGAGACTTTTTCTATAGGAAAAATGTCTCAGAATCTGAGACTTTTTCTATAGGAAAAATGTCTCAGAATTCTTATAGAAAAAAGTCTCAGATTCTGAGACATTTTTCTTATAGAAAAAAGTCTCAGATTCTGAGACATTTTTCTTATAGAAAAAAGTCTCAGATTCTGAGACATTTTTCTTATAGAAAAAAGTCTCAGATTCTGAGACATTTTTCTTATAGAAAAAAGTCTCAGATTCTGAGACATTTTTCTTATAGAAAAAAGTCTCAGATTCTGAGACATTTTTCTTATAGAAAAAAGTCTCAGATTCTGAGAAATTTTTGCTATAGAAAAAGTTTTAGATTCTGAAACATTTTTCCCATAGAAAAAGTCTCAGATTCTGAAACATTTTTCGTATAGAAAAGTCCCTTTAACTTTTTATTAAATTTTTCATAATTCCATATTTTAAAGGTGTTAAAGATTTAGTTTATCCATTTTATTCTGTTTAAACATCCATTATCAATGCTTCCTTTTTTAGTTTAACATCCTGTCCTGTCCTGTCTTTTTTTCTATCCTGTCATGTCATTTAAAATTTTTGAATAAGAAAAATTTATAACGAAAAACACCCACAGTTTTGTGGCAAAAAAACTATAGTAGCTGAATGGCATCAAACATTAAAAAAAAAACCAACATGTAGTAATCTGGTATTTAACATGAAATCCTTGAAGTGCAAATATTTAACCAATGTTTAATATCCTGTAACCATAATGGTGTTAAAGAAGTTTAAAATAAATTTTTGTAATACAATACTGCAGTGTGGTAGAAATATTTTGACATAAAAACACTAGTATCTTAAAAAAATTAAATTAAATATTTAAAACAGTTACATACACACAGAAAGAAAAATTTTCATCAGTATGATGAAATATTGCATTAATATGATGAAATGCTACACACTTTTTGTACCAACGTTAACGTGATGAAATACAGAATGAAGAAAATCTTTATGTGAAATGTCATCAATATGTCAATAACGTTTGCAAGAGATAAATTAATAGAACAGTGTCTTAAATAAGTTGATGAAAAATTTCATAAATATAATAACAAAAGTTTCATTGCACGAAAAAATATAAACAATTTCTTTCAGTGTATACTGAAACAACATTTCATTTAAAATAAAAATATGTAATTTTCATTAAATCAATGAATTTTTCTCAAATCAAGAAAAACTTTTACTTAATTTATTGCAATCTTAAATAGATTTTTAAAAAAAAAATCATAAATGTAATGAAAACAAAAGTGAGAACATTTATTTATATCATTGATATTTTTCTATAATCAAAGAAAAATGCTTCATTATATTGATGAAACAGTTTCATTACATACTATCATAAATTTTGATGACAAATTTCATCATATTTATGAAACTTTTCTTTAATATGATGAAACATGTCATCAAAATTGAAGAAACAAATCATGACACATTTCATCTGCACTACAAACTTTAAATGTTATGGCACACAATAAACAACCCGAGTAAAAAAAAATTGTATGGTAAAACATGTTATCTTATAAAATTATATATAATTTATTGGATCTGATTTTGCTAAATTTCATCCGAAAATTGGCCGCGCCAAAGTTATCTCATAACATCATATAATATATGAAGTTACAGTTTAATATTTGATTGTATGTGATTTCATCCGGAAATTGGCCGCGCCAAAGTTATCCCAAATTATCTATTATTATGATTTTGTATTAAATATGATATAATATGATGTAATTTCATCCGGAAATTGGCCGCGCCAAAGTTATCTTAAAATATCCAATATCATGATTTTATATTAAATTGGATATTATATAATGTAATTTCATCCGAAATTTGACCGCGCCAGTTATCTTATAATATCTGATATCTTGATTTTATTAAAAAATTATTGGATACATTTTTATCCAAAAAATGTTTCTGTTTTTAGATTTATTTTTAGATATAATAATGTCAAACTGAAAATAAATAAAAAAAAAAAAAACTTCGAACGGACGGGGATTAGAACCACAAGTCTTCCGTTTTGTAATCGCAATCTCTACCCTCTAGACCAGCGGACGTTGTTAGCAAATAACAACTTTAAAAGACTTAGTTTTAAATAAATTGATCGTATATAATTATATCAAATTGATCTAACATATAGTAATATATGATTATATCCAATTAAATATGTTATTCACTTGTACACAATTTTCAAAAAGACTTAGAAAATTTTTGATAAAATTTGCAAAAAAAAAAAAATTGGAATGACGTACAGCGCTATTAGGGGCTTCCATGGTAAGCTTAAACAATAATTTTAATGTAGCGGTATGCCTTATTTCCAAGTCATAGGCTTCCAAAGTGAAATAAGACTTTGGCTTATAAATTTGAAATTTTTCATGGAATCAGGAAATCAGAATTAGATTTGAGATCGGGTTCCAAAAATCATTGATAATTTGATCATTTAAACCAAATATAGCTATTATTAACTATATAAATGCAATATAATTTTTTAAAAATGATTGCAAAAATTCTAAAAGTAAAATTTTTTAAGTTCTAAAAAAACAAATGCAATAAAAAAGTGTTTTCCATTTAAAAAAAATTAAAAAAATATATTTTTTTCTGGAATCGAACTCGGGTTCCCAAAAATGATAGATAATTTTATAATAAATTAAATATAGTTATACATAACTATATAACAGCAATATAATTTTTTAAAAATGATTGCAAAAATTCAAAAAAAGAAAAATTTTTAGTTCAAAAAAAAATAAGTGCAATAAAAAAGTGTTTTCTATTTAAAAAAAATTAAAAAAAAATATTTTTTTTCTGGAATCGAACTCGGGTTCCCAAAAATTATAGATAATTTTATGATAAATCAAATATAGTTATATATAACTGTATAAAAGAAAAATATTTTTTTTAAAATGATTGCAAAAATTCCAAAAATGAAAATTTTTTAGTTCTAAAAAAATTAAACGCAATAAAAAAGTGTTTTCTATTTAAAAAAAAATAAAAAAAAAACTTTTTTTCTCGACTGGGCCGGGAATCGAACTCGGGTTTCCAAAAATCATATGTAATCTTATATGATACAATAAAAAGTTTTGTATAACCATATATGTTGACACACAAAAATAAATTTTGAAATACTGGCATATATAATTATATATGGCTAGTTGTTTGGTCAAAAAAATATTTTTTTTATACATGATTATATCAAAATATATATTCCATTTCATATGCGACCATTTATAAATATATATTGAGTTTAGACGAAATTTGCGTATATATAGTACCATACAAACACAGATATGTTATCGTTTAAGACACATATAATTATATCTATTATTTTTGTTGGAAATTTTTTTAGTATGGAACCATATATAGTTTTAAATGGTATTATATTAGTCATATATAATTATACATAAATTGATACTGGATTTTTTGTTTAGTAAAGTCCTATACCTAATTAGATATAAAGTCACGTATAATAATGTATGAAATCGGATTAAGTTTTATGTGCAACGTATGATTACATCTACCATTTATATTAATATATTATGAACAATATAATTAGATATGATTTTATATGACATCATTTAAAAAAATTGGAAAATTTCAAAGTGAGATATAATTTTATACTTTGACTCATATAGTTGTATATGGTTTTATGAAAACATATAAAATAATATACATTTATATAAATTCCTTTTTACTCGGGTGGTCAAAAAAATATTTTTTTTATACATGATTATATCAAAATATATATTCCATTACATATGCGACCATTTATAAATATATATTGAGTTTAGACGAAATTTGGGTATATATAGTACCATACAAACACAGATATGTTATCGCTTAAGACACATATAATTATATCTATTATTTTTGTTGGAAATGTTTTTAGTATGGAACCATATATAGTTTTAAATGGTACTATATTAGTAATATATAATTATACATAAATTGATACTGAATTTTTTGTTTAGTAAAGTCCTATACATAATTAGATATAAAGTCACGTATAATAATGTATGAAATCGGACTTAATTTTATGTGCAACGTATGATTACATCTACCATTTATATTAATATATTGTGAACAATATAATTAGATATGATTTTATATGACATCATTTAAAAAAATTGGAAAATTTCAAAGTGAGATATAATTTTATACTTTGACTCATATAGTTGTATATGGTTTTATGAAAACATATAAAATAATATACATTTATATAAATTCCTTTTTACTCGGGTAGGGTTCACTTTACGTATATGGACGTTTATGATTCATACATGATTCTGTATGCCTACAAATATGTTCATATATGTACAAATGTGTCTATATGTGGTTCATATATGGTCATATATCTTCATATATGTAGCCATATATCCTCGTATATGTTTCCATATACGAACATTTTTCACCGGGAAAATAACATATTTTTAATCAAAACTGATAAATTCTTTCACGTCCCGGTGAAAAATGTTCATATATGCACATACATGTTTCATATGTGATCACATATGAAAAATATGTGATCATATATGCTCCATATGAATACATATATGAAGCAATATTTCTTGATTTTTTTTCATATATGCTGATGTATGAAAACACATATGCACACATCTGCACGTACATATGTCTGGGACTTATAAAATTTTCAAAAAAAAATTTCAAAAGCATTTGAACTGAAATTTTGAAATTAAATTTTTTACTCCAAAACGCATAAAAAAATTTCCAAAAAAAAACTTTGAAAATTTTCAAAAAAAAAATTTCAGATATGTACACATTTGCACATATATGACATGTACTTCCATATGTGTCCCGATACAAGATGTTTGAATTTTTCTCAGGACTTTTTTTCAAAATTTATTTTCTAAAAACAGTTTTTAATGACTTTTACTACAAACACTTGGTACTTCGAAAATTAAAAAAAAAAACTTAGAAAATTTTTCAAAAATTTTTTTTCTTACAACATTTTTTAATTATTTTTTTATTAAAAACCGAAAAAAAGTTGCCAAAAAAATTTTGTGTCTGGGACTTAAAAACCAAAAATTTTGGAACTTTGAAAATTAAAAAAAAAAATAAAATAAAAAACATAGAAAAAGTTTTTTTTCTGAAATTTAAAAAAAATTTTAAGACTTCAAAAATAGTGAAGCATTTTTTTTCTAAAACAATTTTAATGAAATTCTTTACACCAAAATGCAAAACGGAATTAAAAAAATATATGTTACATATGTGTCCATATATTTACATATGCCGCCAATTTTCGCATTTGCTTCATATATGTAATACATATGGACGAGCATATATGAATAATATATGAATAACATCTGACATTTTTCACCGGGGTTAGAAAATTTTTCTATCACTTAAAAAGGGCATTGTATAGGGTATTCATGAATTCGGCCAAGTGTAATTGTAACTTTTCTACTTGTTTTTCTCTTTCTTCTTCATTGTTAAATTCTAACAAAATTGTACCTATTTTACAATTCTCTAATCTAATCCCCATTATATTCAAGGTATCATATTACGTTAGAGTAAAATTTTTAAATTTTTCGTTTGTTATTCTTTGGCAACATTTTTTTTGCGTATTATTTCTTTTTTCTTTCTTTACCCGAGTAAAAAAGAAATGATATAGTCATATACAATATTGTATAGGAATATAGATTTGTATATGTTTATATCTGACACTATATGTTTCTAGATAAAATTATGTATTGGAAAAAATATTTCAATAATTTCCAATATAGTCTCAGATAATGTTATATATTATTATATGTGGTCAGATATATTATTATATATGCCGTATATAAATATAAAAGATTGGCCGAATTAAATACAACTCCACATGTAAATATATATGGTACTATGTCAAATAATATATTATTATATTACAGCAAAAAAGCAACAATTTTCTAAGTTAATTTTGATATTATTTTATGTAATTTTATAAAAAAAATCAAAATTGTTGAAAAGAAAAACAAATAATAAAAATTATAACAAAAATAATTTTATATTTTTACCAAATTAAAATGATTTAAAAAACAAAACTAGGAAGATTGTTGCCAATTCTAATTTTAATATAACCCAAAAAGAAAAAACCCCAAATGAATTCAATAACTACATAAAAATATTTGTTTTAAGTTTTAAAATGTATGGCCCAATTTTTTTTTTTAAAGTTATACGAAATATCCCCAGCAAAATTTTCTGTTCCAAATAATTGGTTCCAGAACGCATCATATTACCCTGCAACCGATTCTACTTAACGTTCCAGAATCAATGATGTTTTTTTTTGAAATTGTCCCGAAAGCAATCGATTTTTAAAGAAAGTAGTTTTTTTGAAAAATAATTTTACATAGAAAATTTTGTTGTGATTACCATAGAATTTATTAAAGAATCAATTGCAGTTGGAATAGGTTCCAAAAACTTTTCCTGGGATCAGATTATATAATTTTTAATAAAATTTGATAAAATTTTACAAATCAACATTAGACCAAAATTCGGATCTAATTAAATCTAACAATATCATATATGATATTATTAGACAATTTTAGATAATTTCTGATACAGCCATTTTTGAGATCAGATTAGATCAATTAAAAGCTGCTACCAGATTAATTAAGATATAATTACATAAAGGACCAGATTAATTTTTTTACTCGGGTACATTTTATAAAAAAATTTCTTTGTACTTTAGTAAAGTATTTAAAGATTTGGCCTTTTGTGGTGTGTTATGGCTTAGAAAACTTAAGCCATTCATTCATTTCATTCCATTCACTTATTTTTTATCCTGTATTTTCTTCTTCAGCTTCTTCTTGTTGTGCACGTTTGTGCCTGGTGGTGCTTGCATTCATGGCCCTTACTTCTTTATAGTTTATTTACCTCTCCTGGTCTAAGACGACTTTTATTTTTTAAAAGAAAATTAAAAAAATAACAAAAAAAAAAAAACACGCAGCAAATTTATTAGGAAAAATTAGTTTCAATTACGAAGTTAATTGAATCAATAAAAAAGGTAATTGATTTAAGATTTTTTACCAATTAATATAAAGTGAGAAAAGTAAAAACGCTGAAATGGTTCCTTAGTCCAAACATTGACCGATTTGATTTATATTTGGTTAAATCATAAATCAGTGTGAAATAAAAATTATTACTTGCCCTAGAAAAAATATAAAACTTTTAATTGTGATCCGTAAATTGGATCCATAAATTACACAGTGATACAAAATCGAACTTTCGGAATCGGAATGGGATGAAACCAAAAGCAAATGAAAGCTGACGTTTTCCATAACAAAACCCTCAAGGCCTTTTTTTTAGGTCAGAGCTAGATTTTATTTTACACGCATTTAAAGTTGGTGATTTTAAAGCATTTAAAGTTTTTGTGTACTAAACGTGTCCAACTTTAAAGACCCCTGGTGGTGCCCTTATTGGACATGTAGGGTCCAGTTTCCAAACTTAAGCTCAAAATTACTTCAGCTATGACTGGTATGAATTTTGCTGCAATCGGTCCAGTACCTATTTACTGAATAGCCAAATTATTAAAATAAACCATGTACACCGTTGCGTATGATTGTTATTTAAAGGCAATTATTAATATAAATCACTGGACACCGTTGCGTATGATTGTTATTTAAAGGCAATTACAATATGAATCATTCGCCACTAATACAGCTTTCAAGCATTTATTATTGTAATTATAATAAAAGTGCACTAACTTCAAATGCATGTAAAACAAAATCTAGCTCTGAACTAGAAAAAAGCCTTGAAGGGTTTGTTATGGAATATGTCAACTTTCATTTGCTTTACGATTAACGATTTTTTAAGTTATTTTGTCACCAAAAAAAAAAAAGCAAGTTTAGGTTTTGGTGACAAAATAACTTAAAAAATCGTTACCAGGAAAATCCAAGCTGATCCAGTTTTCGAATTATTACTAAATAATTACACTGTTCAACAACAAAAACCTCCCAGAGAAATATCCAACTAATTCTTATCTTCTGATTTCAATATGCCATCCAAATTTTTCTAGCACATACCGTTTTTGAGATATTCGCTGTGAAAAAAGTAAAAAAAAACAATAATTTAACACTTGGAGGTCCACTGTTAAATATTCTTTCGTTGATTTCAAAAATAGGACTTGATTTCATATAAAATGGAATTCCTGATTCCAATACTGCAATTCAAATTTTTCTAGCATGTTCCGTTTTCGAGATTTTCGCGTTTAAAAATTTTTTCACGCGAATATCTCGAGCGCGTATACATATCTCGAAAACGGAACATGCTAGAAAAATTTTGATTGCAGTTTTCGAATAATATAATGAAACATTTTTCTTTCAGTGTTAAAAGATTTTTCTTTGGTTTTCTTCAACTTTTTCTTTAACTTTTTCTTTAACTTTTATTTATTGTTTGTTTTATACCCTCCACGCTGTGTTATAGGGGGGGTATATAAGTTTGTCATTCCGTTTGTAACTCGTCGAAATATCGGTCTGGGACCCCATAAAGTATACATGGGGCATTCCATGTCAAATCGGACACTTTGAATTTTTTTTTTTTTAGATTTTCCTAATTTGTTTACAGTTCTTAGTACCCTTCGAAAACTCCTTCGTGGTAAATTTTCAGATTTTTTTGATGACCCGTTCAAAAGATATCGAATTTTTAAAAATTGGTAGCTTGTTCCTTCACTCAAACTTTGTTTTTTTACATACTTTAAAAAAAAAAATCCCAAAAAATTCTTAAAAGCGCTTTAGTATGCGATTTTTAAGTTTTAAAATTTAAATCTCATTTTTGAAAATGTTTGTAGTCTTCGATTTTTTTGAAAATTTTTTTTGTGTAAAACTTCTATCGATTCTAAAAATTTTTTGCCCAGGAGCATCGTGGGTAACGATTATTACTATTTTTTAAAATTTTTTGAAAAAATTTTATTGTAATTTTCCAATCTAAAATCATTTCTACTGCTCCAATGGTGCGTCATAGAGGGGTCCTTTATAAGACCAACACCCATTAATTTTTATTACGTCTTAACATTTCTTTGGAACAAACTAATACCCTATCTCCAATTTCTAAGGGGGCGCCCACACAAAACGACATTTTTTAAAATTTGCTCCAACCTCTCTAACTGCCCAAATAGTGCCCTTAGAGCAACAAAATGTTTGACCGATCCACAATATTTTTTTAGTCCAAACATTTTCTCTGAACACACCTACCCTCTATCTTTAACTGTTAAGGCGGTCCCCATAAAATTTTTTTTTTGTAAATTTGTTTTATTTAATCAGCTTCTACCGGTCCAATGGTGCGTCCGAGAGGGGTCATTAGTGAGACCGACCCCCATTTATTTTTACCCTACATTTTCTTAAAACATACCTACGCCCTATCTCCACTCCCTAAGTAGGCTCCCATACAAATAACAGTTGGAGCAAATTTTATAAAAATTCAATTTTGTATGGGAGCCTACTTAGGGAGTGGAGATAGGGTGCAGGTATATTTTACAAAAATGTTGTAGGGTAAAAATAAATGGGGGTCGGTCTCACTAATGACCCCTCTCGGATGCACCATTGGACCGGTAGAAGCCGATTAAATAAAACAAATTTACAAAAAATAAAAAAAATGTATGGGGACCGCCTTAACAATTAGAGATAGAGGGTAGGTGTGTTCAGAGAAAATGTTTGGACTAAAAAAATATTGTGGGTCGGTCATACATTTTGTTGCTCTAAGGGCACTATTAGGGCAGTTAGAGCGGTTGGAGCAAATTTTAAAAAATTTCGTTTTGTGTGGGAGCCCCCTTAGAAATTGGAGATAGGGTATTAGTTTGTTTCAAAGAAATGTTAAGAGGTAAAAATTAATGAGGGTCGGTCTTATAAATGACCCCTCTATGACGCACCATTGGAGCAGTAGAAATGATTTTAAGATTGGAAAACTACAAAAAAATATTTTTTTAAAAAGTAAAAAAATAGTAATATTCGTTATCCCACGATCCTCCTGGGCAAAAAATTTGTAGAATCGATAGAAGTTTTACACAAAAAAATCGAAGAGTACAAACATTTTCAAAAATGAGAATTAAATTTTAAAACTTAAAAATCGCATACTAAAGCGCTTTTAAGAATTTTTTGGGATTTTTTTTTTAAAGTACGTAAAAAACAAAAATTGAAATTTGGACCATTATGAGTAAAAGAAGTTTGAGTAAAGGAACAAACTACCAATTTTTAAAAATTCGATATCTTTTGAACGGCTCATCAAAAAAATCTGAAAATTTTCCACGAAGGAGTTTTCGTAGGGTACTAAAAACTGTTAACAAATTGGGAAAATCTAAAAATTTTTTTTTTCAAAGTGTCCGATTTGACATGCAATGCCCCATATATAATTGATCAGTGATCGATTTTATGACATTCTAGCAACGTCCGTCTGTCTGTCTGTCTGTGGAAATGGTGATAACGGCCAAGATATTACACGGAGATAACTGAAACTTAATATATTTATTGGAAGTTCTCCCGAGCAGTTTGATATTGCATTTGAGCGATATCGGTTCAGCGGTTCAAAAGTTATGAACGAAAATGTAAGGACACCTCAAAAATTTTGATACATTCAACATAACCTAAAAATACAAAATGCTTTTATTGGGCTGCTGGTGGAAATATTTGAACATAATTGAATGGTATTTAAACAAGACCGAACATATTTTGGGACAAAAAAAGAAAAAATCGTAGTTTTTTTTACATTTTTTTTTTTTGGCGGTTTTTTTTTTCTCAAAAGTAATTTCCTTTTAAATAAAGTTTTTTTCAATAATCTTTGTGAAATTGTGGAGGGTATCAATACATTCGGCAAGGCCGAACTTAACTTTTTTACTTGTTTTTCTTCTTCTTTATATTCTTCATAGACTTTTTCATTTCTGTAGTTCTTTATCCATGTTGAGGCTAACGAAGTTTTTAACATCAAAAGCCACTAAATGTTTGCAAAATTAAGCACGACATTTGTCGTCATTGTCAAAGTTTGATGAACATAAAACCTAGACATGCATATTATACCTTAGGGAATTGTATTGTAATACTGAAAGAAATGTTTCATGGATTTCGTTAAAAAAAAAAAAAAATTATAAAAATTTTCTTAGATTCTGAGACATTTTTCCGTCTGGAAAATTTTCTAGATTCTGAGTCATTTTTCGGTAAAGTATAATTTATATATTCTGAACATTTTTTCTGTAGCGATTTTTAAAAAAGGCGCAGAAATATATGAAATCTCTTCTAGAAATTAACATTATAGTTCATGCTAGACTCGATGCTGTTGTGGTCGATCGGTCTAAGACGCAAATCAATCATAGTTGTTATGAGTGTAACGTGGTGCTTTGTAACCTCAGGTTCAAATCCCACAGCAAACTTATATAATAAAAATATCTATATATTGACAAATAAATAATTTTCAAATAAATAATATAGAATCACTGATGACGATTTTCAGATTCTGAGACATTTTATTTGTGTATAAAAATTGGCAGATTTTGGGAAATTTTTCCGAATAAAAAAATTCTCAGATTCTGAAATTTCTCAGATTTTAAGAGAAATCTACCCGTATAGAAAAATTCACAGATTCTTAGACATTGTTTGTATAGAAAATTTCTCCCATTTGAAGAGTTATTTTTCCGCATAGAAAATGTCTTAGATTTTAAAAGAAATTTTCCTGTAAAGAAAAATGATAAGATTCTAAGACACTTTCTCTTATAGAAATTTTCTCAGTTATTAAAGATTTTTTCTTTTTTGCTTTCAACGACAAATTAGTGAAATCAAATTTTTACTTTTCATTCATCGATTTATTTTCTTATTGAATCTAAAAATTTCTCCTGCAATTTTTTGTTTAAAAAAAAACATTTTATTGACCATCATTCACATTGTTTTTTGTAGGTTTTTTTCACACTTTCCATTATTTATGAGTATATCATCTCACTTACCGTAACAATTTTTTTTTTGTGGGATTCTTTATGAAGTGTGAGTAAGTGTGGTGACACATACCAATAGCTGATAATTTCATACCAGATCATGAAACGAATTATCTTTTACTTTTTTAATTGAGTAGCCTAAACCGATTAGATCGGTAATTGAAATTTAAGGTTCTACACTCAACAAAAACCTTTTAAATGACAAGAAAAACTTGAAATCTTTAATTTTTTGCTACCTCTTCTTTACCGAGAATTCCTAGTAATTTTACAAAATTTTTACCAATAATTTTGTTATTTTACAAGCTTTTTACCAATAAAATTGTAAATTTTACAACTTTTTTGATGCGAAATTTACAAGAAATTCTCGTGACTTTACTAGATTTTTAGCTATTTCCTATTTGACGAGGATTCCTGGTAAATATTACGAGCTTTTTTGTAATTTTACAAGCTTTTTACCAATAAATTTGTAAATTCACAATTTTTGGGAGCAATAAAAATTACTATGAATTCTCGTGAACTTACTAGATTTTTTGTTGTAAAAAATTGTAAAATTACAAAAAAAAAAAAAAAATTAAATTTCGATTAAAATTTTTTTGTTAAAAAACAAGGAAACCTGTCAAATATTGGTAAAATGGGATTACGGGACTTTTTTTGACAAGTTTTTTTTTTTTTTTGTGTGTACCCTATGGGTAATATACCTATTAAAACTTTTTTGGTCTGTTATTAATTCTTTTAAAGCTCTGTCTCAAAATACATACATGTTTGAAAATATATGCAGTGCTAAATTTTTTTTGTCACATTTTATTTGTTTTTTCAGTTTGTGGTGACGACAAAGTCCATACAAAACATCACGTAAACATCACTTGACATGATATTGCATTTTTTTTAATGCGGTTTAATGACCGACAATCATGTGAATTTATTATGTGCGCCTCTGAAATAAAACTGGGGTTTTTGGCAGCTTTTTTAACTATAACAACCAGTGTTAATTGTAGAAAATATAAAATGCAAATATCTGAATTTTAATTGTGCTTTTTTGACTTTCAATAAAGCTTTTAAAAAATTAAAATGGGATTTTCTGAAAATTAATTGGGATTTTATAAAGATTAACTAGGCTTTCAAGAATTTTAAATTGTGCTTTTCTGAATTTCTGTCGTGCTTTTTTGAATTTTAAATTGTGATTTTCCGAATTTTTGTTGTGCTTTTTTAATTTTAATTGATCTTTTTTAAAACTTTTCTAAATTTAAATTCTGCTCTTCTTAAATATAATTTTCAGAAAAGGTCGTCAGCTCCTTAAGTCATTTTGTTCAGATTTATTTTGCAATTTTTATTATTTGCCAGTTTAATTTTTAAATAACTTTTAACAAATAAATTGTTTAAACCAACTTGTAGTTATCTGACTTCACTTCCATTAGAAAAAAAATATTGTGTTTTTCAAAAGTTTTAATTGAAAACGATGAACTTTGTATTAAAACTGTTGTTTTTTTTTTTGTTCGACTTTTTATACAGTGCAAGGAACATCCTTTTTCATGTTGTTTTACAATGCACTAAGAGTTTTTAGTTTATATTGTGTTTTTTGGTTTAATAAACTTTTATAAAATTTAATTTATGTACATCCCGAGTAAAAAAAAATTATATGAAGCAATATTTAATTATATATGAACAGATATGCTTTTATGTAAGTAAATCCATATTAATTTTGATCCGAAAATTGGCGGATCGAATATTATACGATTATATCAAATTCTATTATTTTTGATAAAATAATATCAAATTTGATTAAGTTTGATCCCAAAAATGGGTCTAATTGCATTAAATCATATCTTATATGTTAAAATTAGATAAATTTTTATATAGTAATTAGATGAAATCTCCCGAGTAAAAAAGATCTGATATAATCATTTATGCTATTATATAATTATTTATATTTATATATGGTTATGCATGAACTTTGATATGGACATATAAGTTTATATATATCATTGTATTTTTCCTTATTTTTTAATATGATAACATACATATTCATATCTATTTATATACCGATCTATATGAAATTCTATATGACATATAAGGTCGGAAATTTTTAGATATGGCAGATAAAAAGATATATGATTTTATTTATTATTATATCCCGAAAAAAATTTTCAAAATTTTCTAAGTCCCGTACAATTAAAAAATTTTCAAGTTCTAAAAAATTTTATGAAAATTTTCAAAGTCCCGGACACAAAATTTTTTTTGGCAATTTTTTTAGGAGTAAAAAATCATTGAAAATGTTTTTAGGAGAAATTTTATGTTTTTTAACAAATTTTTAAGTTCCAAACATTTTTAGAATTTTTAAATCCCTTAAAAATGATTTTAGAAAAAAAAACTAATTGTCAAATTTTTAATAATTTGCCAAGTCCCGAAAAAATTTCGAAGAATGCAATAAAAACACTTCTAATTGATAATGTATCCAATCTGATAAAATAATTTCTAATTTCACGTTTAAAATTCCAAAAAATTTTACCACATTTCATCTAATAATTTAAAAATTTATCTAATTTTAACAGATAAGATATGATTTGATACAATTGGATAGACCCATTTTTGGGATCAAACTTAATCAAATTTGATATTATTTTATCACAAATAATAGAATTTGATATAATCGTATAATATTCGATCCGCCAATTTTCGGATCAAAATTAATATGGATTTACATAAAAGCATATCTGTTCATATAAAATTAAATATTGCGTCATATAACTTTTTTTTACTCGGGCTGGTAAAATTTTTTGAAATTTTAAACGTGAAATTAGAAATTATTTTATCAGATTGGATACATTATCAATTAGAAGATTTTTTATTACATTCTTCGGAATTTTTTTCGCGACTTAGCAATTTATTAAAAATTTTAAAAATTTTTTTCTAAAACAATTTTTAAGGGATTTAAAAATTCCAAAAAATGTTTGTGTCTTAGAAAATTTAAAAACATTTTTTCGAAACTTAAAAATTTTTCAAATGAATAAAAAAACATTTTCAATGATTTTTTTAGTCCAAAAAAAAATTGCCAAAAAAATTTTATGTCCGGGACTTTAGAAAATTTTTATAAAATTTTTAAGACTTGAACATTTTTTATTTTTTTTTTAATTGTACGGGACTTAGAAAATTTTAAATTTTTTTTCGGGATATAATTATAAATAAAATCATATATCTTTTTATCTGCCATATCTAAAAATTTCCGAACTTATATGTCATATCTAATTTCATATAGATCGGTATATAAATACACCGAAAAAAATTCCTGCCTTATATGTACGAAAACGTTCGTACATTGTACGAAAAATTTCGTTGTTTCGCACCACGAAATTCTTGCGTACAATGTACGAAATTTTTTCGTAAAATAAACGAAATTGTTTTTGTATTTTACAAAAAAAAATCGTAAAATAAACGCAATAAATTTTTGTGTTTACGAAAATTTTCGTAAAATAAACGAAATATTTTTTTTTGTTTTACGAAATTATTTCGTAAAATAAACGAAATATTTTTTTTTACGAAAATCTTTTGTAAAATAAAAAAAATCGGTAAATAAACGAAATTACATGTAAAAATTCTTTCTTGAGAATTAGAACAAGGTTTTAAACGTTTTGACAGCAACATTTCCAAGCAATTAATTGTTTCTTCTTAACAGAGACTTATAAGATTTCACTCATTATTTACAGTGATTTCGTTTTTCAGAGGTTGGTTTATTTCTTTAAGGGGAAACTTTTTTGTCCACATACGAACTTAACCTGCTGATGACCAAAAGACTTGTTCGTGCTAAACTTCAGGAGTCTAGCTTTTTTATTTTGGATGGTATCCGTGTTTTATATAGACGGACATTAATAGAATGCCTTAGAATCTATCATGGATCAATAATACATATACTTTATGGGGTTCCCGACCGATATTTCGAAGCGTTACACACGGAATGACAAAGTGAGTATACCCCAATACTGTAGTTCGAGGGAATAAAAACACCCTTTAAGCGTGCATTTAAAAATTTTTTTTTCATTAGTTTCGTAAAATTACAAAATTCTTGAATATTTTTTTCGTAATATAAAGTCCACTTTCGTATATTTTACGAAAGAAGTTTTTACGAATTATTTTCGTAAAAAAACGAAAGTCTGTACACTTTTTTTTTGTAATATGTAATCAACATTCGTATATTTTACGAAAGAAAAATTTACATTCTTTTTTTCGTTACTTTCGTAAAATTACAAAAGTTTTTACAACATTTTTTTCGTAATATGTAGTCAACATTCGTAAATATTACGAAAAAAATATTTACTAATCATTTTCGTTACTTTCGTAAAAATACAAAATTCAGTACTAAAGTTTTTCGTACTATGTAGTCAACTTTCGTGTATTTTACGAAAAAAGAAAGTACGAAACTTTTTTTCGTAAAATGTTGCATGGATTTTTTTCGGTGTAGATATAAATATGTATGTTATCATATTAAAAAATAAGGAAAAATACAATGCTATATATAAACTTATATGTCCATATCAAAGTTCATGCATAACCATATATAAATATAAATCTACACTCAAAAAAAAAGTTTGTAAAATGACATAAAATCCCCGTGATTTTACGGGGCAGGTTTTGTAAAATATGTACTAGCAAGAATCCCCGTAATGTTACGGGGATAATTTGAAAATTGATTTAACAAAAGAAAATGTAAATTTACAATTTGTTTTGTAAAATATCATCTTCGAGGTGAATTTTTTTTTTGTAAATTTGCAAAAAATTTGGTAAATTTACAAAACAAAATTGTAAACTTACAGAAAACGGTTGTTATTTTACAAGGAAAAATAGAAAATGAAAAAAATAAATTGTAGATTAACAAATTATTTGGTTAAACTACTGTTTTTTATGCAAAAAACTTGTATATTTACAATAAAAAGTGGTAAATTTACAATTTTTATTGTATATGTACCATTTTTCCTTATTTTTTTGCCGTAAAAACAGTAGTTTAACCATAAAATTTGTAAATTTACAATATGGTTTTTGTATTTTCTATTTCATTTTTGTAAAATTACAACTTTTTTCGTAAGTATACAATTTTGTTTTTTAAATTTTCATATTTGTTTTGTAAATTTACAAAAAAATTGGTTTATTTACATATTGGTTTTGTAAATTTAAAGGTTTTTTCCATTGGTGCATCTTATTTTTCCTTCTTCGGCAGCTGGAGTAGCACTTCAACACTTTTTTTCACTTGAGCACTTTTAACAAACTTTTTAATGTATAACACTGCACTTTTTTATTTTTTTTCGACATTTCGTTTTTCTTAAGTAGAACATATGAGAATTGCGAAGGAGGCTACACAAGAAATTTCTTATATTTTCAGGAAAAATTAATCAAAAAATAACAATTTTTTTTTGGAATTTTTAATTATTTTCACAAGTATTTTTAAAAAATCGGAAAAAAAAATTTTGAATATTGTAGATTGGATGTTTAAGTACCAGTTAAAATAAAAAAAAATTGATTTTTCATAATTGGCAGCTTTCTATTGACATTTTAGGTACAAAATTTAAAAAAAATTACCAAAAAAATATGGTAAAATCACAAAAAAAATGGTAAAAATACAAAAAAAAAAACTAGAACAATTATATAGTAGAAACACATAAAAATTGTGGTATTTTACTTAACGCGAATTACCAAAAAAATGGTGTAAAAATTATTTATAAAAAATTATTTTTAACTAAATTTTTTACTCCAAAACGCAAAAAAAAATCTAAACTTAGAAAATTTTTGCGTGTTCTATTGTTGAATAATTAATTTTTTTTTTTTTGTAAAACAACATTAATTCTAGTAATAAAATAAGTTTTGTAAAATTATATTGGAATTTTGTACTTTTCAATACATACATTTCAAACTGAAAACCTTGTAAACGATCTTAAAAAAAAATGTTTGTAATAAAACATTTTTTTGGTAAAAAGACTAAATAACATCAAGTAAAATTATGTTGTACAATTACAGTTTTCTTGTGTAAAAAAACTAAACACCTTGTAATATTTTTTTAATTTGTAAAATAATTCACTTTTTTGTAAATTTACCTAAAAAATTTGTAAAATAAATTTACCAACATATAATAGTAAAATTACAAAGCAAACTGTAGTTTTCGTTTTATTAAATATACAACAATTTTTGTTAAAAGACAAAAATATTAGTAAAATAGAATTACAAGACCTTTTACTTGTAAATTTACAAACTTTTTTTTTTGAGTGTATATATATAAAAATGGATGTGTGTATGTATGTATGTATGTATGTGTGTATGTATGTTCCGTATGGACTCGAAAACGGCTGGACCGATCTTGATGAAATTTTCAGAGAATATTCCGAACAGCCTGGGGAGTACCACTGTGCGGTCAGATTTTTGATTTTCTGAATGTGGGCGGAGGGTCGTGGCAAAATCTTATTTTTACATTCTACCACTAATGACATCTTTATATAAACAAAACGGGTGGACCGATTTTGATGAAATTTAAACCAAAGATAGTACTAACCGAGTACTAACTATATGCCAAATTAGAGCGTGATCGGACAAATGAGCGTGAAATGCCATGCTTTTTAGCCTGTGGGCGTAGGGTTGGCAACATCGAATTTTTACATTGCACCACTAATGACATCTATATATAAAAAACTGATGGATGCAATTTAAACCAACGATAGTACTAACTAAGTACTAACTATGTGCCAAATTAGAGCTTGATTGGACAGATGGGCGTAAAATGCCATGCCCCTTTGTATTGAATTGAATGTTATTTCTGGGTGCTCCGCAATAACGCAAAAACTGTTGATTCGATTTTAATTAAATTTTCAGCACTGTAGTGTTAACCGAGTGCGAAACTATAGGCCATGTTGTACTACGATTGGAAAAAGGGGCGTAAAATGCCACGCCCCTTTGTACTATACTGGACGTTGTCTGCCTGTTTCGCAATCACGCAAAAACAGCTGAACCGATTCTCTTGACATTTTCACTACATACAGTGCTAACCAAGTGCATATGTAGGCCATATGAGATCATTATTGGAAACCGGGATCCAAATTGCAACGCCCTTTGTACTATACTGACCACGATTGAAAAAAGAGGCGTAAATTGCCACGCCCCTTTGGTTTATACTGAACGTTATATCTGTCTGTTTTGAAATCACGCAAAAACGGATAAGCCGAATCTGTCACTACTGATAGAACTATATGAGCAGGAACTGTAGTTCATATGTAGAGCGCGATTCGGCAAAAGGGTATAAAATGTCACTCCTGGTTTTCATACACAAAAAGTTATTTCTTCCTCTTTCGCAATCACACAAAAATGGCAAAACTGATGTCAATGAAATTTGCAGCACACATAGTACTAATCGAGGATGCAGCATAAAACTTCAGACTATCACGATTCGATAAAAATGCGTTAAATGACACGCCCTTTGTACTATACTTAACGTTATCTCTGTCTGTTTCCAAATCACGCAAAAACGGCTGAACCGATTTTGTTGAGATTTCTCTATAGATAGTGCTAACCGAGGGTGGAACCAAAGGTTACTAGCTGGACCCGGACCTGTGCTTTAATTTTGTCCTACACTATATTTAAATAAAAAATTTAAATAAAACAGTTTTTTTCTTAGGGCCAGCAACGCGGACCGGGTATAGCTAGTAATTATATACTAGCATATATGGTTATATCAAATCTTTTTTACTCGGGATGTTATAAGTGAGTTTATGCAATTTTAATACAAATTATTTTTACTAACAGTAAAGAGGGAAATTTTTTATTAGATGAATTGCTTTCATCATGTTATCAAAAATTGTCCTTGTTCATTTTTATACCCAAAAAAAAAAAAACAAAAAATGGTGGCATAATAACTTTTTGATTCCGTGTGTAACACATCGAAATATGGCACAAGTGGGCCTTTTTTTACGACCACTTTAACGCCCACTCAAACGCCTACTTTGGGCCTATGTTCAGCTCTTAGGCTGAACAAAAGCTTAGTTTCATCGACCACGCCCACTTTTGATCATAAACGGTAAAAAAAATGTTTTTGAAAACTTACAGCCTTACCACAAGAAAATAAAATAAATTTAAAATGAGCTTTTAGTTTTATTTCCATACAAATTGTTTTTGTTTTTAAAATCGACTTTCAAAAAATGTATAGAAAATTTGAAATTTAAAATAAAACTTTTGTTTAAATAGACTTTTTATTTTTCTATGGTACGGGCCTTAGATTCTATAAAGCCATATATCTGAAATCAAAACTTATACCGCGCCTATCGACATGAATATTAATCCATTTTTCCATTTGTTGTAAATATCATATTAGATCTAAAACAATATAATTCAACCGAAGATCCTGTGCCAAAGTACACTCTCCTAAATGTTTTTGACGTGCACAGTCTGAATATGACCTTGGAACTGGTCTATCGCTTTTAGTTTTCGAGATATCTGTATATAAATGAGAAAACAAATACTATTATTAGATTTTTCGCAATTTTTGCACATTTGTGTGCAGATATCTCGATCCAAAAAAGTTAGCATTCCCGAAAATTTTAAAATGCTCATATCTCGGTAAATATTGCCGACACAACAAAAAGTCCGAAAGCATTTTTGTAGCTCTCAACACGTAGAACAAGACCGCAAAATAATCAAAAGCTCTCCGAGTAATATTTTTGAAGTTATCGAGTTTTGTAATTTTGAAAACCCCGGTGGTCCCCTAAAATCACGTATCTCAAAAACTAAGCAAGGTAGAGCGAAACGGACACAAATTTTGGATTAAAAAGGAACCCAACTAGGTCTAGGCCCATCGGGGTCTGGACCTATCGGGTCCGAACCCAATGGGTTCCTCAAATGTAAATGAACTAAGCTGAAATAAAAAAAAATTTAGTTAACTTATTTTTGGCAAAACATTTTTGCTAACTTTACCAAAAAAATTTTTGGTTCAAAATCAGCAAATTTTCTTGTAGGTTTACAAGCTTTTTTTGCTAACATTACAGTTTTTTTTTTTGAGTGTAGGGCAATGGTTCCCAACCTGAATATATATACTTTATGGGGTCCGACCGATATTTCGATGAGTTACAAACGGAATGACAAACTTATATATACCCTCTATCACTAGAGTGGAGGGTAAGTATAAAAAGTAAAATTTTTCCATTTGTACTCCCTTTTTGGTCCCTCAAAATCTAAATTTTCAAAATGAATTGGGCATTGTGAACAGTACTCATGGATTTCGCCAAGTCGAATTTCACTCCATTACTTTTAGGTTTTTAAAATCATTAATCACTTGACATTAACGAATTTTTTTAATTTTTATTTTCAGAAACTCTAAAAAATACTTTGGTAAGTACTTGTCATTATTTATATTATTTTAATTCAATATAATTTAAAATTTGTCTTAACGGAAATATTTCTTAGAATCCTAAAAAACGTTTTAACTGAAAAATTTCTCAAAATCCGAAAAAAAAACTTTTCTTACACACAAAAAAAAACCCTTTGTCAAATTACAAGGAAAAGTCTCGTAATCCCATTTTACTAATATTTGACAGTTTTCCTTGTTTTTTAACAAACAAATTTTGATCGAAATTTACTTTTTTTTTGTAATTTTACAAATTTTCAAGATATTTTTACAAAAAAAAATCTAGTAAATTCACGAGAACTCCTTGTAATTTTAATTGCGCCAAAAAACTGTAAATTTACAATTTTATTTTTAGGTAGCAAAAAATCTAGTAAAGTTACGAAACCTCCTTGAAAATTTTATCGTGTCAAAAAATTTGTAAATTTACAATTTTATTGGTAAAAACCTTGTAAATTTACAAAATTATTGGTAAAAAGCTGGGATTTTTTGTCAAATAGGAGATAGCAAAAAAAAAGTTACAAGTTTTTCTTGTAGTTTTACAAGGTTTCTTTTTTTTTGAGTGTACTGAAAAATGTCTCAGAATCTAAAATTTTTTCTATATGTTTAAAGTTGCTATTATTCGACCTTTCTAATTTTAAATTAATAAAAACTCTTCGAGCTCGAGGCCAGTTTTTTCTTGTATTTTATATTTAATATTTATTAATAAGAAAAACTGGAGTCGAGCTCGAAGAATTTTTATTTATTTTTCTATATGAAAAAATGTCTCAGAATCTGAAAATTAAAATTTTTTTAATGCAAAAAGTCTCCGAATCTGAAAATTTCTTTACACTGGAAACATTTTTCAGAATCTGTGAATTTTTCCAAACAGAAAATCTTTTCCTAATCTAAGAATTTTTCTGTACAAAAAAATGTCTCAGAATCTAAGATTTTTTTTTGCGGAAAAACGTCTTAGAATCTGAATTTTTCTATACGGAAAAAATGTCTTAAAATCTCAATATTTTTATATCCAAACAATTTTTTTCAGAGCCTGAGATTTTTTCTATACATAATGTTTTGAGTACATCTAATATTACGTTTAGTAAGATAAATATTTTGTCAGACATTTTTTCAAAAACACTTTGGAAACACTCGTCTTTTTCTTCTGTTTTTTTTTTTATTATTCATAATGTTTGCATTTCACACCCATACCAGACTTTTGTCAGGATATTCTTACTTAATCTTCTGGATATATTCAAAACAAAGAAATGACTGTGACGAAGATGATGATGTCAATTTAAGAAATGCTAATAAAAGATACAAAGTTTTTTGTTATGATTGAGTGAATAATGAAGTACTGGAATAAACACACACATTAGAGTCGTCTGAAAATTTCATTCTTGACAAAATTGAAAAATCAAAAAAGCATGTACTAGAAACTCCAAAAAAGTAAGAATTTAACGTTTTAAGTTTTGTAACCAGCCTAAAAATATGTAATTATTTGAATTTAAAATTTTCGAACCACTCTAATTTTTATAAATGTCCTAATTTTATGCATTTTGTATGTCTGTCTATTTAATGATAGACAATTTTTACAATATGTAATTATTTGAATTGCAAATTTTCGAACCACTCTAATTTTTATAAATGTCCTCATTTTATGCATTTTGTATGCCTGTCTATTTAATGGTAGACAATTTTTACTTACGTATGTTCCTTAATGATGTTTATAGTTTAGACTTTTATCTTCATCGTCCTTCTCATCAGCTCCATTAGCTCCATCAGAGAAAAAGTAAGTTGAAAAGTATTAAGGGGGTTCGTTATATCAAAACATATTCGTTATATCAAAACTTTATTGAAGACCTCTAAATTATTGATTGTAGACATCAATAACTGATGACTTTTTTTTTACAGAAAATGTCATCAGCAGGGAAACTAAAAATATGCTCTAAAAAAAAAACGGTTTTATGCGCTTAAAATATGCAGCATAAAATGGAAAATATGTTCTTTAAAATGTGAAAAAATGCTCTTAAAAGTTCCGATCTTCCTTAAAATTCTACATAAAAACGATGAAAATAAGTTTTATTTATAAAATTTATAATACAAACTACTATTTTTGCATTTTGTCACGAATAAGTCCTTTCCATACAATTTCTAAACTAAAATCTATTTTAAAAAAAAATTATCTAAAAAAACAAAAATTTTTTTAACTCACTTAAAATGTTTCTCACAACTTTTTAGGCAAATATTTTTTCTATTTTTGGCAATACATAAAATATTTAATGCATTTCTATCAAAATATGCAATTTTTTTGTTAAATATGCTCCCAAAACACGAAAATATGCCCAAGATATATGATTTTATGCTTAAATATGCTCTTAAGACTAAAATATGCAATAATATTCTTTTAAACCCAAAATATGCAAAAAAAATACTTTCACAAATCGAAAATCGCAAAACTACCTTACCCATATATCAATACAATGCATAGGAAATAAAATGAAATTGCATATTTTTGGTCATCAGCTACTGATGACTTTTCTATAGCAAAAATACCATCAGTTACTGATGACTAGGGCAAGTACTTTAATGAAAATGCATATTTTTACTCGGCACTTTAATCATACAACAAACTTAATATCTATCCGAATCAAGAAATTTGCAACCTTTTTTTTAGAAATTAAGACAATCTATAAAAAAATTATTTTCTTTTATTTTTAAAATAAATTTTTAAAATATAAAAAAGTTTTTGAAACAAATACATTTCAATTTTTATTTTTGCTTTATTATGCCAAAATATGCACTTAAAAGTTGAAAATATCCATAAAACAAGCATTTAAAACCAAAACATGCAAAAAATATGCATTTTCATCAAAATATGCATTTTTACCAAAATATGCAAAAATATGCATTTTTACCAAAATATGCAAAAGCAAATCTTTGCCATTTTTGGGCAAATTTCTTGATTCGTAAAGATATTGGATCGATATTGTTTTTAGACTATCGGCAAAAAACAAGCATTTGCATCCACCCAAAATAATCACTCTGTTAAATTACGAAGATACACTGCTGAGCCAGCAGAAAATACCATAGATTTCCAAACAGCAAGATTTTTTGTTTTTTTTCGAAGAAAACTCTTTAAAATGATTTCGATAAAAAAAAATTTCACAGAACTATCTGTATAATTTTAAGAAAAGCGAGTAGAATTTTAGCAAAAACGACTCTGTAGATTTACAAAGTCTTACAAGGGAAGTCTCCCTGGTGTCACCCTCCGATCTTCATGAAATTTGGATATGTTGTTAAGAACGAAAATTAATTCGACACGTATTTTTTTTTAGCGGCCCAAACTCATTTTTAGGGGGGGGTCGATTTGTATGGGGGGAAATTGACCTTTTTCAGTTTTTTACGATTTACGCATATTTAAACAAAATAAATATAGGCATGTGTGGTATCAGATTAAAGGTATTAAAAATACCTATCTCGTGGTGCTAACAACGGGCCAAAGAAGTTAATATTTTTCGACTTATTAACAAAAATGTCCTAAAATTTTGGTATTTTACTCAATATGACAAAAAGTTGTGCATGTTTGGACACATTCTTAGCACACGTAGATAGGTTTTCCAAAGACCTTTCATTTGGTATGTAACATGACTAGGTTTCTTTCCATAATATAGGAGATAAACGAAAAAAACTGAAAAATGGCCTTGTCTTCCCCCTCCTTTTTACCCCCTAAATATGAATTTGGGCCGCTAAAAAAAAATACGTGTCCCTTTATTTTTTCTGCTCTACAAAATAAAACCAATTCCATAAAGATCCGCGGGTGACACTAGGGAGACTTCCCTTGTTAGTCAAAATGCATTTTATGAGTGCAAAATTTTACAAAAAAATCCCTGTAAATTTTCAAAGTTTTTGTTAAATTTATTTGATTTTAAACTTGAACACATGAAATAATTAAAAACATAAATTACAACATACATACATACATACATACACATTTATAATAAAAAACTTCTTAAAGTTGTCACTCCAACGGCGTTTTTAATTTTGTTTAACTTTGCGTGCATGAACTCCAGAACTTCTCTGCTTCAAAAACATTAACAGTCTGATCAAAGAGTAATAAATAGGTTGCAATAGACAGATATTTGATTTTTGCAGAAAAATCAAATCTCGGACCAAAATTTTTTGTGATTCTGATTAGATTCTGTCATTATTCTAATTAAAATAAAAGGTAGTATTAGTGAAATTTTTTATAAAAATGCAAAATGTTGTTCCGATTTTTGAGCCCACAAAAAAGCCGAGTGAACAATTTTATAGTCATTGCATACCCTTTGATTCTGACAAGCCATCACAATTATGCTTTGCGTATTACGCAGGGTTCGAAAAAAAAACACTAACGAACGGTACGTTTGTGTTCTGTACTGAACTATTCCGATGAAAATACGCAAACACATTCCCAACAAGAAATACAGAAACACTAAAAATTATTTTAAGTAGTTGTGTTCGTGTACGCAAACAGAATACTGAACGTTATGCTTGCGACTTGACGAACACAATCTTTACGATTATGTGCTGTGCTATGTAAACAAATAAAACAAAGCACTTTTAGTGTACTGTTTGCGTACTTAGCAGATTTTTTCAAAAACTTAAAATGGCGATATCTCGAAAACTAAGCAAGATAGAGCAAATCGGAGCATATTTTTGGTTCACAGTATCGCCGGGCCTCTTCACATGTGAGGGAGGACTTCGTTTTGCTCTATTTTCCTTAGTTTTCGAGATATCGCCATTTTAAGTTTAAAACAAAAAATCTGATAAGTACGAAAACAGTACACTAAAAGTACTTTATTTTGTTTGTGATCGTTCAAAAACACAACCACTACGATGTAGCGTTTCTGTTTATAGTGCAGTACATTATCGTAAAGTTTGAGTTCGTCAATTCGCAAGCATAACGTTCGGTATTCTGTTTGCGTACACGAACACAATCACAAAAAAAAATTTAGTGAATGTGTTTTTTGGAAAAACCCGTACGTTATATAACGTACCGTTTTTTTCGAACACTGGTATTACGTATATTTCAAATTAATAAAGCTTACATATTTAGTGACGCATTTAAGCGGTTTGATGTTCACCGAGGTTTTAATAAATTAATAAATGTCGATTTAAGCAGGGGCTATTTATATGCTAAAATTATGTTTCCTATTAGTAAACTTAGCGAAAAAAAACTAAAAATTTAAATGTGCCTAATTAAAAGCATTCCCCACTTTAATGGTGCGCACACGAGACGTTATTTTTTAATTTCTTGTTTAAATTCACTTTTTAAGTGTCAACTATAATAATTCTTATTAATTTTCTTCAACTGTAATGTGCAAGAAGCATGGATAAGTAATAACTTGACACAAAATTAAAGCAAATCCATCATTTAAATGCGCCCGCTTAAATGTTTCGCACGCGAATGTTTAACTTTGTAGAAATAATTTGTAAACTTACTAGATGCTCTCACTTTTTTTTTCATAAACTTCTCATTTTTAGTGCCACATTTGAGCGGGGTCATTCCAATAAACACTTATGAAACTAAAGGGAAATCGTTTAAGAATGCCTTGACTTTCTTATACATACATATATTTTTTTTTGATGCAATTTATATGGCCTTTACACAACGTTCACTATTTGATTAATGATCAATTTTGATTCCTGATCCATCTTCCTTAATGTACAAGCTGTGTTGACAATTGACAAATGCCATCGTATAAATTTGCCCGCTTTAATGCTTCCCAGTTGTAAATTTACTTTTTTATAAGTTTTTTACGAGTTCCTTCAATTTACACGACATCCTTGTAAAATTTACCAGCTTTTATTGTAATTTAAGACGCTTTTTAAAGAGGGGTTTAAATATTTGGAAGCTTTTTGAAGAGATTTTTATTTAAAAACTGTAAGTTGCCAGTTCTTTTCAGGTTCAATTCGCATCCCAAACTTTTGCTTCAGTTTGTGAATTCCCCTATTCAAATAATGGTATTTTTTGTATTTTTATGATTTAAGTTTAACATAAGCTAATACTGTGCTACAAACTTTAAGTTTTCAAATACTTGGTAAAACTACATACCACCAAAACATTGTCTGCATCAGTTTTTTTAGTTTAGCTTTAACTATTTTTTTATACCCTCCACTTAGTGATAGAGGGTATATATAAGTTTGTCATTCCGTTTGTAACTCATCGAAATATCGGTCTGGGACCCCATAAAGTATATATATTCATGATGCCCGATCGATTTTCAGACATTCTAGCGATGTCCGTCTGTCTGTGGAAAATGCTATCACGGACAAAATATTATACAGAGATGACTGAAACTTAACATATTTATTGGAAGTTCTCCCGAGAATTTTGGTATTGCATTTGAGCTATATCGGTTCAGCGGTTCAAAAGTATGAGCGAAAATGTAAGCACACCTCAAAAATTTCAGTACATTCAACATAACCTAAAAATACAAAATGCTTTAATTCGGCTTCTGGTTGACATATGTGAACATAATTGAACACCAAATGGTATTTAAACAAGTATGAACATATTTTTTGACAAAAAAAAAAAAAAAAATCGCGGTTTTATTTTTACCAAAATTTTTTTTCGCGGAAATTTTTTTTTCAAAATTTTTGTTTTTCAAAAGTAATTTCCTTTTAAATAAAGTTTTTAGCAATAATCTTTTTGAAATTGTGGAGGGTATCACTACATTCGGCAAGGCCGAATTTAACTTTTTTACTTGTTTTGTTTGTGCTAGTCTCTTTTGCTATGGTTGTTAAGCTTAAAGTCATAAAATACTTATTAAATTATAATAAAAACTTAGAAAATATTTATGTTTGAAAATAGCATTCGCCACAAACATTTTGCCAAAGTATTTCAAAATATTTTGAGACCATCTCATAGCATATTATGTATATTATGATTTTCGTAAGATTTTTCTTGTAAAACTATACCAGAAGCATAGTTTTTTTTTTCTTTCTTTTGCTAAATTCGCATCATTTCAACACATTTATTACCCTATTCCTAGGCACCATCATCTTAATCATCATTATTATCATCAGTGATGTTTAGCTAATGTACAGCCATTCCCATTTAATAATGGCTAACTTCTCTTATGGAAAAAAAGAAGAACAGCAAAATTAAAGAACAAGATGATGGATTATGCCAATGAACTTGACATTAATAGGGCTTCTTCTGTTTTTTCTTCTTTCCATTTCCTTTTTATTTTTCCTTTTTTTTAATTCTGTTTTAGTTTTTTAAGTGGCTGCTGTAATATTCTAAAATGTAAACATTATAATTTTTATAAAGAAAAGTACTGTAGTGTCCAAGAACATATCACACTTTATCATTAAATATTTATCAAATGGCACACCTGAGTGCAAAAATTACTTTAGAACTTTAAAATTGTTTAAATTAACAAAATCCCTTCGATATATTTGCAATAAAAATGTTGTAATATTTACAAAAATTATTGTGCAAACTGCAAAAAAATATTTGTATATACCATCATGGTTGTACTATCAGATTATGGGGTCATAAGTTCAGAAGTTAAAAAAAAGTACCACCTTTTTGTGCCTTCAGAATATATATTTTTTTTCACTGGAGGATCCCAGATTTAAAATAAAAAGTTTTTAGGGCCATTATTTTACGAAATAGAAAAAGTACCAAAGTACGCTTTTTATTGGCTTTTCCAAAAAGTACTTTTTTCAGAATGTTGTTTTTTTTATCTTTTTGTCACTTTATTTCGAAATTTCCAAAAACTTCTGTTTTCAGAATGTTTTTTTTTTTCATTGCCGCATCCTAAATTAATAATTTGTAGTTTTAAGGATCATTTTTTAAGAGGTTGAAAAAGTACCAAAAGAAACTTTATTTTGAAAAATATGATAGAGTTAAAACACCTCAATTCAACCGAAAAAAGTATAATTTTTGACCTTCCCCTTTCGAACTTGATGAAACTTGGAATATTGTTGGGCCCTTACAAAAAAATCATAGTGCAAAAATTTTGGACTTCTGGTACTTTTTCTTCCCGAGATATGGGGTATTGAAAATTTGCAAAATCATATATATTTGAAAAAAGTGTTCTGAGATAAATAAAGATAACTCGAAAAGTAATTATACTACAGGTCCCAGTCAGGTTGAAAATAATAGGTAATTAGACAGCCTTTAAAATGGTATTCCCCAAGATTTTTTTTGAAAAAGGTCAAAGGTTTTTACCTTAATTTTTGGAGAGCTATATCTCAAAAAACGATATTTTTAAAATTTTCGAAAACATATATGTTATTAAGGGTCACCTGTACTACTTAAGTTTAAATTTTCAGGATGGAGACTTCATTGGAACTTTTAATATTAATAGAAACATAGTGACAGGAAAGAAAAAGCGGTGTATTTTCCCTTAGAAATTTTTTTTTTTGTCTTTGAGATTCTGGTACCAAATTTCATTTTTCTGAAGGTTTTTGACGTGCTGAGTCCATATATGACCTTTAAACTGGCCTATCGCTATTAGTTTTCGAGATATCTGCACATAAATATGTGAAAATTGCTAAAATGCTATTGCCGTGTTTTTTTGAACATTTAGGTGCATATATCTTGAAAAGTAATAGCGATAGGCCAGTTCAAAGGTCATATTTGGACTCAGCACGTCAAAAACATTCATAAAAATGAATTTTGGTACCAGAATTTCAAAGACAAAAAAAATATACTACTATTTTTTTTTTTCTAAGTGAAATAACACCGCTTTTTCTTCCCTGTCACAATGTTTCTATCAATATAAAAAGTTCCAATAAAGTCTCCATCCTGAAAACTTAAACTTAAGTAGTATAGATGATTCTTAACCACATATATTTTTTCCAAAATTTTAAAAATATCGTTTTTTGAGATATAGCTCTCCAAAAATTAAGGTTAAAACCAATGACCTTTTTCAAAAAAAATCTTGGGGAACGCCATTTTAAAGGCTGTCCAATTACCTATTATTTGCAACCTGACTGAGACCTGTATTGTAATTACTAGGGATGAGATTTTTATGCACTAAAAAATCGAAAATATGCGCTTAAAACATGCGCTAAAAAATTCAAAATATGCACTAAAAAACCTAAAAATATGCACTAAAAAATAAAATGTGTGCAATGAAAGTCTTGTTTTCATAAAAAAAAACTTCTTAAAAAGCAAAAAGTAATTTCGGATTTAAATAGCTACATTTAAAACTTCATATAAGCAAGATTTTTTAGAAATTAAGACAATCTTTAAAAAAATTTAAAGAAAAAAAATAATTTTTATTATTTTCAAAAAAAATTTGAAAATTTGAAAAAGTTTTTGAAACATTTGAATTTTAATTTGTGTTTTTTCTCACTTATGCCAAAATATGCAACAATATGCACTTAAAAGTTGGAAATATGCACAAAATATGCATTTAAAACAAAAGTATGCAAAAATATGCATTTTCACCAAAATATGCAAAAATATGCAAAAACAAATCGATGCCATTTTAACGCAAATTTCTTGATTCGGAAAGATAATTGGTCGATATCGTTTTTAGACCATTGACAAAAAACATGCATTTGCAGGGAAATCACATCCCTAGTAATTACTTTTCGAGTTATCTTTATTTATCTCAGAACACTTTTGTCAAATATATACGATTTTGTTAACTTTCAAGACCGCATATCTCGAATACTGGAATGACCAGAAGCCTGAAAAATTGGCAAAATCTCTTTTTTGTTAAAGTAAACATCAGTACTTAATTTCATTAAATTTGGAGGGGGTGCGGTCAACTCCTCGGTTGAATTGAGGTGTTATAGCTCGATACTAGATTTAAAATTTGAGATTAAGGACCATTGTTTTAAAAGATTAAAAAAAGATTAAAATTTATATTTTGAGCCCTTTTTCCTTTTAAGATTCAGAACTTTCTACACTCAAAATAATTACTCTGTTAAATACTTTGTGAAATGACTGTAATCTCAATTCGACAGATATTTGACAAAGTTATCTGTCGAAATACAGATTTTAGGAAAATACTTTGTATTTTCTTGTGACCGAAAAACAAAATTTTATCTGTAATTTTACATTTTACTTTGTAATCTCTATTTTACAGATAATAAACAGAACTTTTTTGTTAAAATACAGATTTAAGAAAAATACTTATCTTTTCTCGTCACAAAAATACTAAATTTCATTTGTAATTTTACTTATTGCTTTGTAATACAGTTTTCAAAAAAAATCACTTCAAAAAACTTCCAAATATGACCGATAAACCCCTCTTTTAAAAGTGCTTAAATTACAATAAAAACTGGGGGGTAATTGTGTAATTCGATTCGTAAGAAACTGTTCGAATTCGGAAAATTTTGATCCTTTGTAAAATATAACTCGATATGAGAAAAATATTTTTTTGTTTATTTTTAGAATAAAAGGATAAACATTAATATGCCAAAAGATTTTCGCTCGAATAAAAATTATTTTAGGTATTTTAAATTTGAACCAAAAATGTCGTTCGAATAGCTTCTCTTTTCGAATCGAAATACACAATTACCCCCCTGGTAAATTTTACGATGATGACGTGTAAAATTGGAGTTACATGTTAAAAACTCGTAATTTTTACAAAAAGAAAAAAGTAAATTATAATATAACGAATATAAATTTGTGGGATCCTGCAGCAGAAATAATATCCGCGAGAAGGATATACATATTTTAAAATTTAAAATTTTAGCGCAAAAAAATTTCTGTGTTAAATTGCCAATGAATGACTTTCATAGCATTTATGAACAAATTCATAAAAATTGATTAACTTTTTCATAATACTTATAAACTTTTTCATAATATTAATGAATAAATCATAATACGTGGAATTTAAGAAATATTTAACATTTTTTCATAAAAACTATGAAAAAGTTAAAAAAACCCAGATGATGGTCAAAGAATTTGACCGAAATATCGGAAAATTAAAAATAAAGTAAACAATAAAATTAAAAATAACTTTTTAGTTTTTTATTGTTTTTCTGTAACAATAAAAAATCCGAAATAAAAATAATTAATTAAAGTTAAAAAATTTAATGAAAAAGTTTATAATTTTTTATGCATTTGTTCATAAATACTATGAATTTCGTTCATTGGCAATTTTTTTTCTCTTCGTATAAATTTTTTGGAATTTTATTCAAAAATATAATGCAAGTTTTTGCTGGTTTCAAAAGTTTTAGTCAGTTGTATAGTCATTCTGTGTCACCGCACAAAAAAGTAATAACATAGTTAAGGCAGAAGAAAAGAAAAACCAACAACAAATCTAAATATGAGCTTTAAGGATGTGTCTACTACTATTTTCAGTTTTTTTTTTTTTTTTTTTTGAAATCTACTACATGTTTTTTTTATTGTAGTAAATAGAGAAAAATACCAAGTGAATGAAAATCATGTACCACTGGCAGCAGTTTTTGTGACTTGGAAAAACCAACAACAAAACCTAGAAAAAAAAAAAAACAAAATACAACTTCAACATTCAACTGGATAGGATGCACCAAAGTACCTATTTAGAACATAACAAAACCGGCGGCAAAATGCCAGAAATAGTTTCGTTCTTGTGGTGTATTCCATGTATGTACTACATACAAGTCATATACATGCTCAAATATGCCACAAATTCTACGACGTACTTACTACGTTTAAAAACCCAGCAAAAATTATTAAGCTTGGATATGAGAGCACCGAGAAACAGAGAATAGAACACATTGGAAATATCCAAAGTAACCACTTGACTTTCTCTTAAATGATAGATCAAACGACTCCAACGACTCGAAGATTGTCAGATCATTGCAGTGTTTACCACCCGTGTAAAAAATTATTTGATATTATCTGATCTGCCTTGATATGAATGCATCTGATTCTATATAATTGTATCCAGAGCTTCGAAGAATGAAATCCTTTTCGAATGAATTCTCAAAAAAATCAATTAAATTTTCATAGACAGTGAATGCATTCGATTTCATAAATCAACAATGAATGCAGTCCTTGGAATTCATTCGATTGAATGGAAAAAAATGTAAGTAAGAGTGTTAAATTTGGCTGTGACGAATCTTTTATACCCTCCAAAATGCAAAAAAATAAAAAAAATTGCAAGGGAGATTTATTTGTTTGGGGGGGGGGGGGGGGGGGGGGTCGGTAGTCGTAATTGTGGGGGGAGTCAAAAAAAATCATGTAAAAATATGGTATTTTTCAGAGGTTGGTTTAGTTCTTCAAGGGGGAACTTTTTCCCTCCTGGTCCGATTTTGTTCGTTCACGAACTAAACCTGCCTAGAAACAACTTAATCTGCACAGTTTCTGAAACAAAATCTGCCCATAACTGCCACGTCTTTATAGGAGATGGCCAAACAGTTTGACATACGACTCATATGATTCCCAGGGCACAGAGCAATTCCAGGAAATTGCAAGGCCAATGATGGCAAAACTGGAACTAACTTACAGTTTCTAATAGAAGTGGAATGTCCGGTTGCCTCTAGAAACTTGCAAGCTAAATCTATGGCTTTGTTTCCCGACGGAGGCTAATCAGAGATGGGCGGGCATATGAATAGACGTGTGAGACTGTACGACAGATTTGGACTTCTTTTAATCAGAAGCGAACAAGTGAGCTGATATCGCTTCCAAGAGGTGAGATTTCGACGGTGGTTGCTGTAATTACCGGACACTGTCTTGTGACTTTTGCCGGAATTGCATGGATAAGGAGGAGTTGGTAACTATTGAACACTTTATCTGCCATTGTCCGCCACTGTCTGGTTAGAGAGTGGGATATAGGAAGCTCCACGATCTTTCTGATTCGTCGGATGTCAAAATTTAGGAGTTTTATAAGATGCTTAAATTATTTCAACGGCAGGGACTAGTAGGGGAACTCCATTACCATTCCGTGTTATCATAACGGACCTCAAAGTCTATGTGTGCTGACGTAAAACGTCAGCAGCCACTTACAACCCTATAACCCCATTTTTAGAAAATGTCTAAAGGCTCGGATACCTCCATATTGTATTTATGGTTAAATTTAGACATGTGTTAAGATTGGCTCCCAATGTGGGGCTTATAGTAACCACAATGCCAAAAGCATCCATACTTTAAATTCCTCTATCTTAAATCGAGGAATCACTAAAAAACCCAAATAAGCGCCCATCGGCGTTATTGTTTAAAGGCTTGTAATCCATCGGATAAAGCACCTCCATATAATTTTATGGCTACCCTTAGACACGTGTTATGATTGGCGCCCAATGTGGCGCTTATAGTAACCACAATGCCAAAAGCATCCATACTATAAATTCCTCTATCTTAAATCAAGGAATTACTATAAGTCGTAAATTGGCGCCCAAAGTGGAGCTTAAAGTAATCGTAAACCTTAAAGCATCCATACTTTTAATTCCTCTATATTAAATCGAGTAGTTTTTAACGTGCGTCGTATTCGGTCACCAGACAACTATTGTAGTAGTTCTGGGTTTCACAATAAGTCTGATGTAGGTTCCATATCATGTTGTACATTTGTGGAAACTGCCTCAAGTTATCATGGATATGTAGGTGAAAAGGCAGCAGGTGTAACATAACAATCTTTCTATTCCGTCTATCTAAGATCGAGCAGTTTTCAATGTTTATCGTTATCGACCACCAACCAGAACACCACCATCTTGAGCACGAAAGCAGTTCTCAAATTCCACGACATTTCAAAACTTCCCTAACTCTTTTCAAATAACCTCTTTGTTTTTGCTGGGTTATTAACAAGAACATTTACAAATGTGTCTACTTAAGTAGGCGCGGCTTTAATAAGAGTTATGATATATAAAAAAAGGATAGACAGATGAACGGACAGACATAAAATACGGATGTTCAAGAAACATACACTTTTACTGATGGGCTTAAAACTAACATGCATTACAAATAACTAGACTTTTAGACACAAGTGCCATAATGATACTTAGATGTAGAACTATTTAGATGGCCATAATAATGTTACTTTTTCTTTTAGGAAATGAAACAAAACTTTTTTTATAAAATTAATATTTTCATATTGAGTAGAAAGGCATATTCCATTAAAATTAAAAAGTTAATCAAATGGCTTTGAAATTTTATTTATAAAAGCTCAAATGAAATTAAAAAAAGCCCAGCTGGCCCAATGGGATTTAAGAAACTCCCAATAAATTCAGAAAAGCCCAAATTAAAATACCAAACAATTTAAATGGAAGTTCTTAAAAGACTGTAGGTAAATCAAAATAATTAAAACAGAATTCTGAAAATCCTTATTTAAAATGCCCTTAGAAAATCCTAACTGGAATTAAAGAAAGCCCATTTTAAATTAAGAAACCCCCACTTTGAATTTAGAAAATTCCAATTGAAATTCCAAACAGCATAACCGCTTGGAAATTAAAAGAACTATTAGTTCTGTGACCGGTTCTGAACTGGTGTACGGTGACTAGGACCGTTCCCAAACCGAAACTTTTCCTAATAAAAATTTTTGAAAATATAGACATATTTTTTTTTATTTTTTAAAATTTTCAAAACTACAAAACTTTGATTGTCAGGCGCCACGGTTAATTTAAACCAATTGACCTGAAAATTGTGTCACATAATTTTTAGGTCGTAATCAAAAGTTGTAAAAAATGCCACTCTATTGTAAAATGTCACAGAACTAGTCTGGTGACCAGTAAAATTTTAACCAGTCACAGGATAGGCACTTTTAGATCAATTAGCCCATCTTTACTCACAGGAAAAATAATCTCTTACACTCAAAAAAAAAAAAACTGTAATGTTAGCAAAAAAAGCTTGTAAACCTACAAGAAAATTTGCTGATTTTGAACCCACAATTTTTTTGCTAAAGTTAGCAAAAATGTTTTGCCAATAATTAGTTAACTAAATTTTTTTTTTTTTAACTTAGTTCATACACATCTGAGAACCCCATTGGGTTCGGACCCGATAGGTCCAGACCCCGATGGGCCTAGACCTAGTTGGGTTCCTTTAAAATCGTCATAGTTTTTGATCCAAAATTTGTGTCCGTTTCGCTCTACCTTGCTTAGTTTTTGAGATATGTGATTATAGGGGACCACTGGGGTCTTGAGAATTACAAAACTCGATAACTTCAAAAATATTACTCGGAGAGCTTTTGACTATTTTGCGGTCTTGTTCTGCGTGTTGAGAGCTACAAAAATGATTTTGGACTTTTTGTTGTGTCGGCAATATTTACCGAGATATGAGCATTTTAAAATTTTCGGGAATGCTAACTTTTTGGATCCAAAGTTAGGGCCCATTAGGGTCCACACATGTGAAGAGGACCGGCGATACTATGAAGATTCTAAGAACCAAAAATGGCCTCCATTCTGCTCTATCTGGCTTAGTTTCCGAGATAGCGCCATTTTAATTTTTCTGAAAATAAAAATAAATATACCATTTATTTTGCTAATACAGTTGAACATCGATTATCCGGCCCTCTATTAACCGGTGCCTCTATTAACCGGCAGGCTGTGTGCAGTGAAGCAAGCCGATGCAAAATTTTCGGCGGCGGCTGAAGAGCAAAAATTTTCGGCGGCGGCGGTGTTTCGGCTGCGCGCCGCGTTTTTTTTAGAACAGCGCGGCTGAAAAAAAAAATTCGGCTGCGCCGCTATTGTATAATAAAAAACGGTTTAAATCTAGGCATATTAATCACGATACCCTACCGAACAAGTGGTCGATATAACATTCAGCATAGATGAGAACTTTAGGAACCAATTAATGGTTTAATTACCATTTTATTGGAGTTATGGTAACAAGTAAGAAAATTATAGTGGATCAAGACCGACCTTATACCCTACACCAGTGTTTTCCGGAAAATGTGCCCGAAGTCCAAACATGAACCGATTGGATCTATATTTTGTGACATCTTTAATTAGTGCACAAACTTAATTTGAGTCCAAGAATGGTCTAATTACACCGCTCAACAAGCTTTTTTCGGTTTGAAATCTTAGTTTTTAGTTTAGATATCGCCATTTTATGTTTAAAAAAAAAAAATTCTCAACTTTTAAAAATTTACTAAAGTAGTGAAAAAGAAAACTTTCTTAAATCTGAGAAGATAAATATGATAAACTAATGGGTAGAAAATTTCGAAACTTTTCTAAATTTCTAAACTTTTAGTTAAATTTTACTAAATTGTGGTAAAATTTATAAACTATTTTGAAGAAAATTGTATCCCAAAATTAAGTTAGCTCTTTTGTTAGTGTGGGGACAACAAGTAGAAATGGTCAGATTTCTTTATAATTTGGAAACATTCCAAATATATGGTTAGAAAATATGTTTCTTTTGGGGTATGTATTTATTCACATGCGAAATTTCGAAACCTGTTAAATTACGGGTATAAAAGTAATGTTAGCCAAATTTGGGGGGCGTTTGTATGGGGGCTATGTCAAAACATGGACCGATTATTTTTGTATACCCTCCAACTACAGTATGGGGGTATACTCACTTTGTCATTCCGTGTGTAACGCATCGAAATATCGGTCTAGGACCCCATAAAGTATATATATTATTGATCAGTGATCGATTCTAAGACATTCTAGCGATGTCCGTCCGTCCGTCTGTCTGTCCGTCCGTCCGTCTGTGGAAGACAAGATACATTCCAAAATAAAAGTGCTAGACTCCTGAAATTTGGCACATATATGTCTTATGTTCATAGGTTGGTTAAGTTCGGAGATGGGCAAAATCGGACCAGGGGGGAAAAAGTTCTCCCTTGACGAAGTAAACCAACCCATGAAAAAAAGTATTTTTTTATAGATTTTTTTTGTATTTTTGTTAAACAAATGAAACATTTTTATGCTTGAAAAAGTTCAAAGTCTTGGACTCGGACCCAGGGGATTTGAAAATGACTTCTTTTTGGTCCGCCCCCTTTTGTTGGCGTGGGTATTAGCAAATAATTTATATAATGATGAAATTGTATATCTTTTGTACAAAAAGCATAGTAATTAAATTTGTAAACATTTTTGACCAGAGTGAAGGTGTCCCCAAGGACCCCCGACAAGCCCCCCCCCAAAAAAAAACACACCTGCAATTTTTTTTTAATGTTGGAGGGTATACAAGATTCGGCACAGCCGAATTTAACACTCTCACTTGTTTAATTTCAAGAGGCTTCTTCCTTGGGAAAAAGGAAGCATAAATTTAATTTCAGTCAAATCAATTGATTGTTGCGACCTGTATCGTGCTCACTATGTTTACATGGACGGACATCGCTAAATCGACCCAGAAAGTGATTCTAAATCGATCGCTATACTTGAAGTTTGGTTTAGGACCAATATTTCGGATAGTTACAAACATTAAGACAAACTCACAATACCCTGTACTTGAGATGGGCACATGAGCAGATTTGTGCGTGATTCACGCTTGAGTGTGACTGAAACTCAATTTTACTCAAGTGGTTGTGAGTGAGTGGAAAAAAATTACGTGAGTGAGCCATTTTTTTTTGCGTGCTTTATTTTCTCTTTATATTTTCTTTCTTTCCAAAAAAAACAATTTTTTTTTTTTTTTTAAATGTTTCGTGAGTGTGAGTGAAGTTTGTGTGAGTACTCGTGAGTGTGAGTCAAAAGTCACTCACGCGACCATCTGTACCCTGTACCAAGGTAGATTTATATAAGGTAATATTTTAGTAACGTAAATGAAAACAATTTTCTTTCAAAATCATTTTAGTCGGCAAAAACGACTTAAATGTTCAGTGCACACATTAACCAATTTAAACGCTTTTTTAGACTTTAAAATTTTAGAAAACAACTAAGGGGGAACTTTTTCCCCCCTGGTCCGATTTTCCTCGATCAAGAACTTAACCAGTCTATGACCATTATACATATTGGTGACAGACTTCAGGATTCTAGCTCTTGTTTTATGTACTTTATGGTGTGCTCAACAACAGACGGACGGAGGGACACACTGTTAGTCACAGAATGTCTTAGAATCGATCAGTGATCAATAATATACACCTTATGGGGTCCTAGGCCCATATTTCGATGCGCTACATACGGAATGACAAAGTGAGTGTAAGCCCATACCGTAGTTGAAGGGTATAAACACACATATAATGGTCTTGTTTAATAAACGATACCCAGACTTTTTACACAAAAACGGGAATAAAAAAAAGGGCCGGGCATTGTCTGTACTTTTTTTTCTTTTAAATAAAAGCTGATATCCTATACTTTTTTGAAATCCACAAAACTAAATCGAACTATTACTAACTTAATATGTGTGGCCCATTAAATGGGGAAAATATCCCAATTTCGGGTCCTTTTTTAAAAAAAATATTAAAAATGTTAAGACCCAATTTTTATAAACAAAAAAAATTTTGCAATTTATTTTAATACCTGTTTTTTGAGGTTCCATTATAAAAGATTTTCTTTTAAAAGATTTAATACTACTAATAATCGCTTGAATTATAAAAAATTTTAATTTTTTTACTTTTTTTCAAAGACTGCAAAAATTTGCTAACTTTGGCAGCTCACCAAAAAAAAGTAAACAACTTATTTTATTGATTTTAATAACTAGCGTTGCAGAATTTTATCTACTTTTACCCCATACTAAAACTTATAACAAAAACTTCATTTATAAATTTAAATTAATCGCCACTTTGGTACCATTTGAACCCAATGTGGATCGTACCGATTCCGGATTTCTGGCAAAAGTTAGGTAATTTTATTGGGAATTTGAATAAAAAAGATATGAATAACTTTTACATAAACTTTTCAAATATTTAAACATTTTCGGATTTTGAGTAAGATTTTACATTGAAAATAAATGCAAAGTGCCGTGGATCGCAATTTTTTTTTTTTAATTTGTAAACAAGAGTTATTATTTCTCAGAAATAATAAGGGCTCAAACCGAACTAATATACCTATTAAATTATAAAATATAAAGCCCAACAATATAAAAAACAAATAAAACAGACAATTAAAATTCAGCAATCGCAATTAAATTTGAGAAAAGTTTAGTTGAAATTCAAATGAAATCTAGAAAAAAAAGTATTGAAACCAAGAAATTTCATTTGAAATTTGGAAAAGGCCAATAGTTATTCAGAAATTGTTATTCTCAATTAGTTTTTCTGAGAATGCGAACTGTTTAATTTCAGTTGTGATTTCTATATTTTAATTGGACTTTTTTGAATTCCAATATGACTTTTAGAAATTTTAATATCCAAAAGGAACAAAATTGAGGAATATGCTCTTTTTAATTTCAAAACCGCCAAAATCGGCTGGAGTTTGAGCCGCCGATCAGCCGATGATATCGGCGGCGGCGCGGCTCATGGAAAAATATCGGCTTAGCGACTCAGCCGTCAGCCGCGCCGACCGGCTTGCTTCACTGGCTGTGTGTTTGTATTTTACCTCTATTATCCGTGCTTTACCTCTACTATCCGTGCAATTCGTACATGTACGTACATATTGTATTTTTTGTTATTGTTTTTACCTCTATTAACCGTGCTTTACCTCTATTATCCGTGCAATTTATTCACGAACATATCGCTCCTTTACTTGTATAGTGTCATAACTCAAAATATTTCATTTTGCAGAAAAAGGCCGGTACATAGAAAATGTAATAATGGCGTGTACTCTTCTCAAACGATGAGTTCAAAAGCTATTAATATGAATTTTTGACACAATATAAAGCATGATATAACGAATTATTCTGCATCATTAACTCAAAATACTCATTTTTTGAGTTATGACACTATACAAGTAAAGGAGCGATATACAAATGTAGCAAAATATATAACCTCTTTCAACCGTGTTTTTCGATTATCCGTGCTTAGTCCGGTCCACAGTGGGAAAAATCACCAATCTAGCTTATAAAAAATCGTATCTCTTAAACTATTGATCTGAGAAGTTAGAAATGTATGGAGCGATTGTAGCGAATAGAGTCTTCTTTAAATATATTGTATTTGTAGACACCCTGTTTAATTACAGGGTGCACCAAAAGGAAGGTTTTATTGGAAATTACACTGAAATTTAGTACCTCTTTAAAATTGGTATGAAACTTTTCCGAAAGTATTGCCCTATGTTGCATTTATGTAATTTGATAGATTAAAACATTCACCGATAGGGGTTTCAGTTAATATATTTAGTAACATTTCAAATACGATGTAGCTCCGAAGAGCAATGTATTTAGTTATACAAAATAAATCAAAATTTTTTGTTAAACAAAACTCAATTAAAAACCTTTTTATATGTACATTAAATCACAGAAATAGTATTTTGCAATATATATTTATATCAAAAATTACTGTCATCAAATATGGATATGAGTTAAACTTTAAAAAATAAACTTTTTTATTTATTCGTAACAAAAAAAGGATCAACCCTTCTTTTTTAAAATTAGAGAAAACAACATTTAAGTTGACATTATAAATGAAACTAATATACTAAGTTTTAATTCATTCATTATTATTTTTATTTATTTAAAGATCAACCAAAAAATTTGCTAATATTATCAAAATATATCGTCACCTAAAATGCAAAACGCCCTAACTAACAAAAAATTCAAAATCGCGTTTTTAATTGATTCTTATGTATAGGATCAAAATACATGTCCACAAAAAAAAATTAGGCTCCTTCGATCAAAAATGGAGATTTTATTAACAAAATTCAAAAAGCCCTAACTACATGCTTTGATATTTGTTAAACCAAAAAGCCCCAACTACACATTTGTTTTCATATTATTGCCGACGCAACTGTTATTTTTTAAGATTAAACATTTTTTTGATGATTCTTCTTCCAGAATAATGATCATTTTTGACACAACTTTTAAAACCGATAGTAGTTTAGTCACAATTTTTCAACGAGATCGGTCAAGAACTTTCTGAGTTAGAGGGGGCCGTAATTTTACATTTTGGTCAAACAGTTGTTTTTTGTAACCAAAAAATGTAACTGATTACCTAATGTTCCTAGCAAAATGTGTCCCGAGAGTTTAAGACAACTATTTCTTTAATCTTTCAAAAAAAATTAAAAAATTTTTTTTTTTTCTTTTTATTTTGCAAAATCAAAAACTTGTTTGGCATTTTTTTAAAACCGGCCCTTTTTTAACTCAAAATAAAGCTAAGGTATTTTCCTTTAAGAGCTTTGCTTTTTGCTCAATATTTACTCAATATTTACTGTACTTTCCAAAAGCCGAGTAAACGCTTTACCGACCATACATTTTTGGCCGAAGTGTTTTTGATTTTCTTTCCATTTTCGTAATTTCTGACCTATTAATAGTTACGCATAAAAAAATTGGGCCCCTCCTTCCCCCTTATTACGCTGTTCTGGCCAAGGCTATTTTGGTACTCGCCGTGATCTGTAAGAAATGCAACTTAATAATAATTATTCTACAAGAATTTGGATTTCTGAGCCCCGTTCTTGACCATTATTTCGGCTGTCAAGTAAATATAATTTTGTCCCTTATATATTTATTACTTCGCAAACTTTGAGAACTTATAGTAAGTGGACCCAGTTAGAGACTTAATGAAAACAAAACTTTTGTTTCTCTAAAACTCTTCTATAATTCATCTTTTAGCACATTTATCCTATCTTTTACTTGAACAAAAAAAATAGCAAAAAATCATTTGGAAAGTATAGTTGCCTGTGGTCGTTAAAGAGTTAAACATTTTAATGCATTACCTCTTGTCCTGTTCCACCCTCATTTGACATGGAGTTTTAAATTAAAATTATTTTTTTTTTTTGGTAAAATTCTGTATCGAATTAAGTGTGTTCAACAGAATCCGAAATCAGACATTTTGCAGTGTTAGGTTATATAGCAGGTGCCACGCCCCTTTTTCCAATGCCGCCCACATTTTGTTAGAGTTCTGTATGATAAAACAACATTCAGTATAAAATTTTGTTAGCATATTGTTACAATTTATAACACATCTGCTTGGTGTTTTTAAACATCTTCAGTGCAGTTAGGGCTTTTTGTATTTCTGAAAATTACAAGACAAAAGGGCGTTACTAACATAACTTTTCAAATATTAAAAATTTATAATTTTTTTTAACAGAAATGAATTTGTTTGCGTGTTTTTACTAATATTTAAGAAATTTGTAATGAAAACTTTTATAGTTTTTATATAAACACGTTTTTTGCTTCTCCTGTAAAATTTATAAAATGTTAGATAGGGCGTTTTGCATTTTAGGTGACGATATATAATACAAATTAAAAAAAAAAAAAATATTGCATAAAACCAAATTCCAACTTATATTTAATTAATTTTTATTTTTTAAACTAAATAAATTACATTCAACAATAAATAAAACTTAAAAAAATAATACTTAAAATAATTGTTCCATGAAAAAAAATCTTGAAAATTATTCGCTTTCAGAGCCTGAGTCCTGGGCTTCTTCGCATTGATCGGGAATCATTGGGTCACAAAGCAGCTCACGAACTTCGCTGGAAAGAGGCTCCAAGGCTCGATAGTTGATGGATGACTTTTTTGATATTGATGAAATATAAGGATCCGATGAATAAAGCAGTGTATTGAGTAAATCTTGCATAGTTTTCTCACGCGTCATTTTTCGAGTGTGGAATTCCCGGTAATTACGGAAATCTTTATTTCTGCTTTCCATTGCTTCTTCCGAAAGCATTCCAATTGGCAAACACGCGTATTTGATAACATCAGCCCCATGCATTAAAATTTTATGTACGCTGGATGGCATGTTATACCAGGGGTATAAATCCACGTACAATTTGGATGTACTTTCAGTAATTTTTTTAAAGGAATCTATATTTATTGCGTAACCACATGCCATTGTTTTTAATATAACACCCAAATTACTTATTAATTTTTCGTCGACTCCTGTAATTGATGATGCCAAGCCAGGGTTTTTGAAGAACATCCTAGCCGTATTGCCGTCATTGGTTGTTCCAAACCCTGGCTTTGGTATATCTACAAGTAGGTTCATATATTTTTTTAAATCATCAATAATTTTTTTTTTTCTTTGTGCAACGGCTAATTTATCGTCATCGCCTCTTATTTGCCATTTTTTTGTGTCAAGCCTATAGGCTATGTGCAAAATACACTCAAAACACCTTATCCATGCATGCAGTGTGGAAAGTCCATAGGCATACAAGGATTCATTTGGCTTTAAATCTTTAATCTTATTTAAATCATTCATGATTTTTGGAGTAGCTCCGCATATTCCTCATGATTGTGTTGATGTTTCTGCGATTGCACTAAATGCCTTACCATCAATCATGGTAAGACAGAATTTATGATCCACGTTCAGATCTAAGTCTGTAACTTGTGTTTCTAATATACTTTCAATTTGATGTTTTATTTTATTTACTTCATTTTTTATAAGGTCAATTGTTTCTTTTTCAAATGTTAATTTAATCGGCCGACAGAATCGGGTTGATGACGGTCGAGGATTTTGCCACAAAATATTATCTTGATCTTTAAGTTGCAATGGGACTAAGCAAATTGCGAATAAATTCTCATCAGACTCACCTTCTGGACACTTTTGCTTATATGTGGAGTGTCCACTACTTCCATCACAACCCCATTTGTAGATCATTGTAATGTTATTTGAAGATGACATATTTCTCGATTTCATAATAACGTCTTTTTGGTATTCTACGATTCTGGTAGCTGTGTGGTCCACTAGAGCTTGAAGACTGACTTCTGCAGAAAAGTTTGTAACATATATTGAGGACTCTTTGGGATAACATTTTTTTTTTGCCTCACGAATTACATTGTATGGTGGATAAATGTTTGCATTACGACTTTTAGCTCCTGATTGCGTTAGCATATACGAACTTTTAGTATAGTCTCCGTCTATATATAGCGCTAAGGCTTCGTCAGGTGTATATGGTATGCAAGTTTTATCAGGAATGGAGAGGGATCTTTTAATTTTGGATGCCCTTCCTGGAGATTTTTGTATATCTTTTATTAAACCTGCAGCATCCCGTTTACCAGATTTGTAAAGACTTACACTGGTAGCGAAAATCAATTCCTCTTGACTTGTAGTTTTTACAAGATCAGCCACCTTCAGTTTTTTAGATACGACGCTTGATTCTGTGAAGGCTTTAGATGGACGTCCTCGGTATTGTGAAGGACCCGGTATATCGTCGTTTTCAAGACAAGACAAATCAATGTTTGTGTTTAACCATTCCTTGTGATTTCGTTCAAAAACTTGTGTTGTTCGTTTGCATTCGCTCCATTTTTTGGTGAATTTGCTACACAACAATTTTAAGGTTATTTCAAGTTTTTTACACTTTTCACTTCCTTCATCATTGACTAGTCCAAGCTTCGAAAAAACGTGACTAATCACAAAAATAATCTTTTGTGAACTTGAATTGGCATTTCGCCAAACTTCAAAACATTCTTTATAAGTAATTTGCATTTTCAAAAAAACTGTAGCTTTAAGCTTAGTGAAACGCAACTTATAAAGAAATATTAATTAAATTTCCGATATTTCCTTTGCCGTATATTGCAATTGTATAAAAAGGAAAAATGCATTTATGTGAAAGCACTTGAATATCGCCCACAAGTAATATTTGTTTAAACAAGTCCCTAAAACTCTACTTTGTGGCGGTTTGTGGCACCCAAATTTTTCTCCAGACTTTCCTCATTAGGTCTAGTTTCAAATTCAAAAATTAGTTTGGCGGTACTAAGCGGTACTTTTTTCTAATCTCTTTACAAATTAAGGAATTTTGACAAAAATATACTTTTATGTACTTACTCGCAAGGGGTATTACTAAAATCATTTTCTATACCATACATCGTGTCCACGTACTCTTTAGGACTTGTTTTATAAAAAAAAAAAATATAGGTTCAATAGCGCAATAAAACTTTTCATAATACATTGGGGGAAACGTGAAACCAAAATCACTCATGAACGTGCTACTTATCTATTGCATACATTTACAGCCCTGTATTTTCATAACTAACATATAAATCGAAAAATGTTGAATGCAGTTTTAAGTATTAACTATCATTGAATTATTATATGCTATAGGTTTATAAATTTGTAAAAAAAAAAAAAATATTTTTTATAAGCTAGATTGGTCATTTTTCCCACAGTGCGGTCCCTGTATTAGCAAAAAATCTTGTAAAAATGTTTCAACTCAATTTCAAATTTAGCAAAAGAAATTAGTTCAAAGTTTGTTTAAAATTGCTAATGTGCTAAATGAAGTTTACAAGAATTTTTTGCTAACAGCTAATCTCAACTAAATATTTGCTAAAAGTTAGCTAACTAGCGCTAGCAAAAAAAAAATTAGTAAATCTACTAACGTATTTTTTTGAGTGTAACATCCGCATGCCGTTTAATGAATTTTAGTTTTAATTAAATTGCTGTTAAATTTCCTTTGATTTAAAATTTACATTTAAATTTGCTGTAACCATAAAATCAGTTTTTTTACAAAAATTAAATAATTTAAATTAATTGAAATATTCCGCTTTGCGTATTTCATTCACCTCTTAAGACAGCATTTTCACCCGCTTTCAGCGCGCTGATGCATTTCTGTTAAAACGAATAAAATTTATAGTTTTAAATGCACATAAATAACTGTGTGTAAATCTTAACCTACATTTGTACCTTTTGGAGTTAAATTACAGCAAAAAAAAATATGCAAAAAAAAATACTCAACACTCAAAAACAGAAAATTTAATTTTTTTAATTAACACGCAATTGCCGCAGTAAATTCTTTTTTTTTTTTTTACAACGTCGGCAAACATTAATGCAAAATTAACCCTTTAAAAAGTTTTCAAATAAAGCGGAGGGAAATTGGATGTAAATGGTTTACTCAGATAACAAGTACGCAAATCCAACTTAATTTTTGAGGTTATCCCAAACAGTCTTTGGATTCATACAACCACTTTTTTCCCTCAGTAAATATTGCAAAAAGCATACTTAAATCAATAATTATCATTTTTAATTTTAAAATGCTACACACAAAAAATTTTTTTTCCATGAACGATTTTTATATTATTTATAAACAAATTCATACAATTTATTACTTTTTCATAATATTTATAAATTTTTTCATAGTATTTATAAAAAAATGTTAAAAATTCTTAAATTTCACATATTATGATTTATTCATAAATACTACACTCAAAAAAAAAAGTTTGTAAAATGACATAAAATCCCCGTGATTTTACGGGGCAGGTTTTGTAAAATATGTACTAGCAAGAATCCCCGTAAAGTTACGGGGATAATTTGTAAATTTATTTAACAAAAGAAAATGTAAATTTACAATTATTTTTGTAAAATATCATCTTCGAGGTGAACATTTTTTTGTAAATTTGCAAAAAATTTGGTAAATTTACAAAACAAAATTGTAAACTTACAGAAAAAGGTTGTTATTTTACAAGGAAAAATAGAAAATGAAAAAAATAAATTGTAGATTAACAAATTATTTGGTTAAACTACTGTTTTTTATGCAAAAAACTTGTATATTTACAATAAAAAGTGGTAAATTTACAATTTTTATTGTATATGTACCATTTTTCCTTATTTTTTTGCCGTAAAAACAGTAGTTTAACCATAAAATTTGTAAATTTACAATATTGTTTTTGTATTTTCTATTTCATTTTTGTAAAATAACAACTTTTTTCGTAAGTATACAATTTTGTTCTTTAAATTTTCATATTTGTTTTGCAAATTTACAAAAAAATTGGTTTATTTACATATTGGCTTTGTAAATTTAAAGGTTTTTTCCATTGGTGCATCTTATTTTTCCTTCTTCGGCAGCTGGAGTAGCACTTCAACAACCTGAAAAGATTTTTTTTCACTTGAGCACTTTTAACAAACTTTTTAATGTATAACACTGCACTTTTTTATTTTTTTCGACATTTCGTTTTTCTCAAGTAGAACATATTTGAATTGCGAAGGAGGCTACACAAGAAATTTCTTATATTTTCAGGAAAGCACTTTTAACAAACTTTTTAATGTATAACACCGCACTTTTTTATTTTTTTCGACATTTCGTTTTTCTTGAGTAGAACATATGAGAATTGCGAAGGAGGCTACACAAGAAATTTCTTATATTTTCAGGAAAAATTAGTCAAAAAATAAAATTTTTTTTTTGAATTTTTAATTATTTTCACAAGTGTTTTTAAAAAATCGGAAAAAAAAATTTTGGATATTGTAGATTGGATGTTTAAGTACCAGTTAAAATAAGAAAATTTTGATTTTTCATAATTGGCAGCTTTCTATTGACATTTTAGGTACCAAATTTAAAAAAAAATTACCAAAAAAATATGGTAAAATCACCAAAAAAAAAATGGTAAAAATACAAAAAAAAAACTAGAACAATTATAAAGTAGAAACACATAAAAATTGTGGTATTTTACTTAACGCAAATTACCAAAAAAATGGTGTAAAAATTATTTATAAAAAATTATTTTTAACTAAAATTTTTACTCCAAAACGCAAAAAAAAAATCTGAACTTAGAAAATTTTTGCGTGTCCTATTGTTGAATAATAATTTTTTTTTTGTAAAACAACATTAATTCTAGTAATAAAATAAGTTTTGTAAAATTATATTGCAATTTTGTACTTTTCAATGCATACATTTCAAACTGAAAACCTTGTAAACGATCTTAAAAAAAATGTTTGTAATAAAACATTTTTTTTGTAAAAAGACTAAATAACATCAAGTAAAATTATGTTGTACAATTACAGTTTTCTTGTGTAAAAAAAACTAAACACCTTGTAATATTTTTTTAATTTGTAAAATAATTCACTTTTTGGTAAATTTACCTAAAAAATTTGTAAAATAAATTTACCAACATATAATAGTAAAATTACAAAGCAAACTGTAGTTTTCGTTTTATTAAATATACAACAATTTTTGTAAAAAGACAAAAATATTAGTAAAATAGAATTACAAGACCTTTTACTTGTAAATTTACAAACTTTTTTTTTTGAGTGTATGAAAAAGTTTATAAATATTATGAAAAAGTAATAAATTGTATGAATTTTTTCATAAATACTATGAAAATCGTTCATGAAAAAAAAAAATTTTTGTATGTATACAATTTTCAAAAAAAATAATTTTTAATATTGAAATATATTGATTTAAAAAACAAATCTTTTTGTTTTAATGTTGTGTAGTTCTTAATTTAAAAACGAATAATCTTAGATTTATTGCGCTGTCGTAAGAGTTCATTAAAAATTTTAATTAATAATCCCAATTCAAGTTTTTGTTTTAAAAATAACATTGTTTCATTATCAATTTAATATTAAACAATTTTAATTTAATTTGTGAATTGACATTTCAAAATCATGTATCAAATTTTAAGATGAAAAAATTATCAATTTAAACATGTTCATTCTAAAAATTTTTTATTTTGAGAAAAAAATAGAAGTTTTTTTTAAAGGTCGCTGTACCGCAAAGACCTCCCGAAAAATCGATATGCTTCGATTTAGCAACTTATTCACAAACATTTTTTTGTATGGCAAAAAAGTTTTTCTCCCGGTTTTGAATGTACGAAATTTTTTTCATTCTACGAGGCCTAAAATGTATGTGGTACAAATTTGAGGCCAATCAAAATTTTGAATTTTTAAAAATTTTAAAAAATGAGTCTTGCGATCAATAATTTTTATTGTCCGACCGAATATTTTACTCTGGCTTCGCCTCCGGCCAAAAATCACTATTCGGCTTCGGCCATATCTTTGGCCGAACATGGCCGAATACCGAAAAATTGTATAAAATTTGTACTCACGTGTTGAAAAACACACTAAAAACACTTTGAATTACATTTTACCAAGTGTTTTTGCAGCTAAAACAAAATTTTAGACTCAAAAAATTTTACGCTCGAAAAAAATTTACACTCAAAAAACTTTTTTTCTACAAAAAAATCTAAAAAAAGTTTTTTTGCTAAATATAAAATCATTATAGATAACATTTTTATACATTTGTGAACTCCGCTAGGTCGAATTTAGTTTTTTTTTGTTTTTACTAACTAAATATATTTTTTTTTTTGATTATTGGGCTTCGGTTTTGGCCGAATAGTGAAAATTTGGCAGAATATTCGCACATAAAGAATTTGAAACGCATTTCAATCAACAAAAAGGCGGATTCAATCAATTTTTTTATTGAAATTCCTCCAATTAAGAAAATTGTTATACCAATCATCAAATTGTAGGTGATTGATTGAACATTTTTTCAATCAAACTTTTTTTCTATTTTGATCAAAAATTTTATCAATTTTTAATTTATAGTCAATCAAACTAATGATTGATTTAAAAAAATGAATTGTAAGCTTATAACAAAATTATAAAAAAAATCATATTTTTTGCTTTCCAATATGTTGCCAACAATAAAAAAAAGAAAAACCGAATTATTTTGTATATTTTTGAATTAATTTATTCCAAAAAAATTAAAGCGAAAAAAAATCCGGTATGTTAAAAATTTGTAATTCGACAGTTAAAGAAAATAACAAAAATTTTAATCAAAACATTGATTGACTCATTTAAATTTTGTTGATCAATAGATTTAATTGAAAATTTTTGGGCAATAATTTTTTGTGTGCGGTTCTGTCTTCGGCTTCAGCCACACACCCCCCTTTAAACAAGTTTAGGTTGTGCTAAAATGGTGGCAAACACGGGTAATGACATCTCACTCCTCTTTTTTTGAGCTTTAAAAATCGTTAACACGAAAATCCTAGCTGATCCTGTTTTCGAGTTATTGCTAAATTATCACACTGTTTGACAAAAAAACCTCCCAGTAAAATTTTTGCTCTCCTGAATCCGAATCTGCCATCCAATTTTTGAGATATTCGCTGTTAAAAAGTCAAAAAAAACAATTTCCACTGTTATGTTGCTTCCAATGATTTCGTATATATTGGACCTCTTGATTCCAAAATTGCCTTCCAAATTTTTCTAGCGTGATCCGTTTTCGAGATATTCGTGTTTGAAAATTTTTCTAGGCGAAAATCTCGAACGCGAATATCTCAAAAACAGAACATGCTAGAGAAATTTGGATTGCAGTTTTGCAATCAGGAGGTCCAATTTATAAAACATCAAGTACTATTTGTTGAAAACAACATAACAGTGGACCCCCAAAAGCGTGAAATTATTGGTTTTTTGACTTTTTAACGGCGAATATCTCAAAAATCAAAAATGGATTTGGGAGAGAAAAATCAGTTGGATATTCCACAGGGAGGTTTTTTGTTGTCGAAAAGTGTAATTATTTAGCAATATCTCGCAAACAGGATCAGTAAGGATTTTCGTGTTAACGATTTTTAAAGTTCAAAATAAAGAGGAGCGAAATGGCAGACGATTTTTTAACCATTTTAACACAACACACAAAAAAATCCAATAAACGACTTTCATAGTATTTATGAACAAATTCATACAATTTATTAACTTTTTCATAGTATTTATGAATAGATCATAATATGTGAAATTTAAGAACTATTAAACATTTTTCATAAATATGAAAAGGTTCTAAAATTTAATGAAAAAGTTCATAATTTTTATGTATTTCTTCATAAATACTATGAATTTGGTTCATTGGCAAATATTTTTTTTTCTGTGAACCTAAACTTGCTTGAAGAGTTTTGAATTTTTGAATAATTTCAACCAACATTTTAAATTTTTTAAAAATTAAAAAAAAATCTTGCAACACTTTATTTTCATTAATTTTGGCATGCAGAAAACAAAAAAAAATTATGAAATCGGTCTAGCGGTTTTCGAGATATCGCGATTTGAAAATTAAAAATAAAAGAAAACAATGACTGCGTTCAAGAATTTTCAAGAATTTAAAAAAAAAAATCTTAAAATTTTTTTCTCTGACTATTTCGAAGATATTGAGACAAACTTTCACTTAAATTTGTGATCGGGAGTGCTCTTTTACCACTCACCTAATTTTTAAATTTTGTATATCCTTTCGAATTTTATGATTTTTAAATTTTCGAATAAATATTCAAAAGAATTTAAATTTTTTAAAAATTGGGTAAAATTAATAATCACCATTATTATTAATTTTAGAATGCTGAATACGAATATCAAAAAATCGGTCTAGCGGTTTTCGAGATATCGATCCATTTTTGAAATTTGCAAAATATGGCGGGTTTTTCCTGCGTTCAAAATTTTTTTAGCAAAAATCTAAAAAGAATCCTTTCATACAACTTATGACAATCTTTCACTAAAATTTTATGTGAGACAAATCCGATCATTTTAATCCGTGGCGCTATTCGATCAAATTTTTGGATTTTTGAAAATTTCCACCAAAATTTAAAATATTTGAAAATTGAAAAATTAAAAAAGAATATGTATAAATGGCGATCACGGTCAAAATATTACTTATTGTTAGATATGACTGAAACTTAACTTGGGTACTTGTTGTTGTCCCGAGCAGTTTGATATTGCATTTGAACAAAATCGGTTTAGCGGTTCAAAAGTTATGAACGAAAAGGTAGGAACACCTCGTACATTCAACATAACCTTCAAATACAAAATGCTTTAATTCTGCTGCTGGTTGACATTTGTGAACATAATTTGATGCTTTATGGCATTTAAACTAGAACAAACCTATTTTTTATTCCAAAAATTTTTTTTCGCGGATTTTTTTATTTCACCAAAAATTTTTTTTTCTCGGAAATTTTGTTGTAGAGGCTATGAATACATTCGGCAAGACCGAATTTAACTTTTTTACTTGTTTCTATTAGCCAAAGTTCATCTTCTAAATCGCTGCCATTTTAAGGGTTAATTAATGTTTTCTTAGCAAAATGATTTTTCTTTACTGAAGTTACAGAGGAGTTTAAAAACTTTGGCTCCGGTTGCATAGATTGTGTAATTGACAACCTTCTCAGTCAGTAACAAGAAAACGAAAACTAAACAGAAAAAAAAACTGCATTGTAAAAAATGACATTGAGTTTCGGTTTTCTGTATTTGTTTATGTAAATGTAATTATTTATACATTAACTTTGTATACATTCATATACAATATTTATAGTATAATCAACCTAAACCTAAAAGTTACACTTAAAAAAATTTTTGGTAAAATTATCAGATGCTAAGACGTTTTTCGTGATACTCCTAAGACAGTTTTTCTGTATAGAAAAATTCTTAGATGGTGAGAATTTTTTTCTATATAGAAAAATTCTCCGATTTTTCTATATAGAAAAATTTTTTATAGAAAAATTCTCAGATTCTGAGAAATTTTTTCTACATAGAAAAATTTTCAGATTCTGAGACATTTTACAGAGGAGTTTAAAATGTCTCAGAATCTGAAAATTTTTTTTATATAGTAAAAGGCATTTTTGAGACATTTTTTTCTATATAGATAAAATTCTCAAATTCTAAGACATTTTTTCTATATAGAAAAATTCTCAGATTCTTAGACATTTTTTCTATATAGAAAAATTCTCAGATTCTGAGACATTTTTTTCTATATAGAAAAATTCTCAGATTCTGAGACATTTTTTCGATATAGAAAAATTCTCAGACTCTTAAGACATTTTTCTCTATATAGAAAAATTCTCAGATTCTGAGAAATTTTTTCTATTAAGAAAAATTCTCAGATTCTGAGATATTTTTTCTATACAGAAAATTCTCAGATTCTGAGATATTTTTTCTATATAGAAAAATTCTCCGATTCTGAGACATTTTTTCTGTGTAAAAAATTCTTAGATTCTGAGACCTTTTTACGCATAAATTTCTCAGATTCTGATACAGTTTTCAACTAATATTTATTTCTTTTAGTGTTTTAAACAATAAGTTAATTGTTCTTTGTTTTTGTTGAAAAAAAAACTAAAACATATGTACAATTCACATGACATACAAAACAGAGTTGGTAAAAATAATGGGTGGAAAAAACTTCAAAAAGAATTACCTAATTTATATTCATCTATTACTTGAATTGCAAAATTTTATTGTAATTTCTTCATTGAAACAATATATTGCATGTATTATCATTTATTTTTTTTGTGTTCATTTGTATTTTGCAGTAAAATTTTTGAAATATTTTGTAAAAATGTACAGTAGGGTGGAGCAAATTCAGTTTTTTTTCGAACTTTGAAAACGTCGGGGTCCGGAAAGTTGCCTTTTGGGGTCGATATTAACACACCGCAAGTAAAAAAGTTAAATTCGGCCTTGCCGAATGTAGTGATACCCTCCACAACTTCTAAAAGATTATTGCAAAAAACTTTATTTAAAAGGAAATTATTTTTTTTTGAAAAAAAAAAAAAAATTTCCGCAAAAAAAAAAAAAAAATGTTAAAAAAAAATCCGCGATTTTTTTCCTTTTGTTGTCAAAAAATATGTTTGTACTTGTTTAAATACCATTTAATGTTCAATTATGTTGACATATGTCAATCAGCAGCCGAATTAAAGCATTTTGTATTTTTAGGTTATGTTGAATATTTTAAAATTTTTGAGGTGTCCTTACATTTTCGGTCATAACTTTTGGTCCGCTAAACCGATATCGCTCAAATGCAATACCAAACTTCTCGTTAGAACTTCCAATAAATATGTTAAGTGTCAGTCATCTCCGTGTAATATTTTGGCCATGATCACCATTTCCACAGACAGACAGACGGACATCGCTAGAATATCTAAAAATCGATCGGGAATTATGAATATATATACTTTATGGGGTCCCAGACTGATATTTTGATGAGGTTCAAACGGAATGACAATCTTATATATACCCTCTAACACTAGAGTGGAGGGTATAAAAATATTGGAGCAGTGGACAACAACTTTGGGTTTCTTTTTTGTGACTTAAAAATCGCAAAGTTCCTAGCAAAGTGAAAAAAAAAATATTTTTTTTTGCTTAAAATATAAGTTAAAATTCGGACAGTACTAAAAAAGTCTTTTTATGGTATTTTTTTTTATTTTTTTTTAATTTTTTTTAATTTTTTTATATTTTTTTAATTTTTTCTTGTTTTGCAAAAACCCGAATATAAAATAATATTTAAAGCCAGAAAAAAACAAATTTTTTTTTTTACTTTGTTCGGAACTTTTCAATTTTCAACTCAAACCCATTTTCCTACAGGTCCAATATTTTTGTGTGTTAATATTGACCCTAAAAGGCAACTTTCCCGACCCCCACTTTTTCGAAATTAAAAAAACAACCTTATTTTGCTCCACCCTAATGTACAGTTTTCTACAACATTTTGTAACAAAGAGATAATCTGAAAAAATGTTAAGAAATAGTTTTTCTTCTTTAAAACTTTGTTGCATTTTTAACGATTTAACACATTAGTAAATGATACATATTAAAATGGTAAGCAGTAGGGGGACTCATAAACTTTACAAAAAGTTATAAATACTGACTCCATTTTGAATCTTTATACACTCTATACACAATTCCTTTGTCGGTATGTAAAGCTGAGCATCATAGTTAAAATCTCACACAACTCATTTTTTTAAATGCAAAACCCTCTATCTCATGTTCGAGCAACTCGCTTTTGCAATATGCTTTCTTAGTATTATTTTTTTTTTGCATGCTAAACACAAATCTAGCAAAATGATTAATTTTTATTAAAAAATATTTTTTTTTATTCGACTCTTAAAATATTATATTTAGAGTAGGTTTATTCTAGCTCGAGGCCATTTTTCCTTAACTAATTAAAACTATGATATTCTCATAGAATAATTTTCAAATTTTTTTTTTTTGTTTTAAATTTATTTAGATTGGTAATTTTGACTTTTTTTAAGACTTTCGACACGTGTTTCGGAATTTGTCCGATTCCATTGTCAAGACTATTTAGCAAATATAAAAACCCTATACTACACTCAAAATAATAACTCTGTTAAATTACAGAAAAACTCTGCTAATTTAACAGAGTACACCATACTTTTCCAGCTAACAACATTTCTTGCTAATTTTACTAAAAAACTCTGTAAAATGATTTTGACAAAAAAAAAACTGTTAATTTACAGAGTTTATAGTAAAATACCGGTTAAATATGAAAGTTTTTTTACAGAGAAAACTCTGTAATTTTACTATAAAACTCTGTAAAATGATTTGGACAAAAAAAAACTGCTAATTTACAGAGTTTCTAGTAAAATATTGGTTAAATAAACCACCATTTAGCAAAGAAAACTATGTAAATTTACATATATTTGTAAAATATATTTGATGCACAAAAAAAAAAATTACAGAAAAAACTGTAAATTTACAGAGTTTAGTTAAGTGCATGTTATTTTGTAAAATTTTTATAAAATTTCTGAAAAAAAATTTTTGATAACTTTTTTTTGCTACTTTTTCAACTTTTCTCAAATAAAAAAAAAACATACAGATAAAATTTTGATGTTTGGTAACAAAAACTACTCAAAACAGACAACTTTTTTGGTTATAAAAAAATACGAAGTATTTTGCTTAGATCTGTATTTTTGCAGAAAACTCTGTTAATTATCTGTAAAATTAAGATTACGAAGTAAAAAGTAATATAACAGAGGAAACTTTGTTTTTTTGACACAAAAAAATACAAAGTATTTTCTTTAAATCTGTATTTTGACAGAAAACTCTGTCAAATATCTGTTGAATTGAGATTACTTACAGTCATTTTACAGAGTATTTTACAGAGTTATTATTTTGAGTGTAAAAATACAAATTGCATAAATTCAACAAATATGTGAACAGAATTTGATGGCAAATGGTATTTAAACAAGAACAAACATATTTTTTCCAAAAAAAAAAATTTCGCGGATTTTTTTTTAGCGGAAATTTTTTGTTATTGCAAATAATCTTGTTTACATTGTGGAGGGTATAAAAATATTTGGCAAGGCCGAATTTAACCTTTTTGCTAGTTTTTTTGTAATTTTACAAATTTTTTTTCGTACACTCAAAATAATTCTACAGTAAAAGGTTTAGTAAGTGATTTTGTACCAAAATCTACTAATCTAGTAGTCACGAGAATTTCTTGTAATTTTTATCGCGTCAAAAAAGTTTTAAATTAACAGTTTTATGGGTAAAAATCCCTTTAAAATTACAAAAAGCTCGTAATTTTAACTAGGAATTCTCGTAAAATAGGAGGTAGCAAAAAATAATTTTACAAGTTTTATTTTGTAATTTTACAAGGTTTTTTTCAGTGAACCCATTTCACCCATCACTAATGACGGTGCTAGATCTAGCACTTAAAGTGCTAACATAACAAGCCTGCTCTTCTTACAAGGGAAGTCTCCCTAGTGTTACTCGCGGATCTTTATGGAATTGGTTTTATTTTGTAGAGCAGAAAAAATAACGGGACACATTTTTTTTTAGCGGCTCAAATTCATATTTAGGGGGTAAAAAGGAGGGGGGAAGACAAGGCCATTTTCAGTTTTTTTTCGTTTATCTCCTATATTATGCAAAGTAAACTAGTAATGTTACATACCAAATGCAAGGTCTTTGGAAAACCTATCTACGTGTGCTAAGAACATGTCCAAACATGTACAACTTTTCGTCATTTTGAGTAAAATACCAATATTTTAGGACATTTTTATCAATATGTCGAAAAATATTAGCTTGTTTATCCCGTTGTTAACACCACGAGATAGGTATTTTTAATACCTTTAATCTGATACCACACATGCCTATATTAATTTTGTTTAAATAGACGTAAATCGTAGAAAACTGAATAAGGTCAATTTCCACCCATACAAATCGACCCCCCTAAAAATGAGTTTGGGTCGCTAAAAAAAATACGTGCCGAATTAATTTTCGTTCTTAACAACATATCCAAATTTCATGAAGATCGGAGGGTGACACCAGGGAGACTTCCCTTGTTAGTTATAAAAAAAAAATACATTTACACTCGTATTCATAACCAAATAAACGAGTGGCTATCATCGAGCTGCTAACTTTTTTGCTTTCAATTTTTAAAAAGGGAAAGTAAAGCTTTCTGTGTAAAACAGTCATTTTATCATTATATTGTAGAAACAAGTATCTAAAATCCAGTGCCAAACCTTCCGATTTGTAAAATTGAATTTGAAAAAGTTAGCAGCTGGATTAGCCACCCGTTGTTTGTTATGGATACGGCTGTAAAAACCCAGTGAAAAATGTTCTAATGTGAATCATATATATTTCACATATGATTACATATATGAACATATATATTTTATATATGAGCATATACGAAAATTGGCGGCATGAACACATATGCACATATATGAACTCATGCCATATAAGTACACATGCCGCCAATTTTTGCATGTGTAACATATATTTACATATATGAACATACATGTCCATATTTGGACCACATATGATTCATATATGAACATTTTTCACCGGGAAGTTATCATATTTTTTTAACTGTTTAATTGTAAACGTTTTTACGCTAATTTAAAGTTATATTTACCTCTTGAAACCTCTTTTCCATTAATACCTAATATTGTATTAAGTTTTTTTTTTAAACGTTAAAAGTCTCTCTCATCAATCCTCCTATGCAACAGCTCCAAAGTGTTGCTCAAATATTTACGCTTCTATAATTTTCTAGCTTCATAAATATTTTTTTTTTTTTATTATTTTTTAATGAATGTGTTTGGAATAATCGTACGTAATAATTGGTTGTTAAAAAAAAATAAAACAAAACTACTGCTATTGTTTAAACTGGGCAAAAAAAAAATATGTTAACATAACTATTAACACTATTGTTTTATTTAATAATAAACATTTATTGTTATAATACTTTTATATTTTGTCAGTCTGTCTGTCCGTCCGTCTGTCTAACATTCATTCATTGTTGCCTGACTGACCATTATCATCATTTATTCGGCTTTTACGTATACATTTTGTATGATTTACATGCTCTAATGATTTGTTAATATTGTTTAGCATTTTAATAAATATTAATTTAATTTTTAACCATAATGATTAATTTTTTAAATAAATTACTAATTAAATAGAAGTACAAAATATTATTTATGGTTTTAATTAAGTTATTATAGAATTTGATAATTGCTAAATCAGGTGGCCACACAGAAATATTAATGAATCAGTCTATAAAAAGTTTTATTGAATTTATAATAATAGTCAATTACATTTTTAATTGAATCAACGAAAATTGTTGTTAGTTTTACCAAATTTTATAATAAGCCTTAATAAACGTAGTTGTTTAAAAAGTTGGTTGAATGTAATTTTTAAAATTTGTTGTATTGATAAAGTTTTCATTGAATCAATTAAAATGTCATGTTTGCCGTCAGAAAATGTTTAATGTAGATTTTGTTCTTGCTTCTAATAGAAGACAAATTCTCATGTACTAACAAGGAAAATATTTCAAACTTTTTGAAACGATTTGCCTGAAACTTAAAAAATATCATTCAAAATACGAGAGATCGCCACAAAACTGGACTTAGGTACTCCGAATAACTTTATAATATGCACACGGATACTTTATGGAGCCATTTTGGCTTTTGCATTTAAAGTTTAAAAAAAAATTAAAAACTCGCGATTTTATTAGCGTTTTAAATTTTTAAAAAAATGAAAAAAATGCAAAATGTAGTCAAGTTTGAAAAGCAATATTTCCTAAAGTATATATCGGATTTCAATTCTGTTCAACGCATTCGAAAGGTATACTCGTCTTCTTTATAACTACCCGAGTAAAAAAATTGATATGACACAATATATAATTTAATATGGGTTCGTGTCTATTTTGATATAATCTTATACGAAAAATGGTTTCATAAGATTTGATCGAATAATATCTAATAATATCAGTTTATATAACTTTATTATATCGACTTTGATACGAGTTTTGGTCTAATCCAATGATATAAAATTATATCCAATTATATTAAAATTTGTACAATTTTATAAACCGGATGTTTTTTTTTTAGTTTTTAACAAAAAGTTGAAAAATTAAAATAATAAAAATAAGTTGTTCTTGAAAAAAACTTAGAAAAATTTCAAAAAATGGAGTCATGTTAATTTTTATATAAAACACTTAGAAAATATTTTCAAAAAAATTTGTGTTTGGAAAAATTTAGAAAAATTTTAAAAAATTGAGTCATATAAAATTTTATATAAAACACTTAGAAAATATTTGAGGTAAAAAAAAATGTTCCTTGAAAAAAACTTAGAAAAAATTTAAAAAATGGAGTCATATAAAATTTTATATAAAACACTTAGAAAATATTCGTGATAAAAAAATGGTGCTTCAAAAAATCTTAGAAAAATAAAAAAATATGAAGTCATATGAAATTTTATATAAAACACGTTGCAAATATTTTCGATAAAAATATGTTCTTGGAAAAAACTTAGAAAAATTAAAAAATAATGGAGGGATATAAAATTTTATATAAAACACTTAGAAATTTGGAATGATGCATGGGACCAGATGTTGCAACATATAATTATGTATGGCGATATCTTAAAAAAATCGCACATCAAAATTTATTATATAAATTTATCTTGCAAGACATAGTGTCACACATGATCATATATGAAATAATATGAATATATAAAAGTATATAAGATCATATTAAATTATTTTTACTCGGGTAATATTTTTTAAAGAAAAAATTGTGTCTAAAAATGCAGTTTTAAGACAAATGCAATTTTAAAATGTATTTTTTAAAACTTACTACATCTTCGATTTTAAAAAAACCAACATTTTTGAAAAGATTGCAATTTTTACATTAAATATAGCTAACAAATACTTTGGGACACGCATTCGTGCTATTTTAAACGATTTTATGAAAAATATCTTACTAAATTTTTCATACAAAAAGTTCAAAAAAATTTATTTTATTAAGTATTTTAAAATTTTGTATTATTGTAGAAATTTTTTCAAAAAGTATTCCACTTCAATACTCTTCAATAATAAAAGTAAGTATCGCATTTAACTGTCTTAAAAAGTTGTTTGCAGATTTAACTGTGTTTTCTAAAATTATCAGTTTTCTTTTTGGAGTTAATAACACACAAAGTTGCAGGTTAAAATTTTGTAGAAAACATATTGCAAACATTTTTTTTGCAGCAAAACCGATCAAATTCAAAGAAAGTAAGTAAATAAAGAAGTTTTAAATGCGGTATTAATATCTCGTTATTTTTTTACAGAAATCGCGAAGTTTTTAGCTCGGACTTTAAAAGTGCAATTTTTGGCAACAAAAACACTACAATTGCAAAAAGTGTATTTGCAATTTTATTGCATTTTTCCCGAGGAATAATTTTTGTCTTTATTCTTATATCATATTTCTGATTATTTCATTTTCTCATTTTTTCAAAAAAACGGCTCCGGGGAAGATTTTGATTTTCGTCGAAAAATATGCATAGTAGTGGGGCACCCCAGATTCAAAATCAAGAAAGAAATTTACGAAAACTTAAATGCATCATGTAAACTAAATGCATCTTAAAAATTCTAATTGAAATGCATTGTATTATTTTAAAACTGATAATTTAAGAAAATACAAATAAATCTGTAAACAACTTTTTAAAACAGTTAAATGCGATACTTACTTTTATTAATGATTAAAGTGGAATACTTTTTGAAAAAATTTCTACAATAATACTAAATTTTAAAATACTAAAAAAAATTAATTTTTTTGAACTTTTTATATGAAAAATTTAGTAAGATATTTTTCATGAAATCGTTTTAAATAGCACGAATGCGTGTCCCAAAATATTTCTTAGCTATATTTAATGTAAAAATTTCAATCTTTTCAAAAATGTTGGTTTTTTAAAAATCGAAGATGTAGTAAGTTCTGAAAAATGCATTCCTAAATTGCATTTGTCTTAAAACTGCATTTTTAGACACCCTTTTTTCTTTAAAAAATATTAGTTACAAAGTAGACGAGTATACCTTTCGAATGCATTGAACAGTATTGAAATCCGATATATACTTTAGGAAATATAGCTCTTCAAAGTTGACTACATTTTGCATTTTTTTCATTTTTTTAAATATTTAAAACGCTAAAAAAATCGCGAGTTTTTAATTTTTTTTAAAACTCTAAATGCAAATACCCAAATTGCTCCATAGAGCATCCGTGTGCATAATATAAAGTTAATCGGAGAACCTACGTCCAGATTTATTGCGTTTTCTATTGATTTCTCGTGTTTTCAATGATATATAAAAAGAGACATATCAGTATTTAAAAATTTCGTTGCCCCCTTATGAAACAATGCGGACCTTTGGGAAAATTCCGAGATTTCCCGAACTATTAGAAATATCGTCTGAAGCAATGGTTCCCAACCTTTTTTGCGTCACGATCCACTTTTAATTTAAAAAATCAAATTTGTTTTTAAATTCAAAAATTACACAAAGTTTTTAGAAAAAATTTTCAACAATCATCTAATTAATTAAACTAAAATAATATTTTTTTAGTTTATTTAACAAAAAAAAATATTAAAAATTTGCTCGTTGCCTCCCTGAAGCATTCATATTATCCCCCCAGTGGGGCGAGAATCAAAGGTTAAGAACCATTGGTCTAAAGCAGCGGTTACCAACCTTTTTGGCTCGCGTACCCCAAATTTTAAATTTTATCAGCCGCGTACCCCCTAACGAGTTTTCGTTAAAAAAACTGCACATATAAATATTAGAGTTAATTTTGAAATTTTTGATCTGCGGGAATTATAATTTTTAAGAAGGATTTAGGGGAGATCAAAACAATGGTGGTATTTTTTTGGAAAAATGTTCGCTCCTCGGCAGTCAATCAAGCCGACCGAAAATTTTCGGCGGCGGCGGCGGCTCGACCAATTTTGCTCGGCGGCGGCTCAGTGTCGGCTGAACTTTTTTGTTCTATTTTTGTTGTAAAATCTGTTTTTTGAACAGCGGCGGCTCGAAAAAAGGTTAAAAATTGTGCGGCGGCGGCGTTCCGCCGATTTTGAGCCGGTCGGCTTGATTCACTGCTCCTCGGGGTAGTTCAATGCATCTGAAAATGCGGATTGTGAGCTAATTTTTCTGCAGAGCAAAAACGGATAAAAATATTTCAAATCTGATTTCAACTGTCGATTTTAAACAAAAAACATATAACAAAGGCCGTTTTTTCAACTCTTAAAAAAATTTCCAAAAATCCATCACAGCGGACGGAAATAAAAAGTTTTTAATTTTTTTTCAAATGTTTTTTTTAATACGAGGGCAGATCAATAATTTCGTGACTTTTCGATACCCTCGTATATACAATGAAAGGGCATTTTGAGCTTAACAAAATGGTACCAAAATTTCCACTCTATCACAACCCGTCTCAAAAATGACCAAAAACACGTTTTTTGAGAACTTTGACATAAATTTTCTCAAAAACCTGACATCTTAGAAAAATTTGGGAACCATATTCGGAATCAGCATCGAAAGGTTAATCAAAAACAAGTGGTCAGATTTCAAAAAATCATCAAAAAATATCTCAAAAAATGCTCTCTACATTGCACAAAAATAGGTTTTTTGTGAACTTTGACCTCAACTTTCTTAAAAACCTAACGTTATGGAAAATTTTGGAAGACAGATGCGGAATCAGCACTGAAAGGTTAATCTAAAACGAATGTCCAAATTACAAAAATTTTGCGTACCCCCACGGTACGCGTACCATAGGTTGGTAACCGCTGGTCTAAAGCAAAAATACGTCTCGACTTAAATTTAATAAAGATTATTTTGTATTCATATGGATATCGTAGGTCTTTCATAATTCTTCACATAAATATCTCCCGCAATTTAACGAAGTCGAATCTAAAAAAACAATTTTTCACCATATTTTTGAACCTCTAAATCCCCCATACGACCAATAAGCCTACACTCAAAATATTTTGTAGGCAAAAACAAATAAAAAACACACTTAAAACCAGTGAATAAAAAATTGAAAACCATCCCAGTAATTATTCATTTGTTTTAACAAACATCAACATTTATTTTTTACTGTTGACAAAATTTTCTAAAATAAATTACATTAAACATTAAAAAATAAGGGTTTTTTCATTCTTTTTTACCAACAAATTCGAAAAAAATAACCTACGCAAACATTAAAAATTAATGATAGTTCTGTTATTTTTACCAACAAATTTCAAAAAATAACCTACAAAAACATTAAAAATTAATGATTTCGTAGGTTATTTTTTACAATTTTCTATTGAAATATTTTTTTAAAAATTTTTAATAAAATTTTGGGGAATCGATCCCGCAATCAACTACACTCAAAGAATTATGTAGGTAAATTCCAGTGAATATTCACTTAAAACAAATGAAATTTTATTTAAAAACCATTCCACTGTTTTTTCATTTAAAATAAAAACACATTACAGTCAATTTTAAATGTTAATTTAATGACTAACCAAAACATTAAAAAACTACCCTAGTAAAAATAATTTAATATGATCTTATATATTTTTATATAGTCATATTATTTCAACACTATGTATTGCAAGATATATTTATATAATAAATTTTGATGTGGGATTTTTTTTAAATATCGCCATACATAACTATATGTTGTAAAATCTGGTCCCATGCATCATTGCAAATTTCTAAGTGTTTTATATAAAATTTTATATGCTTTTATTATTTTTTAAGTTTTAGATTATATTTTTATCCCCGAGTAAAAAAAAATTGTATGGTAAAACATGTTATCTTATAAAATTATATATAATTTATTGGATCTGATTTTGCTAAATTTCATCCGAAAATTGGCCGCGCCAAAGTTATCTCATAACATCTTATAATATATGAAGTTACAGTTTAATATTTGATTGTATGTGATTTCATCCGGAAATTGGCCGCGCCAAAGTTATCCCAAATTATCTATTATCATGATTTTGTATTAAATATGATATGATTGTATGTGATTTCATCCGGAAATTGGCCGCGCCAAAGTTATCTTAAAATATCCAATATCATGATTTTATATTAAATTGGATATTATATAATGTAATTTCATCCGAAATTTGGCCGTGCCAAAGTTATCTTATAATATCTGATATCTTGATTTTATAAAAAAATTATTGGATACATTTTTATCCAAAAAATGTTTCTGTTTTTAGATTATTTTTAGATATAATAATGTCAACTGAAAATAAATAAAAAAAAAAAAAAAACTTCGAACGGACGGGGATTAGAACCACAAGTCTTCCGTTTTGTAATCGCAATCTCTACCCTCTAGACCAGCGGACGTTGTTAGCAAATAACAACTTTAAAAGACTTAGTTTTAAATAAATTGATCGTATCTAATTATATCAAATTGATCTAACATATAGTAATATATGATTATATCCAATTAAATATGTTATTTACTTGTACACAATTTTCAAAAAAACTTAGAAAATTTTTGAAAAATTTCCAAAAAAAAAAAAAAAATTGGAATGACGTACAGCGCTATTAGGGGCTTCCATGGTAAGCTTAAACAATAATTTTAATGTAGCGATATGCCTTATTTCCAAGTCATAGGCTTCCAAAGTGAAATAAGACTTTGGCTTATAAGTTTGAAATTTTTCATGGAATCAGGAAATCAGAATTAGATTTGAGATCGGGTTCCAAAAATCATTGATAAAATGATTTAGAAAAATTTTTTAAATTCTAAAAAAACAAATGCAATAAAAAAGTGTTTTTTATTTAAAAAAAAAATAAAAAAAATATATTTTTTTCTGGAATCGAACTCGGGTTCCCAAAAATGATAGATAATTTTATAATAAATTAAATATAGTTATATATAACTATATAAAAGCAATATAATTTTTTAAAAATGATTGCAAAAATTCAAAAAAAGAAAAATTTAAAGTTCTAAAAAAAATAAATGCAATAAAAAAGTGTTTTCTATTTAAAAAAAATAAAAAAAACATATTTTTTTTCTGGAATCGAACTCGGGTTCCCAAAAATTATAGATAATTTTATAATAAATCAAATATTGTTATATATAACTGTATAAAAGAAAAATATTTTTTTAAAAATGATTGCAAAAATTCCAAAAATGAAATTTTTTTAGTTCTAAAAAAATTAAACGCAATAAAAAAGTGTTTTCTATTTAAAAAAAATAAAAAAAAAACTTTTTTTTCTCGACTGGGCCGGGAATCGAACTCGGGTTCCCAAAAATTATATGTAATCTTATATGATACAATAAAAAGTTTTGTATAACCATATATGTTGACACACAAAAATAAATTTTGAAATACTGGCATATATAATTATATATGGCTAGTTGTTTGGTCAAAAAAATGTTTTTTTTATACATGATTATATCAAAATATATATTCCATTACATATGCGACCATTTATAAATATATATTGAGTTTAGACGAAATTTGCGTATATATAGTACCATACAAACACAGATATGTTATCGTTTAAGACACATATAATTATATCTATTATTTTTGTTGGAAATTTTTTTAGTATGGAACCATATATAGTTTTAAATCGTATTATATTAGTCATATATAATTATACATAAATTGATACTGGATTTTTTGTTTAGTAAAGTCCTATACATAATTAGATATAAAGTCACGTATAATAATGTATGAAATCGGATTAAGTTTTATGTGCAACGTATGATTACATCTACCATTTATATTAATATATTATGAACAATATAATCAGATATGATTTTATATGACATCATTTAAAAAAATTGGAAAATTTCAAAGTGAGATATAATTTTATACTTTGACTCATATAGTTTTATATGGTTTTATGAAAACATATAAAATAATATACATTTATATAAATTCCTTTTTACTCGGGTCGCAAATATTTTCAAAGTGTTTTATATAAAATTTCATATGACTTCATATTTTTTTATTTTTCTAAGTTTTTTCCAAGCATTACTTTTATCACGAATATTTTCTAAGTGTTTTATATAAAATTGTATGTGACTCCATCTTTTAAATTTTTTCTAAGTTTTTTTCAAGGAACATTTTTTTATCGCAAATGTTTTCTAAGTGTTTTTTATAAATTTTTATATCACTCCATTTTTTAAAATTTTTCTAAGTTTTTCCAAGGACAAATTTTTTTTTAAAATATTTTCTAAGTGTTTTATATAAAAAAATTTTATAAAAAACATGACTCCATTTTTTGAAATTTTTCTAAGTTTTTTTCAAGAAAAACTTTTTTTTGTTATTTTAATTTTTCAACTTTTTATTAAAAATAAAAAAACATCCGATTTGTAAAATTGTATAAATTTTAATATAATTGGATATAATTTTATATCATTGGATTAGACCAAAACTCGTATCAAAGTCGATATAAAGTTATATAAACTGATATTATTAGATAATTTTCGATCAAATCTTATGAAACCATTTTTCGTATAAGCTTATATCAAAACAGACACGCACCCATATTAAATTATATATTGTGTCATATCATTTTTTTTACTCGGGTTGTTATTCTTTAGCGCAAAAAGCATAAGAATGAATTTTTAAACACATATTCGAAAGGAAATTTGCCCCCCCCCCCAATTACCACTACCAACCCCCCCCAAAAAAAAAAACGCCCCTGCATTTTTTTTTGCATGTTGGAGGGTATAAAAGATTCGGCACAACCGAATTTAACACTCTTACTTGTTTTTTCCTCAATATTTTATTTACTCAATTTTTTTTTAATAAATTTTTTTTTCTGCTCGAAAATTTGTTTTTAGTCTTTTTTTTATCAAAAATTTTTTTTTGTCGAAAAATAATTTTTATCAAAATTTTTTTTAAATTTTGTTTTTTTTTCGAAAAATAATTTTTATCAAAAATTTTTTTCAAAAAATAGTTTTTATCAAAAATTTTTTTATTTTTTTATGTACTTGATTACAATTTTTACTCAAAATTATTTTTAGCGCATTCATGAATACTTACTTTGTTTAAATTATGTTGGTGTTACTTAAAAATATAAATTATTTTTAAAATTATCAAGTGTTAATTTATTACCGCATAATTTGAAATGTTCGAATTAAAAAAAAAACACTTTTTTTAATTTAATTAAAAATACAATTTTTTTACAACTTGTTGACCGAGTTTTTATAATTTTCATTAACAAATCCATAAGATTTCATTACAGTTTTTGTTTTAAGTATGAAGTTGTTTAATATTTGTTGTTTTTTAAAAACACATGTTAGAAAATGTTGTTGTTGTGTGGTATTGTTTTTGTTTTGTTTTTTTTTTTTAATTTTATTATTTTATTAGAAGGAGGAATAAATTATTTTAAGTGTAACGTGACAACTTCACGGAATCTAAAGTATCATCATAATCATCACAATCAGAAATGATCACTTAAATACACGCCAAAACGATGTTTTCAAGATTATTATAATTATGATGAAAATGTACTTGTACAAGAGATTTACAAGAGTTGTATAACTAAATATTAAGGTGGTTCAACATAATTGGCTTTAACTGATAAATTTTGTTTTTAAAGTTTACATTTGTTTAGCGAAAAAAAAAGTTTACAAACTCTAAAACTTATTGTTAATAAATCATTGATGTCGGCAAGAAAAAAATATTTTGTATTATGAACCACCCTACTGCATACTTATACACTAAATTTAAAGACATGGTCAAAGTAATTTAGGAAATGAGTGGAACCAAATTAAGATAAAAAGTGTTATAGCACAGGGTGGTATAAAATTAGTATTATGGTTTGAATTGTCTACATGCTACCAGAAAAAAAATTCATTTTATTTATTACAAGGTTTCATAAATATTTTATCATAAAATTTCATTATATTTATGAAACCTTTATGAATATAACAAGTAGAAAAGTTAAATTCGCCTTGGCCGAGTCTATGATTACCCTCCACAAAGCCCTTTTTAAGTGATAGTAAATTTTCTAACGTGAAAAATAACATTTTTGGTAAGAAATATTTTATTTTGTGTAAAAGAACTTTTTTTGAAGTAATTTAAAAAAAAAAAAAAATAATTTACAAAATTTTTCTTTGAGTGTAAAATTTTTTTTGAGTTTAAAATTTTTTCCGAGTGTATTATTTTTTTTTAGTGTAAAAATATTTTTGAGTGACAAAAATGCGTTGTAAAATATTTTTGTGACTTACCAATATTTTTACAACATGTTTAACTGGTTTTCAACACGTGAATTTAAGGTGAAACTAATCTGAAATTCACGCTGTTGCTAATGACTTTTGAACCACTAGACCGATTTGGCTGAAATTCAATACGAATCAGGCCTGGGGAACGACAAATATATATTCCCGAGTAAAAAAAATGATATGACACAATATATAATTTAATATGGGTGCGTGTCTATTTTGATATAAGCTTATACGAAAAATGGTTTCATAAGATTTGATCGAAAATTATCTAATAATATCAGTTTATATAACTTTATATCGACTTTGATACGAGTTTTGGTCTAATCCAATGATATAAAATTATATCCAATTATATTTAAATTTATACAATTTTATAAATCGGATGTTTTTTTATTTTTTAATAAAAAGTTGAAAAATTAAAATAACAAAAAAAAGTTTTTCTTAAAAAAAACTTAGAAAAATTTCAAAAAATGGAGTCATGTTTTTTATAAAATTTTTTTATATAAAACACTTAGAAAATATTTAAAAAAAAATTTGTCCTTGGAAAAACTTAGAAAAATTTAAAAAAATGGAGTGATATAAAAATTTATAAAAAACACAATTAGAAAATATTTGCGATAAAAAAATGTTCCTTGAAAAAAACTTAGAAAAAATTTAAAAGATGGAGTCACATAAAATTTTATATAAAACACTTAGAAAATATTCGTGATTAAAGTAATGCTTGGAAAAAACTTAGAAAAATAAAAAAATATGAAGTCATATGAAATTTTATATAAAACACTTTGAAAATATTTGCGATAAAAATATGATCTTGGAAAAAACTTAAAAAATAATAAAAGCATATAAAATTTTATATAAAACACTTAGAAATTTGCAATGATGCATGGGACCAGATTTTACAACATATAGTTATGTATGGCGATATCTTAAAATAATCGCATATCAAAATTTATTATATAAATTTATCTCGCAAGACATAATGTCACACATGATCATATATGAAATAATATGACTATATAAAAGTATATAAGATCATATTAAATTATTTTTACTCGGGTTGTCAAGCTTCACCATCCTCAGAAGTGCCTTTCAAAAGTTAGCATGTTTTGTATCTCTTAAATTCACGAAAACCCTTGCCGAAATTCAGTCCTGTGCTCATAACTTTTGAACTACTGGATCGATTTCGCTGGATTGCAATACCAGGTAAATGCCCAACATATATGCCAAACTTCAGGAGCCTTCGTAAAGTCTTTCAAAAGTTAGCGTGTTTTTAACAGACGGACGGAAATCGCTAGATCATCTTTAAATCGGTCGAGGATCATGAATATATCTATATACTTTATGGGGTCCTAGATCAATATTTCGAGGTGTTACAAACGGAGTGCCAAACTTACACTCAAAATAATAACTCTGTTAAATTACAGAAAAACTCTGCTAATTTAACAGAGTACACCATACTTTTTCAGCTAACAACATTTCTTGGTAATTTTACTAAAAAACTCTGTAAAATGATTTTGACAGAAAAAAACTGTTAATTTAGAGAGTTTATAGTAAACTATGAAATCTTTTTACAGAGAAAACTCTGTAATTTTACTATAAAACTCTGTAAAATTATTTGGACAAAAAAAACTGTTAATTTACAGAGTTTCTAGTAAAATATTGGTTAAGAAAACCACCATTTAGCAAAGAAAACTATGTAAATTTACATATATTTGTAAAATGCATTTGATGCAAAAAAATTTACAGAAAAAACTCTGTAAATTTACAGAGTTTAGTTAAATGCATGTTATTTTGTAAAATTTTTATAAGATTTCTGAAAAAAAAATGTTGATAACTTTTTTTGCTACTTTTCAACTTTTTCTCAAAAAAAAAATATACAGATAAAATTTTGATGTTTGGTAACAAAAACAAAAACTACTCAAAACAGAAAACTTTTTTTGGTTATAAAAAATACGAAGTATTTTGCTTAGATCTGTATTTTAGCAGAAAACTCTGTTAATTATCTGTAAAATTAAGATTACGAAGTAAAAAGTAATATAACAGAGGAAACTTTGTTTTTTTGTCACAAAAAAATACAAAGTATTTTCTTTAAATCTGTATTTTGACAGAAAACTCTGTCAAATATCTGTTCAATTGAGATTACAGTCATTTTACAGAGTATTTTACAGAGTTATTATTTTGAGTGTATATATACCCTCTATCACTAGAGTGGAGGGTATAGAAAGTTT
>OY992539.1:91119300-91406800 GCA_963921195.1 Pegoplata infirma | reverse complement strand
CTTATGTTTCTAGGCAGGTTAAGTTCGTAAATGAGCAAAATCGGACCAGGGGGAAAAAAGTTCCCCCTTGAAGAACTAAACCAACCTCTGAAAAATACCACTTTTTTATATGTTTTTTTGTTTTTTGTCCGCCCCCCTTTTATGGGCGTCGAATAAATTTTTTTTTATAATGAGAAACTTGTATTTCTTTAGTGCAAAAATCATACGAATGAATTTGTAACACAAATTCGAGATGAAATTCACCCCCCCCCCCCAATTACCACTACCAACCCCTCCCCCCAAAAAAAAAATAAAACGCCCCTGAATTTTTTTATACCCTTCACTCTAGTGATAGAGGGTATATATAAGTTTGTCATTCCGTTTGTAACACATCGAAATATTGGTCTAGATCGATTTTAAGACGACTAGCGATGTCCGTCTGTCTGTCCGTAGAAAACACGCTAACTTTTGGAAGACTTAACAGAGGCTACTGAAGTTTGGCATATATGTTGGTCATTTACATGGTCAGGTTGGTATTGCAATCCAGCCAAATCGGTCCAGTGGTTCAAAAGTTATGAGCAAAAGAGTAAATTTCGGCAAGGGTTTTTCGCGAATTTACGAGATAAAAAAACACGATAACTTTCGAAAGACAATAATGAGACTGCTGAAACGTGGCATGTGTCTTTGCCGTTCCCCAGGTCTTTTTGGTATTGAATTTCAGCTCAATCCGTCTAGTGGTTCGAAAGTTATAAGCAAAACCCTGAATTTCAGATTGGGTACATCTTAAATGCCACGTGGTAAACAAGTTTTAAAAGCATTGGAGGTAACTTACAAGGGAAGTATCTCAACCCTTATGAACCGATTTGCCTGAAACTTAAAATATACATAAAAGAGACGATTTTAAGGTTGGGGTGTCTCGGCTTATCGGCCATATCAGTGATTCAAAATTTCGTTGTCCCCTTATGAAACAATGTGGACCTCCGGGAAAATTTCGATAACTCCCGAACTAATAGGAATATCCTGTAGAGCAAAAAAACGTGTCGACTCAAATAAAGATAATTTCATATTCATTTGGACATCGTAGGTCAATGTCTTCATATAAATACCACCAAAATTTACACATTTTCATGAAAAATGTTTTTAACGAAGCCAAACTTTTACAAGGTTATGCCACCGTTGGATAGGCATTAAAAAAACCTTTCTTCTCATATGTAAACATCATATAGTTTCTTCGAAAGAAATGGCTGAAAAATCAGAAAAACGATTTTTTCGCCATTTTTTGACCCATGTTTTGAACCCCTAAATCCGCGATATGGCCGATAAGCCGAGACACCCCAACCGTAGAATTGTCTCTTTTATATATATTTTACGTTTCATGCAAATCGGTTCGTAAGGGTTGAGATACTTCCCTTGTTAGCAATGCTTTTCAAACTTGTTTAGTTTTAAAGCAATGTTTTTATACCCTCCAACCACAGTATGGGGGTATACTCACTTTGTCATTCCGTGTGTAACACATCGAAATATCGGTCGGGGACCCCACAAAGTATATATAATATTGATCCATGATAGAATCTAAGACATTCTAGCGATGTCCGTCCGTCCGTCCGTCCGTCTGTAGAAATAACGATGCAGTCCAAACCAAAGGAGCTAGACCCCTAAATTTGGGCAAGAATATCTCTAATGTTACTGGTAAGGTTAAGTTCGAAGATGGGCAAAATCGGACCAGGGGGAAAAAAGTTCCCCCTTGAAGAACTAAAACGACCCCTGAAAAATACGATATTTTTACGAGTTTTTTTTAATTTTTGCTCAGCAAATGTAACATTTGTATGCCATATTATGTTCATAGACCTGCGCTTGGACCAAGGGGGTTAGAAAATTAGATTTTTTTCAGGCCGCCCCCCTTTGGGGGCGTGGTTAAAGAAATTAATTAAAAATAACGATAAAAATTTATTATTTATGCGTAAATATCATAAACAAATAATTTGTAAATATATATAGTGGGGGTACAGGTTTCCCCTACCAAATCCGCCGACACCCGCCCACAAAAAAAAACGACGCCCCTGCGATTTTTTTTTTTAATTGTAAACGTGTTGGAGGGTATAAAAGATTCGGCACAGCCGAATTCAACACTCTTACTTGCTTAAACTTGTTTGGTTTTAAAAGCATTGGTAACCTAAAAATTACACTCGAAAAAAATTTTGCACTTAAAAATTTTTTGTATACATACGTACGTGCATTCACTCAGAAATATTTTTACAGTAAAAAAAACATTACAATCGAAAAAAGTTTTACACTCAAAAAAAAAAGTAATTTTTCTTTTTTTTTTAAATGACAAAAAAAGAGTTTTTTACTCAAAATAAAATATTTCTAATCAAAATTGTTAATTTTTTTTCACGTTAAAAATGTACTATCCTTTAAAAAAAGGCATTGTGGAGGGTATTCATAGATTCGGCAAAGTAGAATTTAACTTTATTACTTGTTTTTTTTTGCATGTTGGAGGGTATAAAAGATTCGGCACAGCCGAATTTAAAACTCTTACTTGTTATTTTTCAAAAATCCTAAATTTTGGCGGAAATTTTCCAAAAATCTAAAACTTTGATTGAAGGGCGATACGGGTTAAAATGATAATTTCCGAAATACAATTGATAAATTCTGAAATAAACAATAAAAATAAATAATAAACATAAAATAAACATAAACAATTGATAATATCTGAAATATAATTGATTATTTCTAAAATAGAGTTGAGCGTGTGGCAATCGAAAGAGTGCTGATGATGGAAGGGTGGTATCTTCCGAAAGCTGTCGATAACTCCACTTAGGTTATGTTCTCATTAGTTTTTTTAGATTTCTCTGTAAAAAAGGGGACAGATGTATGTGAGTTATTTTTACTAATTAAAAGTTTTTATATATAAATCGTTTTGAATATGGTTGGTGATTATTTCATTGGTATTCTGCTGATGCTGCTGCCGCTGCTGTTTCATTCAAGTATCAATGTCAAACCATAACAATAATTTACACCAAAAAATAAAAATGAAAGAAAGAAATACCTCATTAAATAAATCAAAAACCATATTAAAACAATATGCAAAAAAAACCGCAATCGCATCATCTCCGTCTCCATCGCCACTGTCAGTCAGTCATACGTATACATTGTCGTCTATATAATCCGGTATCATTGATTTTGAACATTATGCATGATTTCACTAGCAAAATCAGAAAAAAAAACTAAAACTAATTTCTTCTTCTACAGTTACACAGAAATGACAAAATCATCTGTGATAAATATTGCAGAAATAAAAAAAAGTCATCTATGGTAACGAGTTGTATTACACCTTTTCCCATTGAAATGCAAAAAAAAATAAGTGAAATTTTAGAAACATTAATTGAAATTCAGAAAAGTTTAACTAGAATATTAAAAAGCTTAACTCAAATTTAGAAAAATTTAATTGGCAACAATAAGAAAACGCAACTCTGTTAAAAGTTAAAAATAGATTAAGTTTGGCCAAATAACTTCAGGGTAATATGAAGTGATAAAATCTCACATTCTTATTTAACAAAAGTTTAAATAGCTGATTTTAATCTGACACACTTTGTGTGTAACAGTCGAATAGTACTGATGATGAAGCGGCAGCTACTTTCGGAAGCTGTCGACATCTCTACTTAGTCTGTGTTGTCTATTATTTTTTTTTTTTCAGATTTCTCATTGCACAACAACAAATTATTTCTCATTTAATTGTGGTTTTATAAATTCTCATTGTGTTTTATAAAATTTAACTGAACTTTTCTGAATTCTAATTGTGTTTTTTTTGTTCTGAATATCAATAGGGCTTTTCTGAATATTACTAGAGCTTTTTTCACTCATTGTTAGTGATAGAGGGTAAATTCAAGTTTGTCATTCCGTTTGTAACTCGTCGAAATATCGGTCTGGGACCCCATAAAGTACATATGTTATTGATCAGAGATCTATTCTAAGACATTCTAGCAATGTCGTCTGTAATTACCCGAAATCCTAGTCCTAGACCCACATTCAAGTATACCGATCTATTCAAAATTTTTGTTCGTTTCCCTCTACCTTGCTTTGTTCTTCTGATACGTGAATTTAGGGCACCAATATGGTCTTGAGAATTTAAAAACTCGATAACTTTAAAACTATTACTCGGAGAGTGTTTGGCGGTCCAGTTCTACGTGTTAAGAGCTACAAAATTTACATTGAACTTTTTGTTGCATTGGCAATAGTTACCTAGATATGAGCATTTAAACATTTTCGGGAATGCCAACTTTTTTAAATACAAAGTTAGGACCCATTGGGGTCCACACATGTAAAGAGGACCGGCGATAGTTTTAAAAATTTTTCTAAAAAATTGGAAAAAAACTTCCTCAGATCTAAGAAGATGAACTAGACTTGTGCTTAATCGTTCAATTGAGTGAGCGCTCATTTTTGTTCATTTCATATAACAGACCTAGTTCGTTCTTTTAGTTCAATCGGGCATTGATCATTTTGATCATGTCTGTTGATCGTTCATCTAGTTCAAATCGGTCAAATTTTGTTTTCGTTAAACAGTTCATGAACGAATCATTTTGATCATGTCTGCTGTTTTGGTTTCGTTCAAAAATACAAAAATGTTGAATAAAAACATTAAGATCACTACATGAAAAATAGATGATATTTCAAAAAAATAAGGAATTGTCATTTAAAAAAAGACAAAAAAATATATGGGCTATTTCACGTCAACGGGAGACCCCCCCGCCCAAAAAATTCTATTGGTCGTAGAGTGTTGTTTTATGGCTTAAAATTTACCCAATGATCTCTAATTTTGAAAGCTGAGTGGCGGAAGTTGAACCAAATGGTAAGTGAGCTAATATGGCGGCGCGAATCGGGACACCCCGATCGGGATATGCTGGAAACTAATGAAGGAGCTTTCGGATTTTTCTGAAATTTGTTATCAGGGGGTTTATTGGGACGCTAATTTCCAATTTTCATTCAGATTTCAAAAATTCAAAATGGCGGATCCAATATGGCGGATGATTTTTTCGAGGTTTTCGCATTCAAATAAAACTTGGTTCCCGGGTGTATTATGGGTCACTAATCACGATTCTAAATTTAGATTTAAAAAATTCAAAATGGTGGATCCAATATGGCGTTTACTTTTTTTTTTTTAATTTCCATTTCCTTGAAACTTGTTATCCGGGGGTTATTTGGGACGCTGATTTTGAATTTTTATTTAGATTTCAAAAATTCAAAATGGCGGACTCAATATGGCGGATTGTTTTTTTTTAAGTTGTCGGATTCAAATAAAACTCGGTTCCCGGGTGTATTATGGGTCACTAAACACGATTCTGAATTTAGATTTACAAAATTCAAAATGGCGAATCCAATATGGCGTTTATTTTTTATACCCTCCACTTAGTGATAGAGGGTATATATAAGTTTGTCATCCCGTTTGTAACTCATCGAAATATCGATCTGGGACCCCATAAAGTATATATATTCATGACGCCTGATCGATTTTAAGACATTCTAGCGTTGTCCGTCTGTCCGTCTGTCTGTCTGTGGAAAATGCTGTCACGGACAAAATATTGCACAGAGATGACTGAAACTATATTTATTTGAAGTTCTCCCGAGAAGTTTGGTATTGCATTTGAGCGATATCGGTTTAGCGGTTCAAAAGTTATGTAAAATGTAAGCACACCTCAAAAATTTCAGTACATTCAACATAACCTAAAAATACAAAATGCTTTAATTCGGCTTCTGGTTGACATATGTGAACATAATTGAACACCAAATGGTATTTAAACAAGTACTAACATATTTTTTGAAAAAAATAGAAAAAAATCGCGGATTTTTTTTTACCAAAATTTTTTTTCGCGGAAATTTTTTTTACAAAAATAATTTTTTTTTCAAAAGTAATTTTCTTTTAAATTAAGTTTTTTGAAATTGTGGAGGGTATTACTACATTCGGCAAGGCCGAATTTAACTTTTTTACTTGTTTTTCTTAATTTCAATTGTACTATTTTATATTTCAACGGAATTTCTGAATTTTAGTTTCAAATGCGCTTTTAGAATATAAATTGGGCTTTTCAGAATTGTGCTTGGGCATTTCTAGATTTTAATTGGGTTTATCTGAATTTTAATTGACCATTTTTAAATTTCATGACAGCTTTTCTGAATTTCAATTAAGTTTTTCTAATTTCCTGGGCGTTTGGAAATTTTTATTGAGTTTTCTGCATTTCAATTTGAGCTTTTTCTGAAATTAAGTACGACTTTTCTGATTTCAGCTGATCCTTTCCAAATTTAGCTTGACCTGTTCTTAAATTCAATAGGACTTTTCTGCATTTGAGGTGAGTTTTCTTAAATTTTATTTCGACTTTCCAAAATTTTAATTGGGGTTTTCTAAATTTCAATTGGAAATGGTAACGGCTGTCTCTAGAGTTACCAGAATAACCAAATGTGTAGTTTTAAAGCCATAATCATAGAATTGCTAAAAAAATGGCAAAACAAAAATATTAAAAACCTGAAATATAAAGAGACATGTGTGTTGTACCTACTCCACTGCTGCTACAACTCGTCGTCTTTATTTGGTGGATAGTTAAACCTGAAACGGCCTTGTACGAGAATATACCATTGGAGTAGTATGCATAGTATGTGATTTAACCCATAAATGTTAACATTTTATTTAAAATGCACTATTTTTTACGAATAATAATAGAAAACGAGTTAGAAAAGTTAATAAAATACAACAATGTTAGTAGAAAAAGTCCAAACTGTAAGAAAATTTAATAAAATACAACAGTGTTAGTCGAAAAATAGATACTCAGTCCAAACTGACACCAATTTGATCTATATTTATGTATATCTTTAATTAGTGAGGAAAATACATTCAAAGCAAATTTGAGAGAATAAATTAAAAACGAATTTCTTCCTTCATTTTGGAATTCAGCTAAAAATTTTTTCATAACATTTATGAAAAATTTCATTGAAATTTCTTAAATGACATTGAGCTTAAAAAATTTAACACAGATTGATAAAAAGATGCTTAAAAAAAAAAGTTTCATTCAATTTATGAAACTTTTCATTTATTTTATGAATCAAAATGAATTGTTATAATAAAAATTAAAAAATTTTCTGAAAACTACAGAATAATTAAAATTTCTTAAATGACCTCGAGCTTAAAAAAATTATAGTCAGATTAAAAAAATATAAGTCAGATAGAAAAAAGCTTCTTAAAAACAAAAGTTTCTTTCAATTTATAAAATTTTTGATTTATTTAATGAAGCAAAATGAATTGTTATAATGAAAATTTTAAAAATTTAAGGAATACAAGAGAATAATTTAAAATTAACATGCAAAATATTTCTATTCTCTTTTTGTCCCCACATGTCCATTGAAGGGTTAAAAAAAATCATAAAGATATTGTATTCATACTAGACTGGTTAATTATGGCATGAGGTGTCTGTCCGTCCGTCTTTCTTTCTGTCATTTATTGTTTTATTTGTTTCTTTGGCTTAAATGTTTCTCTGTTTGTATTGTTTGGTTTTACATTTATGGCTTTAAAGAAACCGTTAAAAATGTATAGATTTAATGTCAATAATGATTTCCTTTATTAATAAATTTATTATTTTTATTGATGTTTAAAGTTTTAATATTGAATAAGTTTTGAGTGTAACATTCCCAATTGGAACAGATGCAATTGAAACGGAAAAAATTCTCAGATTCTGAGACATTTATTCTATATAGAAAAATTCTCAGATTCTGAGACATTTATTCTATATAGAAAAATTCTCAGATGCTGAGACATTTTTTCTATATTGAAAACGTTTTCAGATTCTGAGACATTTTTTCTATTAAAAAAATTCTCAGATTCTGAGACATTTTTTCTATATAGAAAAAATCTCAGAATATTAAAAAATATGAAAATTTTTTAATATAGAAAAAATCTCTCAGAATATGACAATTTTTCTATATAGAAAAATTCTCAGATTCTGAGACATGTGATGAACAATCCGTGCGAATTTTATTTTTGTTTGAATTTTTGAGTTTTTTAATTTTGAAATGGGGTTTTAATAATTCCTCAAAGAATTTAACTAGTAATTAAACGTTATTTTTGCTTTGGTCAACTGTTGAACTATGCTGGCAACGTTTTCATTTAATTTTCAATGATTAAAATATTGTTTGGAATTTTAAAATACATTGTTGGCAATAAATACAATTATTTCTTTTTGATTCTTCCAATAACGATGACTACTATTCTTCAACAAGATTCTCAAAAACTCTAAGCACCCGAAACGGAACGAAATTCCGTCTTTCCGGTTTACAAAAATATAAAATAAAACCTCATTTTAATACAGCATTCATCATAAAAATATAAAATTTGTATACAAAGTTCAAGCTACAAGAAAGCCTTATAAGGTTATTTTGTACTTAAAATTACAAAGTCACAGAGTGAAGGTAAACTAATTCAAAATTTTATATAAAAAAAAAAAATTTCAATTAAATTCTGTGCTTAATTCTTTTTTTTGTTTAAATAGATTTTATGGTTTCTTTTGACAATAACAACCTATATGTCAAAATCATATACCAAAATTTTGAAATTCTAATTAAATTGGAAAATAAGTAAGTTTTTGTGAACAAGACAGAAAAAAAAAAATCCAAAAATTCTTTTATATGAAATCAAATTTGATTTTAATGTTAAAATCATTTGTTTCAACAGACACCCCTCTCTGAGAATCCGTTGGTAAACCCAAAGGAAAGTTTTTTTTTAAAAAACTTGTTTAATATTCCCAAAAAGGTAATACATATTGAAATTAATGGAAATTCCTGTATAAATGAGAAACATAATTTTTTTTCTAAATCTCACAAAAATTCAAGTAAATAGGTCAAATTCTTGAAGGGCATAATAACATCATATGCAAATTAGTATTCCCTGTACGGAACTAAAATTGTCTCATTTAAATGAGTATCCAATTTTAGGAAGAAGAAAAAACGTAGGTAATCTCTTGTATACTACTGTTCATTACTTCCGGTATTAACATTTACTCCCACGCTCTTAACAGGTTCTACCAAATTCTGATACTCAGTAAGTGAGAGTCAAACGGAAGTAGGGAAGTGGAATTAAATAACAGAATTATTAACCATTGATCTCTATTTAATTTCCCCTCCATTTACTGTATCATCGTTAAAAGAACGCCTTAAGACAACAACCTTCCCAAAGAAGCATTCAAAATATTTTTTTGTTCTGGGATGTGCTATAGTATTCCGTCGCGGATGGTATTTTCTTAATTTAAAATTGTTTAAAGTGTTAAAACGCGGTTAAAAGTAAAGAAAAATTCCCGTACGTTTTGAAAAAAAAATATTTTCCATTTGAAGAAACAAAAAAACAATTTAAAAATCTTATTACGTAAGGTAAAATTAAGTCCGGTCTGAAATTTAACTATTCTAAAACTAAAATATCACAGTGGTGTCGCGCACGTCGGTTACAAATTAAAAATTTATTTTGCACATTGAATTATACAGTAAAATATTGCACATGGAACTTGGTACAGTCCTGATATTTCAAAAGTGGTCACATAATACCTGATTTTCTTTTTTGTTGAGGAAAACGCAAATTAAGCGGTTTAGTTTTATTGATGAAATTGAGATAATAATTAGTGTTAAAAAAAAAAAATAAATAAATATCAAAATCATAAAAAAAAAAACATTCGGTAGTAAAATAATCAACTATAAGAAAGGAAAAGTTTTAGTGATTGTGTTGGTGACAAATCGAAAAAAAATATATATATTGAAAAATTGCATTGGATTCTGAAAATTTGGATATAAAAAAAAAACAAAGAAATTGCATTAAATGTTGAAACCTTAAATTAAAAACTTCATAATTATTGAATTCAAATTTTCTAAAAACCATTTAATTTGAACCTAAAGGGCTTGTGAATTACAATCTATACCATCAGTGGTTCCCAAACGTATCAAAATTTCAGTATCCAATGTTTATATGTAAATAAGTGCACATCAATCAGTAAACAATAATAATCAATATTAAAAACAATTGGATCATGATAAAAAAGAGAATAGAAAAATAAAATAAAAAAATCCAAAATAACAGTGGCTTAGCAACCAAATAAGAATTTGGTGATCATCAATACACAAGTTACAGCATAACAACACCAACCAAACTGCATATTGAACGTGAAGGGCCTTTCATCTCCTCAACATGGCAGTAAGTACATTGTTATTATCATTACCTTGTTAAACAGTGCTATTTTAAATTCAAAACTAATTGTAAATAATCTTTAAATCACGGGTTAACTTGTGGTGAAATATGTTTTCTCCCACGTAAATTATAACTATATCACGTAAATATTGGTGACTAAAATCAAATTTTGGTAAAGTCAAGACACCAAAAAAAAAAAAAATATTTATATATATCAAAATTATTAAAAAAGCACTTGTTGAACATTGAAGTAATTTTTTTTTCATGATCGAAACAAATATTGATAAATTCATATAACATTCAGAAAATACAAAATAGTTGATTTTGATAGCTAACGGTACTCTCAATTTGTTTTTTCGGTTTAAACGCATATATATATTTTCATTTATAAAATACAAACAAGAAACATAAGGAAAACAAAAATACGCTAATTAACTAAAAATCCAGATTAATTCGAAATCTGAAATTTCTGAATTTTATATTGAAAGTTTATTTTGTTTACACCTAAAACGATTACAACTACATGAAGTAAAATTTTTCCTGGGTGAACTTAAGAAAGAATTTTTTTTGGTATTATCATATCATATTATCGTATTTTTTTTGTTAACAACCAATATTATCTTCGAAATACCTCAATTTTTCTTAGATAATCTATGAAATTAGTCAACAACCAATACCTTTTGACATTTTTTGAGAATACTTCCATTTTCTCGAAACGAAACAGTTTTCTTTTGCCTTAATTAAATAACCCAGTGAAACCCAAACGTGCATTCCTTAAGTAAACTACTGATAAAATGTACAAACTGCAAAAGTAAAAAAAAAAAAAAAACAAAATCAAGTATTTCTACCATTGTGCAAGGTTGAAATTTTTTTTAGCTTATTCTGTTTACCTTAATCGACATTAAAAATAAAACGTTTCGATTACAATATAAGTTTGTACCGGCTTTCGCTAAAAACGAACGCGATTTTTTTTTCTCCCACTTTGATATTTTATAACCGAGAGCTCAAACGATAATAATTCTAAATTTAATTATTCTTATTTTTATTCCCGTGAATTTTATAACATAATGAAAATTCAAATATAAATTTAGTTTTCCATTTTTGCTAGAATTAGTTTTTTATCTTAAATATTGTTAAGATATGATTATAGTTAATCCTTTTTCTTGAATTTAATGAATAAACCATAATGTTGGCTTAAAAGTACTTATTTGACTTCTCCTTTTGTAAGTTTGTAAGGGTAATATTCGTGGATGGGTTCTTCAATTTACATTTTAGCTTTGAAGAACGATAAGGTTGGGAGGGTCATGAGGCTGTACAGGGACAATTTCATCTAGTCCCCTACAAACACTTAAGATACATGTGTTAGATGTGCGATATTTGTTTGCTTTTCTTTCAGTTCATTTGCAATAGTGATAGGTTTCAAATGGGGTTTTTTTTATTTATTAGTTTGCAGGTCCATATTTTTTTCCATATATTACTGGCACAGGGACTCTTAATTAAATGTAGTGTTGTGTTATCGAGTGGGTTTGATCAAGAACCACCCCAACCACTGTTTTTGCTGGCCGATACAATAATGGGTCCCGCCCGACCAAGGTCCACACGATAAACCGCAGGTGACGTAACATAAGATGCATGGAGAGTCGTTGCTTAAAATTTAAATCATTTTTGATTTTCTTTACCACCTTAAAAACAAAACCATAATTACAATTGGCGCCCAAAAGTTTTAGAGTTCTAATCACAATGGGACCTTGTTTCTTTGTTTTGTTTTCTGTCTAGGATGGCCTCTAGTATTTTATTTTCTTATTTCATTGTTTTATATATTTATACACGCAAACATTACAAAACCCACGTTGGGCGCCATTTTGTAATGTTTGCGTGTATCTATATATATAAAAGAGTGTGGTGACTGACTGACTGACTGACTGACTGACTGACTGATTGGCAATAATCATCGCCCAGCCCAAACCGCTAAAGCTAGAGACTTGAAATTTGGAATGTAGGTTCGGCTCCCGACAAAACCACCCACTAAGAAGGGATTTTTGGAAATTCCGATTCTAAGGGGGGCAAAAGGGGGAAAATAGGGCTCTTTGGAGGATTTTGTATCTTTTGAACTAATAGTCCTAGAAACTTCAAATTTGAACTCTAGGATCCTCTCGCGGAAATAAAATTTCGGAAAATTTTTTTTTGGAAAATTCCGCCTCCAAGGGGGAAAAAGGGGAAAATAGGGCAAATTGGTACATTTTTTATATTCTAAACAAATGGTCCCAGAAACTTGAAATTTGAAGTCTAGGACCCTCTCGCGGAAATAACATTTTGGAAAAAGTAATATTTTGAAAATTCCGTTTCTAAGGTGGGGGAAGGGGGAAAATAGGGCAAGTTGGTACATTTTGTATCTCCTGAACTAATGGTCCTACAATCTTGAAATTTTGAATATAGGATACTCTCCCAGAAATAACATTTTGAAAAAAGTACTTTTTTTAAAATTCCGGTTTTAAGGGGGACAAAAAGGGGGGAAAATAGGGCAATTTGGTGAATTTTGAACTAATGGTCCTAGAAACTAGATATTTGAACTATATTATCCTCTCGGGGTAAAAAAATTTTTTTACTAAAATTTTTTCACTCAAAAATTTTTTTCACTCAAATTTTTTTTTCACTCAAAATTTTTTTTCACTCAAAATTTTTTTTTACTCAAAATTTTTTTTCACTCAAAAATTTTTTTTTACTCAAATTTTTTTTCACTCAAATTTTTTTTTTTTTATTTTTTTTTTTTCACTCAAATTTTTTTTTCACTCAAAATTTTTTTCACTCAAAAATTTTTTTTTTACTCAAAATTTTTTTTTAATCAAAATTTTTTTACTAAATTTTTTTTAATAAATTTTTTTTTTCACTCAATTGTATTTTATTCTTCAGTTTTTTTACTCATTTTTTTAATTAGTAAAGTAATATTTTGAAAATTCCGTTTCTAAGGTGGGGGGAGGGGGAAAATAGGGCAAGTTGGTACATTTTGTATCTTCTGAACTAATGGTCCTACAATCTTGAAATTTTGAATATAGGATACTCTCGCGGAAATAACATTTTGAAAAAAGTACTTTTTTTGAAAACTCCGGTTTTAAGGGGGACAAAAAGGGGGAAAATAGGGCAATTTGGTGAATTTTGAACTAATGGTCCTAGAAACTAGATATTTGAACTATAGTATCCTCTCGGGGAAAAAACATTTTTTTACTTACATTTTTTCACTCAAATTTTTTTTCACTCAAAATTTTTTTTTTTTTTTAATTTTTTTTTTTTTACAAATTTTTTTTCACTCAAAATTTTTTTTTACTCAAAATTTTTTTTCACTCAAAATTTTTTTTTTACTTAAATTTTTTTTTCACTCAAAAATTTTTTTTTACAAATTGTTTTTCACTCAAATTTTTTTTTACTCAAAATTTTTTTCACTCAATAATTTTTTTTTTACAATTTTTTTTTTTACTCAAATTTTTTTTTTACTCAAAATTTTTTTACTCAATTTTTTTTTAATAAAATTTTTTTTTCACTCAATTGTATTTTATTCTTCAGTTTTTTACTCATTTTTTTACTTAAATTTTTTACTTAGAAGGTGTTTTCATCCAAATTTTTTTTACTCAAAATATTTTTCGCTTAATTTTTTGACTCAAATTTTTTATTCAATTTTTTTTTCTCATTTATTTTTTAATTTTTGGGAATTTATTGATTTAATCACTTAAATTTAGGGGGAAATGGGACAATTTTAAACATTTCGATCTTCCCCAGTAACCTAAAATTTGGACTATAGGATCCTCTCGCGGAAATAATACTCTAAAGAAAGTATTTTTTAAAAAAAAATAAGAAGGAGAAATGGGAAAAAGGGCAATTTGGTACATGTTCTATCTTCTGATCTAATGGTCCTAGAAACTTAAAGTTTGGATTATAAGATCCTCTAACGGAAAAAACATTTTGAAACAAAGTTTTTTTTTATTCTGATTCTAGGGGCTTGAAAGGGGGAAAGTAGGATAATTTGGTACATTTTGTATCTTCTGATCTAATGGTCCTAGAAACTTAAAAATTAGGACTATATGATCCTCTCGCTGAAATTATGTTCTGAAGAAAGTATTTTTTGAAAATTTTTCATTCAAATTTGGGGGGAAATAGGACGAATTTGAACATTTTCTATATTGTAAACTAATGGTCCCAGAAACCTGAAATTTGGACTATAGGATCCTCTCGCGGAAATAATATTCTGAAGAAAGTACTTTTTTAAAAAGGCACTTCTAAGAAGGGGAAAAGGGGGAAAATTGGGCAATTTGATACATTTTCTTTTCTCTGACCTAATGGTCCTAGAAACTTAAAGTTTGGACTATAAGATCCTCTCGCGGAAAAAACATTCCGAAACAAAGTTTTTTTTTCAATTCCGCTTCTAGGGTGGTAAAAAGGGGGATAATAGGACAATTTGGTACACTTTGTATGTTCTGAACTAATTTTCCCAGAAACTTAAAAATTTTGACTATGGGATCCTTCGCGGAAATAACATTGTGAAGAAAGCTCTATTTTGAAAATTTCGCTTCTAAGGGGGAAAGTAAGGTAATTTTGGTCTGCTGAGCTAATGGTCGTAGATCCTTGAAATTTGGGCTGTGCGATCCTCTCGCGGAAATAACTTTCTGAAAGAAGTACTTTTTGAAAATTCCGGTTTGTATCTGCTAAAAAAATAGGACTGCACGATCCTCTCGCTTGGACTGCACGATCCTTTCGCGGAAATAACATTCTGAAAAAAGTACTTTTTTGAAAATTCCGCTTTAAAGGGGGAAAAAGAGGAAGGTAGGGCAATTTTGTATCTGCTGAAAATATGGTCCTAGATACTTGAAATTTGTAGTGAACGAACCTCTCGCGGAAATAACATTCTAAAGGAAGTACTTTTTCAAAATTCTAGGGGGAAATCGGGAAAGTATGGCAATTTTGAATCTGCTGAACTAATGGTCCTTAATACTTGAAATTCAAACTGTACGATCCTTTCGTACAGTTTAAATTCTTAAAGAAGAACTTTTCAAAAAATCCGCTTCTACGGGGAAAAAGCGGGAAAGTGGGGCAATTTTGTATCTGCTAAACTAATGGTCCTATATACTTGAAATTTGAACTGTACAATCCTCTCGCGGAAATAATATTCTAAAGGAAGTACTTTTTGAAAATTCCGGGGGAAAACGGGGGTGAGTGGGGTAATTTTGAATCTGCTGAACTCATGGTCCTAGATACTTGAAATTTCAACTGTACGATCCTCTCGCGGAAATAACATTGTTGAAGAAAAACTTTTTTAAAAATTATGCTTCTACGGGGAAAAGGGGGAAAGTAGGGCCATTTTGAATCTGCTGAACTAATGGCCCTAGATACTTAAAATTTGAACTGTACAATCCTATCCCGAAAATAACATTCTAAAAGAAGTACATTTTTGAAAATTCGTTTTTAAAGGGGGAAAATGGGGAAAGAAAGGCAATTTCGTATCTGCTAAACGAATGGTCCCAAAAACTTGAAATTTTAACTCTACTCACGCGGAAAAAACATTATGTAAAAAGTAATATTTTGAAAAATCCTTTTATAAGGGTGGGGTGGTGGGTAGAAGGGGTTTAATAGGGCAATTTTGTATCTTCTGAACAAACTTGAAATTTTTAATCTGGATGCTCTCGCGGAAATTATTTTTTGAAAAATATATTTTTTTGAGCATTTTGGTTTTAAGGAGGCCCAAAAGGGGGAAAATATGGCAATTTGCTAAACTTTAAATTAATGGTCTTAGAAACATGACATTTGGAATATGGGATCATATCGCGGCAATAACATTCTAAGAGAAGTACTTTTTTGAAAATTTCGCTTTTAAGGGGGAGAAAGGGGGAAAGTAGTGCAATTTTGTATATGCTAAAGTAATGGTCCTAGATACTTGAAAATTGGACTGTACGATCCTCCCGCGGAAATAACATTCGGAAAGGAATACTTTTTTAAAAATTCTTCTTTAAGGGGAAAAAAGGGGGAAAGTAGGCCAATTTTGTATCTGCTGAACAAATAGTCCTAGATACTTGAAAATTGGACTGAACAATCCTCTCGCGGAAATAAAATTCGAATAGAGGACTTTTTGGAAAATTCCGCCTCTAAGAGGGAAAAGCGGGAATGTAGGCAATTTTGTATCTGCTGAACTAATGGTCCGGGAGACTTGAAATATGGACTGTACGATCTTTTCGCGAAATAACATTCTGAAAAAAGTACTTTTTTAAATATTCCGATTAAAAGTGGGAAAAAGGGGAAAAGTAGGGCAATTTTGTATCTGCTGAAATAATGGTCCTATATACTTGAAATTTGGACTGTACGATCCTCTGGCGGAAATAACATTCTCAATGGAAAAGGAAAAAGGAAAAAGGAGAAGGTAGGGCAATTTTGTATCTGCTAAACTAATGGTCCTCGATACTTAAAATTTAACTGTACGATCCTCTCGCGGATATAACATTCTAAAAGAAATACTTTTTTTTTAATTGTGCTTCTACGGGGGGAAAAGGGAGAAATTAGGGCAATTTTGAATCTGCTTAACTAATAGTCCTACATACTTGAAGTTTGGACTGACGATCCTCTCGCGGAAAGAACATTCTAGAAGAAGTACTTTTTTGAAAGTTCTCCTTCTAAAGAGTGAAAAGTTGGAAAGAAGGGCAATTCTGTATCTGCTAAACTAATGATCCTAGATACTTAAAATTTGAACTGTACGATCCTCTTGCTGAAAAAGTACTAATTGTGGAAAGTTCCGCTTCTAAGAGGGAAAAGGCGAAAAGTAGGGCAATTTTGTATCTGCTGAAATAATGGTCCTAGATACTTGAAATTTAGACTGCACGATCCTCTCTCTTGGAATTAACATTCTGAAAGAAGTACTTTTTTTGAAAATTCCGATTTCAAGGGGAAAAACGGGGAAGGTAGGGCAATTTTGTATCTGCTGAACTAATGGTTCTAGATACTTGAAATTTGGCTGAACGATCCTCTCGCGGAAATAACATTCTTAAGAAAGTACTTTTCAAAATTATGGGGGAAAAAGGGGGAAAGAAGGGTAATTTTGAATCTGCTGAACTAATGGTCCTAGATTCTTGAAATTTGAACTGAACGATTACTTAAAGAACTTTTTTAAAAATTCCACTTCTAAGGGGGAAAAAGGGGAAGGTAGAGCCCTTTGGGGGATTTTGTATCTTTTGAACTAATAGTTTTAATAGTTTTATGAAATTTGGACCCTATAATCCTCTCGCGAAAAAAAAAAACTAAAAAAATATTTTTTTTAAAATTCCGCCTCCAAGGTGGGGAAAATAGAGCAAATTGGTACATTTTTTTATCTTCTGGACAAATGGTCCCAGAAACTTGAAATTTGGACTCTAGGATCCTCTCGCAGAATTAACATGCGGAAAACAAAATTTTTTGAAAATTCCGCCTCCAAGGGTGGGAAAATAGGGAAAATCGGTGAATTTTTTATCTTCTGAACAAATGGTCACAGAAAAGTGAAGTTTGGTCTTTAGGATCCTCTCGCGGAAACAACATTCCGAAAAAAATATTGTTTGAAAAATTCCTCCTCCACGGCGGGAAAGGGGGGGGGGGGAAATAGGGAAAATCGGTACATTATTTATCTTTTAAACAAATGGTTCCAGAAACTTGAAATTTGAACTCTAGGATCATCTCGCAAAAAAAAACATCTTGAAAAAAGTAGAAGTGGGAAAATAGGGCAATTTTGTATCTTCTGAACTAAAACTTTAAGTTTTGATCCTCTAGCGGAAATAATTTTTTGAAAAATACACTTTTTGAAAATTTTGGTTTTAAGGAGGGCCAAGAGGGGCAAAATAGGGCAATTTGGTAAATTTTAAACTAATGGTCTTAAAAACATGACATTTGCAATATAGGATCATCTCGAGGAATAACATATTGAAAGAAGTACTTTTTTGAAAATTACTTTTTAAAGGAGGAAAGAAGGGCAATTTTGTATTTGCTGAACTAATGGTCCTAGATATTGAAGTTTGGACTGTACGATCCTCTCGCGGAAAAAACGTTCTGAAAGAAGTACTTTTTTGAAACTTTTGTTTTATAGGTGGAAAAGGGGGAAAAGTAGGGCAATTTTGTATCTGCTTAACTAATGGTCCTAGATACTTGAATTTTGAACTGTTTTGTATCTGCTGAACTAATGGTTCTAGATACTTGAATTTTGAACTGTTTTGTATCTGCTGAACTAATGGTTCTAGATACTTGCAGGTTTGGACTGTACGATCCTCTAGCGGAAATAACATTCTGGAAGAAGCACTTTTTTAGTAGAATCTGCTTCTAAGGGGGAAAATGGGGAAAGTAGGGCAATTTTGTATCTGCTGAATTAATGGTCCTAAATACTTGAAATTTGGACTGTACGATCCTTTCGCTGAAATAACATTCTAAAATAAGTACTTTTATGAAAATTCTGCTTATAATGAGGAAAAAGGGGAGAAAGTAGAGATACTTAAAATTGGTACTTTACGATCCACTCGCGGAAATTACATTCTGGGAAATTAAATTTTTGAATTTTCGCTTCAATTTGGTACATATTGTTCCTTATGCACTAATATTTCTTGAAACTTAAAGTTTGAATTATGGGATCGTTTCGCCAAAATAAAAATTTTTGCAACTTTAAATCTACTCAAAATATAATATTTTAAAGGTCGAAACTAACAATTTTTATGTTTAATTAAAAATTAATAAGAATTTGAAGTAATAAAGTTGTTTTTTTTTACAGCTAACCGGTAACGAAGTACCGGGCGAGTTAGCTAGTAAATATATAAAACAATGAAATAAGAAAATAAAATACTAGAGGCCATCCTAGACAGAAAACAAAACAAAGAAACAAGGTCCCATTGTGATTAGAACTCTAAAACTTTTGGGCGCCAATTGTAATTATGGTTTTGTTTTTAAGGTGGTAAAGAAAATCAAAAATGATTTAAATTTTAAGCAACGACTCTCCATGCATCTTATGTTACGTCACCTGCGGTTTATCGTGTGGACCTTGGTCGGGCGGGACCCATTATTGTATCGGCCAGCAAAAACAGTGGTTGGGGTGGTTCTTGATCAAACCCACTCGATAACACAACACTACATTTAATTAAGAGTCCCTGTGCCAGTAATATATGGAAAAAAATATGGACCTGCAAACTAATAAATAAAAAAAACCCCATTTGAAACCTATCACTATTGCAAATGAACTGAAAGAAAAGCAAACAAATATCGCACATCTAACACATGTATCTTAAGTGTTTGTAGGGGACTAGATGAAATTGTCCCTGTACAGCCTCATGACCCTCCCAACCTTATCGTTCTTCAAAGCTAAAATGTAAATTGAAGAACCCATCCACGAATATTACCCTTACAAACTTACAAAAGGAGAAGTCAAATAAGTACTTTTAAGCCAACATTATGGTTTATTCATTAAATTCAAGAAAAAGGATTAACTATAATCATATCTTAACAATATTTAAGATAAAAAACTAATTCTAGCAAAAATGGAAAACTAAATTTATATTTGAATTTTCATTATGTTATAAAATTCACGGGAATAAAAATAAGAATAATTAAATTTAGAATTATTATCGTTTGAGCTCTCGGTTATAAAATATCAAAGTGGGAGAAAAAAAAATCGCGTTCGTTTTTAGCGAAAGCCGGTACAAACTTATATTGTAATCGAAACGTTTTATTTTTAATGTCGATTAAGGTAAACAGAATAAGCTAAAAAAAATTTCAACCTTGCACAATGGTAGAAATACTTGATTTTGTTTTTTTTTTTTTTTACTTTTGCAGTTTGTACATTTTATCAGTAGTTTACTTAAGGAATGCACGTTTGGGTTTCACTGGGTTATTTAATTAAGGCAAAAGAAAACTGTTTCGTTTCGAGAAAATGGAAGTATTCTCAAAAAATGTCAAAAGGTATTGGTTGTTGACTAATTTCATAGATTATCTAAGAAAAATTGAGGTATTTCGAAGATAATATTGGTTGTTAACAAAAAAAATACGATAATATGATATGATAATACCAAAAAAAATTCTTTCTTAAGTTCACCCAGGAAAAATTTTACTTCATGTAGTTGTAATCGTTTTAGGTGTAAACAAAATAAACTTTCAATATAAAATTCAGAAATTTCAGATTTCGAATTAATCTGGATTTTTAGTTAATTAGCGTATTTTTGTTTTCCTTATGTTTCTTGTTTGTATTTTATAAATGAAAATATATATATGCGTTTAAACCGAAAAAACAAATTGAGAGTACCGTTAGCTATCAAAATCAACTATTTTGTATTTTCTGAATGTTATATGAATTTATCAATATTTGTTTCGATCATGAAAAAAAAATTACTTCAATGTTCAACAAGTGCTTTTTTAATAATTTTGATATATATAAATATTTTTTTTTTTTTTGGTGTCTTGACTTTACCAAAATTTGATTTTAGTCACCAATATTTACGTGATATAGTTATAATTTACGTGGGAGAAAACATATTTCACCACAAGTTAACCCGTGATTTAAAGATTATTTACAATTAGTTTTGAATTTAAAATAGCACTGTTTAACAAGGTAATGATAATAACAATGTACTTACTGCCATGTTGAGGAGATGAAAGGCCCTTCACGTTCAATATGCAGTTTGGTTGGTGTTGTTATGCTGTAACTTGTGTATTGATGATCACCAAATTCTTATTTGGTTGCTAAGCCACTGTTATTTTGGATTTTTTTATTTTATTTTTCTATTCTCTTTTTTATCATGATCCAATTGTTTTTAATATTGATTATTATTGTTTACTGATTGATGTGCACTTATTTACATATAAACATTGGATACTGAAATTTTGATACGTTTGGGAACCACTGATGGTATAGATTGTAATTCACAAGCCCTTTAGGTTCAAATTAAATGGTTTTTAGAAAATTTGAATTCAATAATTATGAAGTTTTTAATTTAAGGTTTCAACATTTAATGCAATTTCTTTGTTTTTTTTTTATATCCAAATTTTCAGAATCCAATGCAATTTTTCAATATATATATTTTTTTTCGATTTGTCACCAACACAATCACTAAAACTTTTCCTTTCTTATAGTTGATTATTTTACTACCGAATGTTTTTTTTTTTATGATTTTGATATTTATTTATTTTTTTTTTTTAACACTAATTATTATCTCAATTTCATCAATAAAACTAAACCGCTTAATTTGCGTTTTCCTCAACAAAAAAGAAAATCAGGTATTATGTGACCACTTTTGAAATATCAGGACTGTACCAAGTTCCATGTGCAATATTTTACTGTATAATTCAATGTGCAAAATAAATTTTTAATTTGTAACCGACGTGCGCGACACCACTGTGATATTTTAGTTTTAGAATAGTTAAATTTCAGACCGGACTTAATTTTACCTTACGTAATAAGATTTTTAAATTGTTTTTTTGTTTCTTCAAATGGAAAATATTTTTTTTTCAAAACGTACGGGAATTTTTCTTTACTTTTAACCGCGTTTTAACACTTTAAACAATTTTAAATTAAGAAAATACCATCCGCGACGGAATACTATAGCACATCCCAGAACAAAAAAATATTTTGAATGCTTCTTTGGGAAGGTTGTTGTCTTAAGGCGTTCTTTTAACGATGATACAGTAAATGGAGGGGAAATTAAATAGAGATCAATGGTTAATAATTCTGTTATTTAATTCCACTTCCCTACTTCCGTTTGACTCTCACTTACTGAGTATCAGAATTTGGTAGAACCTGTTAAGAGCGTGGGAGTAAATGTTAATACCGGAAGTAATGAACAGTAGTATACAAGAGATTACCTACGTTTTTTCTTCTTCCTAAAATTGGATACTCATTTAAATGAGACAATTTTAGTTCCGTACAGGGAATACTAATTTGCATATGATGTTATTATGCCCTTCAAGAATTTGACCTATTTACTTGAATTTTTGTGAGATTTAGAAAAAAAATTATGTTTCTCATTTATACAGGAATTTCCATTAATTTCAATATGTATTACCTTTTTGGGAATATTAAACAAGTTTTTTAAAAAAAAACTTTCCTTTGGGTTTACCAACGGATTCTCAGAGAGGGGTGTCTGTTGAAACAAATGATTTTAACATTAAAATCAAATTTGATTTCATATAAAAGAATTTTTGGATTTTTTTTTTTCTGTCTTGTTCACAAAAACTTACTTATTTTCCAATTTAATTAGAATTTCAAAATTTTGGTATATGATTTTGACATATAGGTTGTTATTGTCAAAAGAAACCATAAAATCTATTTAAACAAAAAAAAGAATTAAGCACAGAATTTAATTGAAATTTTTTTTTTTTATATAAAATTTTGAATTAGTTTACCTTCACTCTGTGACTTTGTAATTTTAAGTACAAAATAACCTTATAAGGCTTTCTTGTAGCTTGAACTTTGTATACAAATTTTATATTTTTATGATGAATGCTGTATTAAAATGAGGTTTTATTTTATATTTTTGTAAACCGGAAAGACGGAATTTCGTTCCGTTTCGGGTGCTTAGAGTTTTTGAGAATCTTGTTGAAGAATAGTAGTCATCGTTATTGGAAGAATCAAAAAGAAATAATTGTATTTATTGCCAACAATGTATTTTAAAATTCCAAACAATATTTTAATCATTGAAAATTAAATGAAAACGTTGCCAGCATAGTTCAACAGTTGACCAAAGCAAAAATAACGTTTAATTACTAGTTAAATTCTTTGAGGAATTATTAAAACCCCATTTCAAAATTAAAAAACTCAAAAATTCAAACAAAAATAAAATTCGCACGGATTGTTCATCACAAAACCGAGTGATTTCAAGTTTTTTCAAAACTTTAAATAAATCGGAAAAAGGACAATCACTTTCTTATATCTTTTGCATGATATGTTGCGGTTTTCCCATTGGTATCCTGTAATATATACATGCAATTACCTACTTTTTTTACGACTTTAGATTTAATGAATACTGGACAAAGTTTGGCGTTAAATTTCTTTTCCGCGTCACTTTGGGCAAAATTTCGGTGAAACCCTTCATCCCCTACTTCGAATGATATGGGTCTAGTTCGTAGATTGTATTGATTAGCGTTTGCCTCGTAGGCTTTTTTAAGTTTTTCCTGAATATTTTTTCTCAAAACAGAAAGGTGGTCATCTCGTTCTAAAGAAATGGCAGAATCTTCTAATGCATCTAATGATCTAAGCAGCTGGTATGAGGTTCCGTGAGTAACCATATTAAACCCATATAATGCTTTGTAGGGTGTGCATCCAATCGATTGATGCCAGGCATTTCGTAATGCGCAACTGATCGATGACAGATTTTGATCCCAGTCCCGATGATCTTGCTTGAGGTACGCCCGTATAGCAGCGATTATAGATCTATTAACTCTCTCAGAGGCGTTGCTCTGAGGGGAGTAAATAGCTGTATATTGATGTTTAATACCATAATTGTTTAAAAAAGAATTAAAGTCTTTGGCTTTAAATTGCGAGCCATTATCGCTAATTAACATTTCTGGTACGCCGACCATATGAAATATATTTTTTTCTAAAAACTCTATAACGACTGAACTGGTAAATTTCTTAATTGGACAAAGCCAGTGGTATTTCGAAAAATGGTCGAGAATAATTAGTAGCCCAATAAAACCTTTTTTGCTCCTGGGATATGGCCCAAGAAAATCAATGTACAATCGTTGAAACGGACGGACAGATACGGACATTTTTCCCATTTCTGGTTTCAGTACTTGATTAGTAGATTTGGTTGTCTTACAAACGTCGCAATTTTTTATGTATTCACGAACATTAGACACAAGACCTGGCCAATAAAAATGTCTCCTAACCACCTTTCGCAGAGGTGCACTTCGGTGCGGAACGCTCTCTGTCTGCTTTTCACTTGGGAATAGCAAGAAGCAATTCCTCTGTATGAATTTTCCAAGCAGCTCACTACTTCCGGTCTTAGACCAAGTATTCCCTGGTAATGCCATTCAGACAACCGTCTGGTGGCAGCTAGAGTGAGAAGGCTAAACCTGCCTAGAGGTAGTTGGCAGCCCCAACACTAGGATCGGGATGCAGTGGTCTAATCAGCCCTCATTCCTAAATCAAATGATTACAGAAACGTCAATGAATTCAAAACCGTGCGATGCTATTACGGAATCGTGTGCTCTTTTCAAAATATCGTTCCTTAATTCTTTAGGAATCCATAACTTCCATATATTGTGATCATCTTCGCTATTTCCGGTTGAATGTTTAGTTCGAATATAGATGAATTTTTCAACAATTTTGATATCAGGGAAGTTTTCCGGGTTTTGAAGAATATTATTCTTCAATTTTATATATTCTTCGTCCAAAAAATGGATTGAATCTAAATCAATCTCGGGACCAATCAATTCTAACGCAAATATATTATTTTCCATTTCGGGAATTCTACTTAAGGCATCGGGTACTACATTTTCTTTGCCCTTACGATGTGAAATCGTGAATTTGTAGCCCTGTAGCTTAAGTGCCCATCTAGCAAGTCGACCTTTGAGATTAGGTTGCCGCATTAGCCAGACTAGACTGCTATGATCAGTTATGACTTCAAATTCTTGGAGTTCCAAATAGCATCTAAATCGTTCAATTGCTTCAATCGCAGCTAAACACTCCTTTTCTGTAACAGAATAGTTACGTTGAGCAGAGTTTAACTTTTTGGACATAAATGCTATTGGCCCCTCATGACCTGCGTCATCTAGCTGGACTAATACAGCACCAATCCCAAAATCACTCGCGTCACAATGTACGAAGAATTTTTTTTCAAAATCTGGGTTTCGTAGAACCGGTGCTGTAGTAAGCAAAGTTTTGACTTTATCAAAGGCAACTTGAGCCGAATCAGGCCATTCAAACTTCTTCTTTTTGGACAGACATTCCGTTATGGGGAAAGTGACATCAGCAAAATTTTCGATGAAACGCCTGTACCATCCCGCTAACCCTAAGAATCCTCGAACTTGTTTTAGGTTTTTCGGTATAGGCCAGTTTAGAATTGATTCTATCTTTGCCGGGTCTGTTGAAATTCCTCCATCTCCTATTATATACCCAAGATAGTTAACTTGTTTAACGCAAAAACGACTTTTGTTAATATTTAAGGTAAGGTTTGCCTTTTTGAACTGCTCCGCCAGGCGTACTAAAATCGAGAGGTGAGATTCGAAGTTATCTGAAACAACGCATACATCATCGAGGTATCCAAAAACACAATTTTTCAGATCTGGGGGTATAATTTCGTCCATCAACCGACACATGGTCTGTGGGGCGTTACAGAGCCCAAATGGCATCACCGTAAATTGGTATAGTGGGCGCCCTGGAATCGTAAACGCTGTTACAGACTTCGATTTCTCGTCCAATTCGATTTGCCAATATGCATCCTTCAAATCGATTTTTGAGATGATATTTGCCTTAGGCAGCCTAGCAAAGATACCTTCTATGCTAGGCAAAGGGTAAGCATCTTTTTTAGTGCAGTCGTTAATTTTTCTTGCATCTAAGCAAAGCCTAACCTTTCCGGGTTTAATTACTAAGCGCATAGGTGAACTCCATGCACTTTGACTAAGTTCAATAACGTTTAAGCTAAGCATGCGGTCTACTTCTGCGTACAAAAGTTTTTCGACAGCCGGGGACACGGGGTAGAACCGTTGCTTAATGGGTTTTGCCGATCCGATATCTATCTCGTGTTTTATTAACGTTGTTCGCCCGAGGCCCTGCATTTCAAAACTCGTGTACAGTAATTTAACCGATTCTAATTGTTGTTTCTGTATTAGAGTTAACGGATATGATTCGAAATTTTCTTCAGGCCTGGAGGTGCTTACCCCGTCCTTAGAATTGTCAATTGTCAAGCCGGAAATTACACCGGTTAAAATTCCAAAAGCCTTCCAAAAATCTAAACCCAGAATGACACGACAACTTAAAGTGGGAACCAAATACAGAGTTATCTGTCTTATCTCTTTTTTATATTTCATATTAACAGTAAGTTCACCTATAACCTCTTGTTTATGGCCATCTGCAGTTTTTACTGTAGATTTAATTCTTTTAAATCCTGGTTCTTTTGAAAAATCTTCCCTCGCTAACTCCATCCCTAAACAACTGACATTAGCACCAGTATCTAACAATCCTAACTCGTTTTTATTCAAAAATTCGACACCTGCATATAACCGACCGTCTAATTCGTTTGAAAAAATCGAAGAAATGAAAAGACGCTTTGTTCTTTTTATTTTTTTATAGAAATTACGCATTCGCACTGTAGATCTTCTATATTTTTTAATTAATTGTTTACCTAAAGCTTTATCATTAAATATGCGATCACGGGCTTGAATATAACCACGCAATCTTTCGTGAAAAGGGCGAATTTCATAACTTTTGCGTTGGTTATTCGTAATTGTATCCCTTTTCCGAATTTTAAAATTTTCAATCAAATTTTCACTAGAATCATTCGAAATGATGTTCGTCATAGGGAACGTGTCACGATCAAAATAAGTTTTATCCAATTCACTATTCGCAGACAAACCTAAATCACGATCCAGTTTTTCCGAATTTGTTTTTTCCAAAATTGGATCGACCTCGGCCTTACGATATTTGTTATTTTCGGGGTTATGAACGGAATCCAAATCAAGTTTAGCTAAATCATTTTCATTTTTATCGCTGTTTTCGTCATCATGATCATTAATATTTTTAAAAAAAATTATTAAGGGTTCATTCGGGTGTTTTTGAATGAACCCTTGGGATTGTTTTCCGACTTCTTTGCTAAGCATTTAGGACAATCAGGCAAGTAGACCCCTTTTGACCCACACCCATAGCAAAATGTCTCCTTTTTCTCCCTGCACATATTCCAAAAGTGACCTTCCCCGTCACAATTCCAGCAAATTATAATTTTATCAGGTTTACTAATCGCGTTGACTAATAAATCATCTGGGTTAAGATTTTCATGGACACATTGCATGTTTCCCGGAATTTGGTCATACCCCTCCTCAGCCGCTAAGGCATTAACGCGCCTAAAAGTATTTAAATTGGAAAGATTTCGGAAAAACTGAGTTTTCCTAGATGGATCGTCATCAAAAAATTTCTCCCTTTTCTTGCATAATTCCCGCAAATGAGCTATGTTCTGTATCGGAGTGTACAACATCTCGAATTGAATTTCTACTCGTAGATTTTTGATCAGTATCTCCATGAATTTAGCATCTTCCATCGGCTCAGGTAAGTGATCAGCAATTTCCATTATTGCATCATAAAAGGTATCGAAATTTTCCGACGGCTTTTGTTTTCTTTTTCTGACCTCATCCTCAATATCGAATTGAGATCGCGTATCCCTATACTGGTATTTTAAAGCCACACAAAAGTCTGTCCATACGATAGCGTCTACCCGCTTAAGGTATCGCCAATACCATTCCCGTGCTCCACCCGTAAGTAATATATGTAAATTATCACATATATAGGTAAAGTTTCCGTGAAGGACAGTGTTAGTTAAAAAGCGTATACGATCAAGAAATTGTTTACACCTCACTCCCGTTGGCGAGCCATCAAACTTGACATTCCAGCTTTGGATGATAGCAGTGACTTTCTCGGGCCGTAAATTATCAGTGAAATGCCTATTATTTGACCGGAAGGCTATATTCTGATTTTCTCTAGCATGGTTCTGACGAGGGTTAAATTCAGGAAAATTCAAATTCGGATTCCCTACCAAATCATTGGATAAATGATTTTGATTCTGAAAATGTAGATTTGGATTTCTTACCAAATTTAAAGCATTGGGATTAGATTCAGCGTCATAATGACTTTGCTGCGATCTTCGTGCCCCATTGTTATTGTGATGTAAGGGTCGGTCCGCATGACTTTCACTTGGTTGCCTTGTCTGCTGAGCGGGCAAATTATTACGATTGTTATTTCTGTGAAAATTATTTTGAGGCAAATTTTCCTCAAAATTACTGCCTGTATTTTGAGCCTGACCCATATGTTGCGATTGCCCCATAGGTTGTTGTGGTGAAATACCACGAAAAGAATTATATCCCATCTCATTGCGAGAATTGATTTGCTGTTGAATAGATTGTGCACTATCCGTGGGAGGTGGAGGATTCGAAGCCTGTGGTTGTGCCCCTAAACTAAGATTCGACAGTAAACGAGCAACTGTTTCTGTATTTTCAAGTATTTTAGAAATGATGGCGTGATCAATACCTTCTTGACGGTTTTCTGAATAATTATGACTTGATTTGCTTGAACGTTGAGTGGAATTGTGAGATCGGTTTTGATTCTGATTTTGATTTGTTAAATTATCATTAAGCTCCAACAAAGTCGATGACTGATTATTGGCCGATAAATCAGGGGCTCTAGTGGAATGAAAATCTTGCTCTAACGTGTTAGCAACCAATTCGTTTTGGTATTCAGCGAAAGCTGCACGACTACGAGTTATACGTCTCGAAACGGACTGCACTGAAGGTTGAATACCAACCTGAGCTAAATCTTTAACGTGAGCCAGTTTTTGACAATTTGGGCACTCATTAGAACTACGGAGCCAATTTGTGATACAATCTTTGTGAAATTTATGCAAACATTTCGTAACTAAACAATCGGATACGTTAGTCATTTCCTTTTCGCATATCGAGCATAACATCCCTAGAGTCTGATTACTACCAGAAGCTACGTTTTCGGTACTGTGACCTAGTGGCATTTTGGACGTTGTTAATAAAAGTAACGTTTAAAGTTGAAGAAGAAAAAAAATGTATAGCCAACTGAAATCGTTCAACCAATTCACTAAGTTTTTCCCTAATTTGGTACTCAGCATGTACTTTATTAAACTTCAATAATAACAGAAAAAAAAAATGAACCCACGAACCCTTAAAAAAAATTTGGGAACCTCTGCAACAATACTTTTAAAACTAATCTGCGATTTTGTATCTTTGTTTTCAATTAAAAACAAGTCCTAAGATTACGGGGAAGTGACAAACCCTGAGATAACTTAAAAAGATCAATTTTAGTTGTAAATGATTTGAAAGTTATAAGGTAAAAATTTTAGTTTACTAAAAAAAATTTTACAAAAACAAAATATATCAATTGAAAATTTTAAAACGACTTTCCTTTTATACGTAAGTGTAAGGGTAACTGTATGTTATTGACAGCAATTACATACAAATAAAAGACTTAAGATACACAGATCAACTGTGAGATAACGATTTATAAATTGGGCTATTATTTGGTAGATCATTTAATTTTTGTTAAACTCCAGAATTTTACAATGTTGCATAATTAGTCGGACCAAAACCCGTTGTAAGAAACAGCATTTTAGTTATCCAGCAAAATCAGCAAAACCAAAATTCGTTGAATAAAGCGAAAAATCAAAAATCTAATATGTCTTCGTTTAAATTTTTAAGGCGATATCAAATAGAGTTAGAAAAAAAAACTCAGAGAGCTACTGGTCGAAGTGCTATTCGTACCTGCTATCGACAAATAGTCGTAATCCAAATAGATCCGAGATTTATTCTAAATCATACCTCAACCAACAAAAAATATTTAAAAAAAAACAAAATTTGAAAAAAAAACTATGGAAATTTCGTGAAAACAGACATGCTGCTACACAGGAGATACCAACAGAAAATTCCCCTTCACGAGAAATATTTTATGAGTATTCCCCTCGATTTTCTGGACCAAATTGCGTGAAACAATCTGCCCCACGTTGGGCGCCATTTTGTAATGTTTGCGTGTATAAATATATAAAACAATGAAATAAGAAAATAAAATACTAGAGGCCATCCTAGACAGAAAACAAAACAAAGAAACAAGGTCCCATTGTGATTAGAACTCTAAAACTTTTGGGCGCCAATTGTAATTATGGTTTTGTTTTTAAGGTGGTAAAGAAAATCAAAAATGATTTAAATTTTAAGCAACGACTCTCCATGCATCTTATGTTACATCACCTGCGGTTTATCGTGTGGACCTTGGTCGGGCGGGACCCATTATTGTATCGGCCAGCAAAAACAGTGGTTGGGGTGGTTCTTGATCAAACCCACTCGATAACACAACACTACATTTAATTAAGAGTCCCTGTGCCAGTAATATATGGAAAAAAATATGGACCTGCAAACTAATAAATAAAAAAAACCCCATTTGAAACCTATCACTATTGCAAATGAACTGAAAGAAAAGCAAACAAATATCGCACATCTAACACATGTATCTTAAGTGTTTGTAGGGGACTAGATGAAATTGTCCCTGTACAGCCTCATGACCCTCCCAACCTTATCGTTCTTCAAAGCTAAAATGTAAATTGAAGAACCCATCCACGAATATTACCCTTACAAACTTACAAAAGGAGAAGTCAAATAAGTACTTTTAAGCCAACATTATGGTTTATTCATTAAATTCAAGAAAAAGGATTAACTATAATCATATCTTAACAATATTTAAGATAAAAAACTAATTCTAGCAAAAATGGAAAACTAAATTTATATTTGAATTTTCATTATGTTATAAAATTCACGGGAATAAAAATAAGAATAATTAAATTTAGAATTATTATCGTTTGAGCTCTCGGTTATAAAATATCAAAGTGGGAGAAAAAAAAATCGCGTTCGTTTTTAGCGAAAGCCGGTACAAACTTATATTGTAATCGAAACGTTTTATTTTTAATGTCGATTAAGGTAAACAGAATAAGCTAAAAAAAATTTCAACCTTGCACAATGGTAGAAATACTTGATTTTGTTTTTTTTTTTTTTTACTTTTGCAGTTTGTACATTTTATCAGTAGTTTACTTAAGGAATGCACGTTTGGGTTTCACTGGGTTATTTAATTAAGGCAAAAGAAAACTGTTTCGTTTCGAGAAAATGGAAGTATTCTCAAAAAATGTCAAAAGGTATTGGTTGTTGACTAATTTCATAGATTATCTAAGAAAAATTGAGGTATTTCGAAGATAATATTGGTTGTTAACAAAAAAAATACGATAATATGATATGATAATACCAAAAAAAATTCTTTCTTAAGTTCACCCAGGAAAAATTTTACTTCATGTAGTTGTAATCGTTTTAGGTGTAAACAAAATAAACTTTCAATATAAAATTCAGAAATTTCAGATTTCGAATTAATCTGGATTTTTAGTTAATTAGCGTATTTTTGTTTTCCTTATGTTTCTTGTTTGTATTTTATAAATGAAAATATATATATGCGTTTAAACCGAAAAAACAAATTGAGAGTACCGTTAGCTATCAAAATCAACTATTTTGTATTTTCTGAATGTTATATGAATTTATCAATATTTGTTTCGATCATGAAAAAAAAATTACTTCAATGTTCAACAAGTGCTTTTTTAATAATTTTGATATATATAAATATTTTTTTTTTTTTTGGTGTCTTGACTTTACCAAAATTTGATTTTAGTCACCAATATTTACGTGATATAGTTATAATTTACGTGGGAGAAAACATATTTCACCACAAGTTAACCCGTGATTTAAAGATTATTTACAATTAGTTTTGAATTTAAAATAGCACTGTTTAACAAGGTAATGATAATAACAATGTACTTACTGCCATGTTGAGGAGATGAAAGGCCCTTCACGTTCAATATGCAGTTTGGTTGGTGTTGTTATGCTGTAACTTGTGTATTGATGATCACCAAATTCTTATTTGGTTGCTAAGCCACTGTTATTTTGGATTTTTTTATTTTATTTTTCTATTCTCTTTTTTATCATGATCCAATTGTTTTTAATATTGATTATTATTGTTTACTGATTGATGTGCACTTATTTACATATAAACATTGGATACTGAAATTTTGATACGTTTGGGAACCACTGATGGTATAGATTGTAATTCACAAGCCCTTTAGGTTCAAATTAAATGGTTTTTAGAAAATTTGAATTCAATAATTATGAAGTTTTTAATTTAAGGTTTCAACATTTAATGCAATTTCTTTGTTTTTTTTTTATATCCAAATTTTCAGAATCCAATGCAATTTTTCAATATATATATTTTTTTTCGATTTGTCACCAACACAATCACTAAAACTTTTCCTTTCTTATAGTTGATTATTTTACTACCGAATGTTTTTTTTTTTATGATTTTGATATTTATTTATTTTTTTTTTTTAACACTAATTATTATCTCAATTTCATCAATAAAACTAAACCGCTTAATTTGCGTTTTCCTCAACAAAAAAGAAAATCAGGTATTATGTGACCACTTTTGAAATATCAGGACTGTACCAAGTTCCATGTGCAATATTTTACTGTATAATTCAATGTGCAAAATAAATTTTTAATTTGTAACCGACGTGCGCGACACCACTGTGATATTTTAGTTTTAGAATAGTTAAATTTCAGACCGGACTTAATTTTACCTTACGTAATAAGATTTTTAAATTGTTTTTTTGTTTCTTCAAATGGAAAATATTTTTTTTTCAAAACGTACGGGAATTTTTCTTTACTTTTAACCGCGTTTTAACACTTTAAACAATTTTAAATTAAGAAAATACCATCCGCGACGGAATACTATAGCACATCCCAGAACAAAAAAATATTTTGAATGCTTCTTTGGGAAGGTTGTTGTCTTAAGGCGTTCTTTTAACGATGATACAGTAAATGGAGGGGAAATTAAATAGAGATCAATGGTTAATAATTCTGTTATTTAATTCCACTTCCCTACTTCCGTTTGACTCTCACTTACTGAGTATCAGAATTTGGTAGAACCTGTTAAGAGCGTGGGAGTAAATGTTAATACCGGAAGTAATGAACAGTAGTATACAAGAGATTACCTACGTTTTTTCTTCTTCCTAAAATTGGATACTCATTTAAATGAGACAATTTTAGTTCCGTACAGGGAATACTAATTTGCATATGATGTTATTATGCCCTTCAAGAATTTGACCTATTTACTTGAATTTTTGTGAGATTTAGAAAAAAAATTATGTTTCTCATTTATACAGGAATTTCCATTAATTTCAATATGTATTACCTTTTTGGGAATATTAAACAAGTTTTTTAAAAAAAAACTTTCCTTTGGGTTTACCAACGGATTCTCAGAGAGGGGTGTCTGTTGAAACAAATGATTTTAACATTAAAATCAAATTTGATTTCATATAAAAGAATTTTTGGATTTTTTTTTTTCTGTCTTGTTCACAAAAACTTACTTATTTTCCAATTTAATTAGAATTTCAAAATTTTGGTATATGATTTTGACATATAGGTTGTTATTGTCAAAAGAAACCATAAAATCTATTTAAACAAAAAAAAGAATTAAGCACAGAATTTAATTGAAATTTTTTTTTTTTATATAAAATTTTGAATTAGTTTACCTTCACTCTGTGACTTTGTAATTTTAAGTACAAAATAACCTTATAAGGCTTTCTTGTAGCTTGAACTTTGTATACAAATTTTATATTTTTATGATGAATGCTGTATTAAAATGAGGTTTTATTTTATATTTTTGTAAACCGGAAAGACGGAATTTCGTTCCGTTTCGGGTGCTTAGAGTTTTTGAGAATCTTGTTGAAGAATAGTAGTCATCGTTATTGGAAGAATCAAAAAGAAATAATTGTATTTATTGCCAACAATGTATTTTAAAATTCCAAACAATATTTTAATCATTGAAAATTAAATGAAAACGTTGCCAGCATAGTTCAACAGTTGACCAAAGCAAAAATAACGTTTAATTACTAGTTAAATTCTTTGAGGAATTATTAAAACCCCATTTCAAAATTAAAAAACTCAAAAATTCAAACAAAAATAAAATTCGCACGGATTGTTCATCACAGACATTTTTTCTATATAGAAAAATTCTCAGATTCTGAGACAATTTTTCTATATAGAAAAATTCTCATATTCTGAGAGATTTTTTCTATATTAAAAAATTTTCATATTCTGAGACATTTTTTCTGTATAGAAAAATTCTCAGATTCTGAGACATTTTACTATAACGAAAAATTCTCAGATTCTAATACATTTTTTTCTATTATAGAAAACTTCTCAGATTCTGAGACATTTTCTATATATAGAAAAATTCTCAGATTCTGAAACATTTTTTCTATATAGAAAAATTCTCAGATTTTTCTCAGTTCTGAGACATTTCTTCTGTATAAAAAAGTTCTTAAATTCTGAGACATTTTTTCTATATAGAAACATTTTTAGATTCTGAGACATTTTCTCTATATAGAAAAATTCTTAGATTCTGAGACATTTTGTCTGTATAAAAAAATTCTTAGATTCTGAGAAATTTTTTTCTATATAGAAAAATTCTCAGATTCTGGAAATTTTTTCTATATAAAAAAAAATTTCAGATTCTGAGACATTTCTATATAGAAAAAATCTCAGATTCTGAGACATTTTGTCTATATAGAAAAATTATCAGATTCTGAGATTTTTTTTTTTATATATTGAAAAATTCTCAGATTCTGAGAAATTTTTTCTATATAGAAAAAATCTCAGATTCTAAAACATTTTTTTCTATGTAGAAAAAATCTCAGATTCTGAGACATTTTTTCTATATTGAAAAAATTCTCAGATTCTGAGACATTTTTTCTATATAGAAAAAATCTCAGATTCTGAGACATTTTTTCTATATAGAAAAATTCTCAGATTCTGAGACATTTTTTCTATATAGAAAAAATCTCAGATTCAGAGACGCTTTTTCTATATAGAAAAAATCACAGATTCTGAGACATTTTTTCTGTATAGAAAAATTCTCAGATTCTGAGACATTTTTTTCTATATAGAAAAATTCTCAGTTTCTTGGACATTTTTTCTATATAGAAAAATTCTCAGATTCTGAGACATTTTTTCTATATTAAAAAATTTTCATATTCTGAGACATTTTTTCTGTATAGAAAAATTCTCAGATTATGAGACATTTTTTCTATATAAAAAAATTGTCAGATCCGGAGACATTTTTCTATAAAGAAAAATTCTTAGATTCTAAGACATCTCAGATTCTGAGACATTTTTTCTATATAGAAAAAATCTCAGATTCTGAGACATTTTTTCTATATAGAAAAAATCTCAGATTCTGAGACATTTTTTCTATATAGAAAAAATTTCAGATTCTGAGACATTTTTTCTATATAGAAAAAATCTCAGATTCTGAGACATTTTAAAAAAAATTCGTAGATTCTGAGACATTTTTTCTATATAGAAAAATTCTCAGATTCTGAAACATTTTTTCTATATAGAAAAATTCTCAGATTCTGAGACAAATTCTCAGATTCTTAATCATTTTTTCTATATAGAAAAATTCTCAGATTCTGAGAAATTTTTTCTATATAGAAAAATTTTCAGATTCTGAGACATTTTTTCTATATAGAAAAAATCTCAGATTCTGAGACATTTTTTCTATATAGAAAACATCTCAGATTCTGAGACATTTTTTCTATATAGAAAAAATCTCAGATTCTGAGACATTTTTTCTATATAGAAAAATTCTCAAATTCTGAGACATTTTTCTATATAGAATAATTCTCAAATTCTTAGACATTTTTTCTATATAGAAAAATTCTCATGTTCTGAGACATTTTTTCTATATAGAAAAATTCTCAGATTCTGAGACTTTTTTCCTTATAAAAAAAAAAAATTCGTAGATTCTGAGACATTTTTTCTATATAGAAAAATTCTCAGATTCTGAGACATTTTTTCTATATAGAAAAATTTTCCGATTTTGAGACATTTTTTCTACATAGAAAAATTCTCAGATTCTGAGACATTTTTCTATATAGAAAAATTCTCAAATTCTTAGACATTTTTTCTATATAGAAAAATTCTCAGATTCTGAGATATTTTTTCTATATAGAAAAATTCTCAAATTCTGAGACATTTTTCTATATAGAAAAATTCTCAAATTCTGAGACATTTTTCTATATAGAAAAATTCTCAAATTCTTAGACATTTTTTCTATATAGAAAAATTCTCATGTTCTGAGACATTTTTTCTATATAGAAAAATTCTCAGATTCTGAGACTTTTTTCCTTATAAAAAAAAATTCGTAGATTCTGAGACATTTTTTCTATATAGAAAAATTCTCAGATTCTGAGACATTTTTTCTATATAGAAAAATTTTCCGATTTTGAGACATTTTTTCTATATAGAAAAATTCTCAGATGCTGAAACATTTTTTCTGTATAGAAATTCTCAGATTCTAAGAATTCTGGGACATCTTTTCTATATAGAAAAATTCTCAGATTCTGATACGTTTTTTCTTTATAGAAAAATTTCCAGAGTCTGAGACATTTTTCCTATATAGAAAAATTCTCAGATTCTGAGACATATTTTCTATATAAAAAATTCTCAGATGCTGAAACATTTTTTTTGTATAAAAAAGTTCTCAGATTCTGAGACATTTTTTTTATATAGAGAAATTCTCAGACTCTAAGAATTCTGGGACATCTTTTCTATATAGAAAAATTCTCAGATTCTGAGAAATTTTATTGAAAAATTCTCAGATTCTGAGACGTTTTTTCTATATAGAAAAATTCTCAGATTCTGAGACATTTTTAGTAAAAAGTTCTTTTTTGGACTGTGGAAGCTTTTTGTTGTAATTTCGTTGCCCTCTAAAATAAAAATTTTAGAATTCCTTATCATTTAGGGCTTTAGAAAAAGTAATTTTTCATTCAAGTTGTTTATAAAGCTATAAAACTTAAGTACTTTATTTACCTTAAACTATCATAATGATAAAACTATTGTCTTTAGTTTCATAAGAACCCACTTACTTGCTACCTGCCCCTTGTTTTACTCTTCAGTTTTTTATCGAAAATAAGTGAACACTTACCTTTTAATAACCTCCATGCCATTGACTCTTTCTCCCTTTTAAAATTTCTGTGTTTTGTTTTTAGATTTTAGACCTTTCCAAACATGTGATTCACATTCAATACTTCATGCTTGAATACGTGATTGTATTGATAAATATTTTTTTTAGAAACTGTCACTTTACCTCTTTTACTGTATGTACTTACTAGTTTGTATATACTTTAATTAATGATAGATACAGCTCCTCCAGTCCAGTCAGTATACACTTTTTCCAAGTGAAATTTTGAAAATATTAAGTGATATTTAGAAAAAGCTCAATTGAAATTCGGAAATGCTGAATAAATATTCGAAAAAAGCTCAACGTTTTGTTAAAAAGCTTATTTGGTATTCTGAAATTAAAATTTATAAAAAGCTTTTCAAATTCAGAAAAGCAAAATTAAAAATTTAGATAGACCAATTGAAGTGCAGGAAATTTCTGATTTTTGTAGGGGATGGGATTTTTAAAATATTTGAGCTTTTTTAAATTTCAATTGAGCTTTTATGAATTTTAATTGGTCAGTTCTGAATTTCATTTGTGTTAAATCTAAATTTAAATTGAAATTCTTAGTTAAGTTTGAAAGTTCTGAATTTCAATAATGCTTTCATGAATATTACTGTAACTTTTGAGCTCAATTGAGCTTTTATAAGTTTAAATTGTTTTTTTCCGAATTTCATTTGTGTTTAATTTGAATTTAAATTGGAATTTTTGAATTTTATTTTAGGAGTTTTGAATTTCAATAAAGCTTTCATGTAAATTTTCTGAACTTTATCAAATCCATGCTAAGTTTGAATTGAAGGGCTTATTGTAAAAACTCAATAAGCAACATTTCATTTTATGGCGGGTTTCGCCTTGAAACTTTTAAAATAATGTAGGAAATAAGGAGTGAGATCATAAAAATGTTAACACACATTTTTGCCTACAACTTTGGTGTAAAGCTTCCAAATTTTTTTTTTTCGGCAGTTTACATTTTAAAAATATGTCAGTTAATAAATTAATTTACATCATGAGTTTTAATTTGCAATTTTTTACACAATGGACGATGAAAGAAAAGTGCGTTCAAAAATAATTAAATATTTTCAACAAAACCAAACATGGACATACAAAAAAATTGCCAAAGAAACTAATGTATGCCGCCAAACAGTTTCAAAAGTGGTAAAAAGGTATCTGGAACACCTAACAATTGAAAGGAAGCCGGGAACAGAAACAACGACTGGTTATCGTAACATTGGTAAGGCATATAAAGTTAAAAGCATCCTTAAGAGAGCTCCTAACACATCTGGCAGAAAAACAGCTCGGTTAGCCCAATGCTCAGAATTTTTTGTACGTAAAGTGAAACGTAAGGCGGGACTAAAGTCCTACAAAGTTCAAAAAGTTCCCGATAGAAACGCTTTTAAAAATTTGGAGGCCAAAACCAGAGCTAGAAAATTGAAATCAAATTTTATAAAAAAATACAACTGTTGTGTAATGGACGACGAAACTTATGTCCTGGCTGATTTTGCGCAGCTCCCTGGTCAAGAATTTTATGTTTCCGATGTTCGAGGAAATGTTGCGGAAAAATTTCGGTCAAAAAAGCAAACGAAATTCCCCAAAAAATTCCTAGTATGGCAAGCCATATGTAGCTGCGGCCAAAGAAGCCAGTCATTTGTGACATCTGGCTCTATAAACAGCGAAATTTATATCAAGGAGTGTTTGCAGAAGAGACTTCTTCCGTTCTTGAGTCAGCACAATGTATCCACTTACTTTTGGCCCGATTTAGCATCTTGTCACTACAGCAAGAAAGCGCTGGAGTGGTATAATGATAATAATGTGGTTTTTGTACCAAGAGAGGCAAATCCACCAAACTGCCCGGAGCTCAGGCCAGTGGAGAGATATTGGGCTCTTGTTAAAAAAGAATTAAAGGGCACAAAAAGGTCTCCCAGGACATGCAAGATTTCAAACGTAGATGGACCACCTGCTCTAAAAAGGTGACAGAAACTACCATAAAAGCCTTAATGGGAGGGTTTCCGGAAAAAGTGGATAACTTTGTTCGTAGTGGTTAGAGTTCCATGCGGTTTTTTTGTTATGATTTTGTATTAAATTTTATTTAATAAAAATTTGGTTTGAAGTCTTAAAATTCAGTAGTCTGTTTTTTATTTAACTTTATGTGTGTTAACATTTTTATGATCTCACTCCTTAGAACATTTGCTGAATATTTATTTTCAATATACTTGAACAAAGGGCTAATGCAAGACTTCTGCCAAAAATCTGTCAATGGAACATCAGCAGAAGGCGAAAAACACGAAAAATAAAATGTTCCTTATCAAGTTTTTGCAGTAAGCCCTTCAATTGATCTTTTCTAAATTCAAATTGGGAAAAGGTGTAACGTAACGTTTTCACTATCTCACCATATTTATAGTCAATAATAGTTAAAGTTGGGTTGGGCTTTCTGTGGTGCTATAATTATTTTGCTATTTTCCCCACCCTACAAATAAGTTAGGTTAAGGTTCTTTTTTTCTACTGTTTTTGTGTATAAATTTTATATGCATGAATATAATTTTTATTTATCATAGATTAACTTCATAATAAATAGTAAGTGGTATTTATAAATTTTCATGTAAACAAATTGTTTTAAGTGTAAACAAAAAAAAAAAGTTAAAATATAAACGTTTAAAAAATGTACTGAAAATTTTAGGTTCTGAGAGATTTCCTAGCAAAAGAGACTTTTTTTAACTATTTTAAAATTAAAAGTACCAAATTAAATGTTTTGACATTAAGAATTTTTTTTAAGAAACATTTTATCAGACTGTTTTTATTTGGAAAAATGTGATAGAATCGAGAATTTTCTAGAGTCTGTGAATTCCCAGCAGAACTTGGAAAATAGTAATCATTCCCCAATTGGATTACCTAATAATGAGTACTAATTGCCATCAACATTACTTTACATCCCTGAAGACAAGAAAGTACTTGACTATGCAAGTGTTTTCTACACCGGAAAAAGGACGCAGAATCTGTCAACTTTTCTATACGGAAGAGTTTCTCAGAATCTGAGAATTTTTTCTATATATTTTTTTATATACACAGAAAAAAATAAAAAAAATATTTGAGTAAATTTTTAATACTATTGAGTAAAAAATTACTTAATTTTGCACCAATAAACGATTTAATAATATCTTATCTTTTTTTTTTTTAAACTTTACCAAACATATTTATGTCGCAAAAACATAGAAAGATTTTATAAAGACGATTACAAACTTTCATATACATACACAAAAAACTATAAACTAAACGAGAATTCAAAAAACTATGAGAGTTTAAAAAAAAATATAAAAACTATTAAATTTTTATTAAGTTATTTACTTTAATTATTTTTAAAATTTTTAAGTAAATTTTTAATTGCGTCAATTAAAAAAATACTCAATTTTTGTTTTTAAATTTAAACAAGTGATTACTCAAATTTGTTTCCTCCATTTTTTTTTCATGTGTATATATATAATTTTTTCTTATACGAAAAAATGTCTAAGAATCTAAAAGTTATTTCTATACAGAAAAATGTCTCAGAATTTGTAAATTTTTTCTATACAGAAAAATGTCTCAGAATTTAAAATTTTTTCTATACGCAAAAATGTCTCAGAATCTGAGAATTTTTTCTATTCTTAAAAATTTCTCAGAATATGAGTATTTTTTTTTTATACGGAAAAATGTCTGAAACTGTGAAAATGTTTCCTATACGCAATTTTTTCTAAACGCAAAAATGTCTCAGAACGTGATAATTTTTAAATGTCTTAATATCGGAGAATTTTTTCTGTACGCAAAAATGTTGCAGAATCTGAGTATTTTTTTTATACAGAAAAATGTCTTAAACTGTGAAAATTTTTGCTATACGCAATAATATCTCAGAATCTGAGAATTTTATCAAAACGGAAAAATGTCTTACAATCTGATAATTTTTTCTATACGGAAAAATGTCTCAGAATCTAAGAATTTTTCATATTCGGGAAAATCTGAGAAGAATCTAAAAATTTTCAGAGTAGTTTCTATACAGTTTTAGAATCAGAAAACTTTTTCTATAAGTCAAAAATGATTCAGAATCTTTTTTCTATACGAAAAAATCTCTCAGAATTTGAGCATTTTTTCTATACGGAAAATGCCTTTAAATCTAAGAATTTTTCTATACGAAAAAAGTGCATCAGAATCTCAGAATTTTTTCTATACGAAAAAAGCGTATCAGAATCTCAGAATTTTTTCTATACCAGAAAATGTCTCGGAGTTTGAAAATGTTTTCTATACCGAAAAATGTCTCGGAATTTCTCGTCTTTAAATCTGAGAATTTTTTCTATACAGAAAAATGTCTCAGAATCTTGGTATTTTTCTGTACGGAAAAAATTTTGAGAATCTGAGATTTTTTTTCTATTCGGAAAAATGTCTCAGAATCTGACAATTTTTTTCTATACGGAAAACATGTCTCAAAATCTGAGAACTTTTTCTATACGAAAAATGTCTAGTCTTTGACCACTTACCAATAAGCTAGCGACGTATCCAGATATTCGTAACCAACTCGATTTTTTTTAAAATTATTTTCTGCGAATAACGACATTTTAAGTTTTCTGAAAATATAAAAAAAATTACCATTTATTTTTCTAATATTAGCAAAAAAGCTTGTAAAAATTTTGTCAACTCAATTTTAAATCTAGCAAAAAAAATAGTTCAAATTTTGTTTAAAATTGCTAATGCGCTAAATGAAGTTTACAAGATATTTTTGCTAACATGCTAATCTCAACTAAAAATTTGCTAAAAGTTAGCTAACCAGCATTAGCAAAAAAAAAAATTAGTAAATCTACTAATGTATTATTTTGAGTGTAGAAATCCTAGAATTTTCGTATAAAAAAATGCCTCAAAATTTTTAAATTTTTCTAGAAAAAGAATGTCTCAGACTCTGAAAATTTTTGAACATCAAAAGTAAAAAATCTGAGAACTTTTTGAAAACAACAGAGAATTTGCAGAAATTTTACTGATTCTGTTTGCAAAGTTTTTGTGCAAATTTTCTGCAGATTATTTTGCTTAATTAACAATTATATTTAGTTATCTTTTTTAAAGTATTTTTTTTAAATATTGGCCTCGCAAAAATGCAAATCAAATGTCACTATCTGAAAATTAAAGTGAACGAATATAAATAGCTCCCGCTTAAATGCGTTACTATAAATGTGAGCAGATTTTCCTGCTGAACTCTGTAGATTTTTCTGCTGTCTTGACAGACAAATCTGTCTGAAAATTTAAGTGAACGAATATAAATAGCTCCCGCTTAAATGCGTCACTATATATGTGAGCAGATTTTCCTGCTGAACTCTGTAGATTTTTCTGCTATCTTGGCAGATTTGTCTGCTGATTCGACATAGGTTATCACTACAGAAATTTAGCAAACCATGTCTGTTAAAATCGCTGATTTTTCATATGGCTCAAACTGGGTGTATTTTCAGCAGATTTTTCTGCTGATTGGACACTGTTTTTATTTTGAATCTCGAAATCCGAGAAATTTGCTATGGCAAAAATTTTTATAAATCTGTGAATTTTTCCAAAAATTCAAAACTCTGATCGAAGGGAGCCACGGATCAAAACGATTGTATTTGTTTCAAATTAAGTTTAAATGAAAGACTGTCTCAAACTCTATGAAATGGTCAAAGGAAGGAAATTTTGAGATTTTTTGTTTTAAATTTCTTGAACGTGGGAAAAATTCGCTATTTTTGCAAATTTTCATATTGCGTTATCGTTTTTCGTGTTCATCGTATCAAAATTGAAAATAAGATGTATCGCAAGACACTTTATCTATATTTTTTTAAGATGTTTAAAAACTGAAAACTTTAATCGACGGTCATTTGATTTATCCGATTTTCTTCAAATTTGTACCCCATATGTAAGTTTTAGGTCCATTAGAATAAATAGAAAAACTTTTTTGCGATACAAAAAAATTGCTCTCTACACAGAAAGAATTGAAAATGAATTTCAGTTACCAAAAACGCGTTTTCAATTAATTTTTTAATCTCCTCCGATGAAGAAAATTGTTATATCAAATTGTGATTAATTGATTTTTTTTTTTTCAATTAAAGAGGTTTTCGAATTTAATCACAAATTTTATCAATTTTTTATTTAAAGTCAATTAAAATAATGATTGATTTAAAAATGAATTGTAAGCTTGTGACAAAATTATGAAGAAATTCATTTTTTTTTCTTTCAAATATGTTGCCAATAATAAAAAAACAAAACCTGATTATACAGTATATTTTTGAGTTAACGTATTCAAATAAATTAAAGCGCAAAAACAAATCTGGTATGTTGAAAATTTGTAATTTAATAGTTACACAAAATAACAAAAATGTTGATCAAAACATTGATTGACTCATTTAAATTTTGTTGATCAATAGATTTAATTAAACATTTTTAAGCCAATAATTTTTTGTGTGTATTGTTACATAACCTATGCAATTTAAAAATAATTTGAAACATTTCCGTTACTCTTTACATAAATATTTTATTTTACTTAGATAAGTACCAAAAAAAAACGTTCCCCTTCATAAATTCAACATTTACTGACAATAAATTTTCAGTTACAACATCAATCAATTTCTTTGAATGAAAAACAAACGAAATACTCATAATTATTTTTTTCATCTTTTCTTTTATTTACAGATTTGAACACTTGAAATATTCGAGATTTGTAGTTTTATGGTAAAAAAAACCCCCCTTTTTTTCCTCATAACTAAAATTTGCATATTCATCTGTTTAAGATTTTTTACGCTAAACAGCAACAAAATGTGAATGAATGCATGAGGGCACAGCTGCATAAAACTCCAAAAAAAAAATTAAAGAAAAATATGAAAATATTTAAAAAACAGTATTGAAACTTAAATTACGAAAATAACGAATGTTAAAATAAAACTGAAATAAAAAAATTAACAAAAAACACAGGCACCGATAAGTTAATGGAAAGAGTGCAAAACCAAATAAAGTATCTGGTTTTTGTTTTTTTTTATTTTAATAAAACACATTGCACTTGGTTTGGTTCCCCCCCCCCTTAAAAAACCAACCAACCTTCTTACCTTTCAGTGTTCCCCCTTGAACTGAAAAATAAAATAAACTGAAAAAAAAAAAAAAAATCATTTATTGACAAAATGCTACAACTAGCAAAACTAACAAAAATCATCTAAAAAAAGTTTCAGTTACAACAATGAACAAATTTTAAAAACCATCCACAGAAACTGCAGCAGCAGCAAATAGCAGCCACATTAGCTCCAGCACCACAATTCCATAGAAATTTTACAAAAAATGGAAATATCCAAAAAAAACACAGAACAAATATTAAAAAACATACAGAACAATATGTTTAATAAGTAAAAAACATTTTTGTGAGTTGTTTTTTTATTACTTTTTCACAAAAAAAAAGAAGGATTTTATTCTAAAATCACAAACAAATCTGCATTTATTCCTGAGAATCTGTAATAACAACCACTTAACAAAACAACGCTCTTAATACATTCCTGGATAAAGTATTACAAACAAAAAAGGAAAATATTTAATAATAAATATTGAAAAATAGAAAAGACCAGTCAATAAAAGGTAAGTTTTTAATTAATGCTAAAAAAATCTATAAATTTGAATTAAAAACAAGTAGAAAAGTTTAATTCGACTTGGCCGAATCTATGAATACCCTCCACAATGCCCTTTTTAAGTGATAGTAAATTTTCTAACGTGAAAAAAATAAAATTTTTGATTAGAAATATTTTATTTTGTGTTAAAAACTTTTTTTTTGTAATTTTTCAAAAAAAAATTTATTAAATTTTTTTTTGAGTGTAAAATTTTGTTTTAGTGTAAAATTTTTTGAGTGTAAATTTTTTTTGAGTGTAAATTTTTTTTGAGTGTAAATTTTTTTTGAGTGTAAATTTTTTTTGAGTGTAAATTTTTTTTGAGTGTAAAAGTTTTTTGAGTGTAAAATTTTTTTCTAGTGTATTTTTTTTTTTGTAGTGTAAAAATATTTTTGAGTGACAAAAATACGTTGTAAAATATTTTTGTGACTTACCAATGTTTTTAAAACATGTTTAACGGGTTTTTAGCACGTGAATTTAGGGTGAAACTAATCTGAAATTCACGGTTTTGCTAATAACTTTTGAACCACTGGACCGATTTGGCTGAAATTCAATTCGAACCAGGCAAGGGGAACGACAAATGTATATGCCATGCCTTAGCGTCCTCAGAATTGTCTTTCGATAGTTTTATCTCATAAATTCACGAAAAAGCCTTGCCGAAATTCAGTCTTTTGCTCATAACTTTTGAACCACTGCTCACTGGGACGAGATGGTAGGTTTTTTGGCCAAAAGTCTCTACAGGTCGTAAATGTTGATCGATTTTGTTGAAATTCAGAATATAAACCAACATTAGGGTAATAAATAAGTGACTTGAAACTTTTGGGAATCGGACCTACAAGGAAACTGTTTCAGGGTGGACACTTAATTTGTAATATAATTTACAGATGTTATAGATGAAACAAATGAAGAGACACTTGTCTTTTGTTCATGTATTTGGTCTTCTGGTCCCGTGATTTGCGTGACAAAAAAAACAACGTGATTCACGCGTGAGCGTGAGTGATTTTTATTTAAATCACGTGATTTAAAAGTTTTTAAAAATTGAATTGAAAAAAGAGTTTAAAAACAACGTGATTCACGCGTGAGTGATTTTCATTTAAATCACGTGAATATACCGTTTTCCAAAATTGAATTGAAAAAAAAGTTTACAAAAAATTGGAAAAAATTAAGTTTTTGTTTCGAAAACCCCCTTTTTATACTCATCGTTATCAAAAGTTCAACGCCCTTTTAAAAAACTGTCTGGGCCAGAATTATCCTTTCTATCCACACTTTCCAAAAAAGTTGCCCGCGTGTGCCCGTTTTCAAAAATTTAATTAAAAATATGAGCTTATAAAAAATTGGAAATTTTTTTTGAATACCCTCTTCTTAAACTCATCGTCGTAAAAAGTTCCACGCCCTTTCAGAAAACTGTTAGGGACAGAATTACCCTTTTTATCAGCACTTTCCAAAAAAGTTGGCCGCCTTTAATTCTAATAAGGGTTTATAAAAAATTGGAAAAAATTAGTTTTTATTTTGAAAACTCCCTTTTTAAACTCATCAAAAGTTCCACGCTCTTTCAAAAAACTGTCTGGGTAAGAATTATCCTTTTTATCCCACTTTCCAAAAAACTTTTCCGCTTGTGCCCGTTTTCAATAATAGTATTTAAGTTAGTTTTGTAAGATTTATACACTTATTGTTAGGCCAAGAATAGGCAGATTCAATAATCCAGATAATAAAGTATTTAACAAAAAAAAAAAAAATTGAGTTTATAAAAAATTCGAAAAAATTTGTCTTTTTTTGAAAACCCCCTTTTTAAACATATCAAAAGTTCCACGCCCTTTCAAAAAACTGTCTGGGCCAGAATTATACTTTTTAACCCCACCTTACAAAAAACTTACCCGCTTGTGCCCGTTTACACAAATGGAATTAAAATACCAAAAATTAAAAAAATAAAAAAAAAATGGTCAAAACCCCCTTTTTCAAAACTCATTGTGATCAAAAGTTCCACGCCCTTTCAAAAAACTGTCTGGGCCAGAATTATCCTTTTTATTCGAACTTTTCAAAAAATTTTACCGTTTGTGCTTGTTTTCAAAAATTTAATTGAAATAAGAGTTTATAAAAAACTGATTTTTTTTTTTGTAAACCCCATTTTTAAACCCATTGTTATCAAAAGTTCCACGCCCTTTCAAAAAACTATCTAGACGAAAATTATCCTTTTTATCCCTACTTTCCAAAACTGTTGCCCGCTTGTGCCCGTTTAGGCAAATGGAATTGAAATATTAAAAATTTGAAAAAATAAAATACTTTTTTATGAAAACCCCCTTTTTAAACTCATCGTTATTAAAAGTTCCACTCCCTTTCAAAAAACTGTCTGGGCCAGAATTATCCTTCCTATCCACACTTTCCATAATAGTTGCCAAGTTGTGCCTGTTTTAAAAAATGTAATTGAAATAAAATTTTGAAAAAAAAATGATTTTTTTTTTTTTTGAAAACCCTTTTTTAAAAACTCAGCGTTAGAGAAAGTTTCACGCCGTTTCAAAAAACTGTCTGAGCCAGAATTATCCTTTTTATTCATTCCTTACAAAAAACTTGCCCGTTTACACAAATGGAATTGAAATACCAAAAATTAAAAAAATAAATAAATAAAAAAAATTTAGTGAAACCCCTTTTTTTTAACTCATCGTTATCAAAAGTTCCACACTCTTTCAAAAAACTGTCTGGACCGCCTAACCGGGTACTTATTTTTTTTTTCAACGTATTAAAAACAAATTTTAATACGATAAAAAAACCGGGTTTTTCTCGTAACCAGTTTTCTTGTATTCGGGTTTTTGGGTATTCGTGTTTTTGGGTAACCGGGTTTCATTTTACCCCGTATTAATATAGAAAAACACTAAAAAACACTTTAGGAAAAACTTGAAAATTGTTAATTCATAAAATTAATTTAGTTCAATAAAAAAGGCTCATTTTAAAAACTTTAGATTTGTTTATCTCCCTTTCTATTGATATTTTATACGCAGATGAAAAAACGGGCAAAAGCGGGCAGGTCAGTCTGAAAGCTAGTAAGCCAACGAACATTTTGGCATCCTAACTTTTGGATTATGTCGCGGAACATTTTGGAAAAACTATATCAAATGGAACAATTTTTCAAAATTTACATAAAAATATCAAAAAATCACCAACAAAAATAGGCAAAAAGAGCTGTTCATACCCATTTACATGTTGTACTTCCCTTTGTCAAATAAATTAATCCAAAAAAAAAAAAGGTCCCATCTTAATAATTTATAAATTTGTTAGCTTTTTTGATTACGGTATATCGAGATTAACCCATAAATATTTTATCTTTGATGGATCATTCCAAGAGAATGAGCGTACGGATTTTTACATAAATTACAGAAAAGGTGCAGCAAGTCATACCTAATACAATAGTGCATTCGCTTTTTTTTAATTTAATAATTTTGTTTTTTTAGTTTTGGCCAAAAAAACTACCATCTCGGCCCAGTGTGCACTGGAGCGATTTTGCTAAATTGCAATACCAACCTTACCAGGTAAATACCCAAGATATGTGCCAAACTTCAGGAGCCTCCGTAAAGCCTTTCAAAAGTTAGAGTGCTTTCAACAGACAGACGGACGGACATCGCTAGATAGTCTTCAAATCGATCGAGGATCATGAATATATGTATATCGGGCATTCCATGTCAAATCGGACACTTTGAAATTTTTTTTTTTAGATTTTCCCAATTTGTTTACAGTTTTTAGTACCTTTTGAAAACTCCTTCGTGGTAAATTTTCAGATTTTTTTGATGACCGTTTAAAAGATATCGAATTTTTAAAATTGGTAGTTTGTTCATTTACTCAAACTTATTTTACTCATAACTTCTTCAATAATGGTCCAAATTTAATTTTTTTTTTTCAAAATTTTTGTTTTTTACGTACTTTAAAAAAAAAAATCCCAAAAAGGTCTTAAAAGCGCTCTAGTATGCGATTTTTAAGTTTTAAAATTTAAATCTCACCCAGCAAAACTTAGATTACCAAATAAGGTTTAAAATAAGGTATAGGATCTCTTATTTTATACATTGCAGCATTGATGATTTTAACAGGCGATGAGACTCAAAGTAATGCATACGAATAAGGTATATAATATAGCATACCAGAACGTAATATATAATGTGTTACGAGTAGTGAAAAAGTAATTTTGTATTAAATCTACTCACGTGATTGTAAGTGAGTGTAAGTAGATAAAATATGCTCGTGAGTGTGTGGCGTTAGAAATTTCCTGTCGTGAGCCCATCTCTAGTTTAAACTTATACATTTTTTTATAAAATAATTATTTTTTATGTTATTGTAATGCTTTATGCATCCAATTATAAATAATACATTATTTCAAACTTTCAAATAATACATAATGTAACCAAATATAAGTCATCCATGATTTAATGTTTAGAAATAATAAATATGAAATAAATTTTTTCGAATAATCATGCATTACGTAGCAAATTATTAGTAATGCATTATTTTTCACTTGAAAATAATACGTTGTGGAACAAATGTTTGGTAAGACATCCTAAAATAATGCTACAAATAAGGTATATACATTACCTGGTAATGTGTTATATAATCACTACCCATTACCAAAGTTTTGCTGGGCATTTTTGAAAATGTTTGTACTCTTCGATTTTTTTTGAAATTTTTTTGTCTAAAACTTTTATCAATTCTACAAAATTTTTTGTCCAGGAGGATTGTGGGATAACAATTATTACTATTTTTCAAAATTTTTTAAAAAAATTTTATTGTGATTTTCCAATCTTAAAATCATTTCTACTGCTCCAATGGTGCGTCAAAGAAGGGTCATTTATAAGACCGATCCCCACTAATTTTTACGTCTTAACATTTCTTTGGAACAAACTTATACCCCATCTCCAATTTCTAAGGGGGCTTCCACACAAAACGACATTTTTTAAAATTTGCTCCAACCGCTCTAACTGCTCTAATAGTGCCCTTAGAGCAACAAAATGTATGACCGACCCACAATATTTCATCAAAATTTTTGTTTAAAAAAAAAAATCCCAAAAAATTCTTAAAAGCGCTCTAGTATGCGATTTTTAAGTTTTAAAATTTAAATCTCATTTTTGAAAATGTTTGTACTCTTCGATTTTTTTTAAATTTTTTTGTGTGAAACTTCTATCGATTCTACAAATTTTTTGCCCAAGAGGATCGTGGGATAACGATAATTACTATTTTTTTAAATATTTTGGAAACAATTTATTGTAATTTTCCAATCTTAAAATCATTTCTACTGCTCCAATGGTGCGGCTAAGAGGGGTCATTTATAAGACCGACCCCCATTAATTTTTAAGTCTTAACATTTCTGGAACAAACTAATGCCCTATCTTCAATTTCAAAGGGGTTTCCCACACAAAACGACATTTTTTTAAATTTGCTGCAACCGCTCTAACTGCCCTAATAGTGTCCTTAGAGCAACAAAATGTATGACCGACCCACAATACTCCCTAAGTAGGTTCCCATATAAGTAACAATTGGAGCAAATTTTATAAAAATGTAATTTTGTATGGGAGCCTACTTAGGGAGTGGAGATAGGGTTTAAAAAAATGTTGTAGGGTAAAAATAAATGGGGGTCGGTCTCACTAATGACCCCTCTCGGACGCACCATTGGACCGGTAGAAGCTGATTAAATACAACAAATTTACAAAAAAAAAAAAAAATTGTTTGGGGACCGCCTTAACAGTTAAAGATAGAGGGTAGGTGTGTTCAAAGAAAATGTTTGGACTAAAAAAATATTGTGGGTCGGCCATACAATGTGTTGCTCTAAGGGCACTATTAGAGCAGTTAGAGCGGTTGGAGCAAATTTTATAAAAAATTTCGTTTTGTGTGGGAGCCTCCTTAGAAATTGGAGATAGGGTATAAGTTTGTTCCAAAGAAATGTAAAGACGTAAAAGTTAATGGGGGTCGGTCTTATAAATGACCCCTCTAAGACGCACCATTGGAGCAGAAGTTGAAGTAAAGGAACAAACTACCAATTTTTAAAAATTCGATATCTTTTGAACGGGGCATCAAAAAAATCTAAAAATTTACCACGAAGGAGTTTTCGAAGGGTACTCAAAACTGATTAGACAGAGAATTTATTTTGAGTGCTGAATTAAGAAAAAGTACACTCCAAATAAATTCTCTGTCCAATCAGCAGAAAAATCTGCTAAAAATACACCCATTTTGAGCCATATTGAAAATCTTTTTTTTTTAACAGACGCGGTTTGGTAAATATCTGTCATGATTATCTAGGTAAAATCAACTGAGAAATCTGTCGATATAGAAGAAAAATCTGGTGATTTTGGCAGAAAAATCTGCTGATTTCAGCAGCGCTATTTGCTGATTTTAGCAGAGCAATCTGTTGATTTCAGCAGAAAAATCTGCTAAAATTACATCGAGTTTGAGCCATATGATAAATCTGCTGATTTTAGCAGACTCAGTTTGCTAAGACTCTGTATTAGGGCGTCCAATCAAATTTAAATTTTCGAATTTCATGTCTGACTATGGAAAATTTATGAAAAAAATTTTGTAAGGTCATCTTCACTTGGCAGCCAGTGGTCAAAGTTAGAAAAAATTACGTATTTGACCAAAATTCATGTCCGAATTTTTTGTTTAGAATGGTATCTAAAAAATATTTAAAAATATAAAAACGCGATTTTGGTCCAAAAATGCTGATCAGCAACTGTGGACCAAAATCGCAGATCAGTATTTTTGGACAAAAATAGCGTTTTTATATTTTTTTAATATTTTTTAGATACCCGAGTAAAAATTTTCTGGTCTAATCATATATAATTTGATACAATCTTATATGAGTTAATATGCTTCCGTATAAATTTATATAAAATTTTATCTATCACTTTGATACGGTTAATCCACTTTATATGGTTAGATATTGCTCCATATATGATTAGATTCGTATTTTGGTTTTGCTCATCAAATTATATAAAAATTGATATTATAAGATCAATTTGATCTAATGAGATTTGACCAAATTCAGGATCAAATTGTATCAATTTTTATATTTTTTGATCTAAAGTAATACAATTAGATATTATTTGATACAATCATTTTACGGATCAAATTAGATCTATTTAGTAAAATTAGCATAATATTTTTACTGTGGTAGGTAACACTCTTAACATTGTCCAACTTTTGTAAGACAAGACTGAATTTCGGCATGGGGTTTTCGCGAATTTACGAGATAAAAAACACGCTAACTTTTGAAAGGCATTCTGAGGATGTTGAAGCTTGGCATATATATATTTTATTCGTTCCCCTAGCCTGGATCGTATTGAATTTCAGCCAAAATTGTTGCCAGTGGTTCAAAGTTATTAACAAAACCGTGAATTTCAGATTAGTTTCACCTTAAATTCACGTGTTGAAAACCCGTTAAACATGTTTTAAAAACATCGGTAAGTCACAAAAATATTTTACAACGTATTTTTGTCACTCAAAAATATTTTTAGACTAAAAAAGAGTACACCCGAAAAAAATGTTACACTCAAAAAAAAATTTTACACTCAAAAAAAATTTTACACTCAAAAAAAATTTTTCACTCAAAAAAAATTTTTCACTCAAAAAAAATTTTACACTCAAATAAAAGTTTAGTATTTTTTTTTTTCAAAAATTATTAAAAAAAAAAGTTTTTTTACACAAAATTAAAAATTTTCTAATCAAAATTGTTTTTTTTTTACGTTTGAAAATTTACTATCACTTAAAAAGGGCATTGTGGAGGGTATTCATAGATTCGGCCAAGTCGAATTTAACTTTTTTTACTTGTTTTTTAATACATTTTTAAACTGCAAGGTTATTTTGATACATACAAATATGCCAACATGATTTTTTTGCGTTCAAAATATATGTCCATATCGAGCTCAATAAAATGTCAAGTATTTTAAAAAACATAAACAAAAGCGAAAGTCGTTGATTTTTATTACATTTTGGTGATTTTAATTTTAAGTAGGGCGACGACATGTCTTCAAAATCAAAACAATATTTAAAATTTGATGACACGTCCATAATTTTAATGGTTGTTCAAGTGTCATTTGATATAAATATGTTTGTGGTATGAGAAAGTATGTATTGATGGCATTGAAAGTGAAATGTAATAAAAAAATATTAGTGCAAAAACTAAAATAAACAAATAAAAAAAAAAATTCTATAAATTATTTATAACTTAACATTTTTTTTAAATGTTTAAAAAAATTTGAAAAAAAAAATACATTTTGACATTGGATACCCGAGTAAAAAAGTTTTTTTATATAATTACATATAATTTGATAAAATTATATCAAATTATATATAATTATATAAAATTATATATAGAGGTAAAATTCTCCTAAAAATTGTATAAAATTATATTAAATTATATATAATTTGATAAAATTATATAAAATTATATCAAGGATTTGGTGGATATTATATATAATTTGATAAATTTTTTTTAAAATTTGATAAAATTTTATTAAATTATATATAATTTGATATAATTTTATAAAATTATATCCACCAAATCCTGGATATAATTATATAAAATTTTATCAAATTATATATAATTTTATCCAATTTTTTGGAGAATTTCACCTCTATATATAATTTTATAAAATTATATATAAATTGATATAATTTTATCAAATTATATAATATTATATAAAAACTTTTTTACTCGGGTACCTTTACAAAATTTTTCTCTTTAGAAATATTTGAGTCAGATCAACGGTAAACTTTTGTTTGCTTTTTGTTTTAAATATTTCCATAAAATAATAAATTACATTTTGCTATGAATTATTAATTGCATTATTAAATTCAAATGAATTTCTTTATTATACAATTAGTACAATGGACACAACCCAAAGTCAATTCTCCCATTTGCATATTATGGGAAAAATTCCGTAACACCAACATTAAAAATTTTGCAGCAAAAACAAATATGTTATAATACACCATTTCTAAATGTTTTTTTTTGTTTCTAGCACTTTTCCAAATCAATTGAAATTAAAACAAATAGAAAAGTTAAATTCGACTTGCCGAATCTATGAATACCCTCCACAATGCATTTTTTTAAAGGATAGTACATTTTTTAACGTAAAAAAATTAACAATTTTGATTAAAAATATTTTATTTTGAGTAAAAAACTATTTTTAAAAAAAATTACTAATTTTATTTTTTGAGTGTAACATTTTTTTCGAGTGTAATGTTTTTTTACTGTAAAAATATTTCTGAGTGAATGTACGTACATAAAATATTGTAAAAAAAAAAAATTATTTTTTTTTTGAGTGTAAAATTTTTGTGAATGTAAAATTTTTTTTGACTGGAAAATTTTTTTCGAGTGTAATTTTTAAGTCACCAATGCTTTTAAAACTAAACAAGTTTAAAAACCATTGCTTTAAAACTAAACAAGTTTAAAAAGCATTGTTAAGTTACCACCAATGCTTTTTAAACTTGTTTAAACACGTGGCATTTAAGATGAAACTAATCTGAAATTCAGGGTTTTGCTTATAACTTTTGAACTACTGGACCGATTGAGCTGAAATTTAACACCAAACAGACCTAGGGAACAGCAAAGATACATGTCAAGCTTCAGCAGTCTCATTATTGTCTTTCGAAAGTTATCGTGTTTTTTATCTCGTAAATTTGCAAAACACCCTTGCCGAAATTTACTCTTTTGCTCATAACTTTTGAAACACTGCACTATGGTTCCAAATCCATTTTTTTTGGCAGAAATTAAAAAAATAAAATTTAACAAATTTTCAAAAGCTTATACATTTCCTTTATGTCAACACTATAAGCTATCAAGAAAGTATAATGAAAAAAATTTGGTGCCAATACCTTCAGTTTGCTAGGCTTTCAAAGTTGAATGTTTTAAGACGTATAATAAAACCAGAGTGAAATCAATATTACACTTATACAAACGGCAAATGGGAAAAACTAAAATTATAAAGAGGCTAAAGTGACAAATTGAAACCTTAGGATACTAGTTCTTATTTAAAATTCCTATTTTACAGTTAATGCATCCTAGGCGTTATCCTTGGATGTTTTGATTATGAGGATTTTGGAGCCGAAATAGCCTATATCTTTCGTGGACGAAAAGTTGTGTTTGGGCACGAACTTGCACGAGTCTTTAAACGTGAAAGTGTTTTCAATATTGTATATTTAATATTAAAATTTACATCTTGCCAGCATTTTTTGGCAAACTCCCACAATTTCCAACACAAATTTCGGCCAAATTTGCTGTTTTTTGCGTGACACGGTTTCAAATTATTTTATTTTATAACTGTTTTGCCTTCCGTAAAGCTAATTAATTAAGAAAAATATATTTTTAAAAAAAAAAAAAAAATTTTCCAAAAAAAAAAAAAAATTGAAAAAAAAAATTTAAAAAAAAAAAAAATTTCCAAAAAAAATTTTTTTTTTTTGACAATCGATTTTTGATTGCGCTAAGAGATAAAAATCATACCAGAATTAATCCAAGTGACCTTGCTTCATTTTTTGAATTTACCATAGTGCACTGTACCGATTTGGCTGGATTGCAATACCAACCTGACCAGGTAAATGACCAACATATATGCCAAACTTCAGTAGCCTCTGTAATGTCTTTCAAAATTTAGTGTGTTTTCTACGGACGGACAGACAGACAGACAGACGGACGGACGGACGGACGGACGGACGGACGGACGGACGGACGGACGGACGGACGGACGGACGGACATCGCTAGATCGACTTAAAATCGATCGAGGATCATGAATATATATACTTTATGGGGTCCTAGACCAATATTTCGATGTGTTACAAACGGAATGACAAACTTATATATACCCTCTATCACTAGAGTGGAGGGTATAACAAAAACTTTAGAAATAAATCAAGATTTAAAAATGTTTGTAATTTTATGAAAATGTCACACTCAAAAAATTACTGGCTAAAAATTTTCAATTAAAAAAATTGATTACGTACCGTTTTTGAGATATTCGCTTTTAAAATGTCAAAAAATTAATAATTTCGCACTTTTGGTGGTCCGCTGTTACATACTCTTCCAAAAATAAGACTTGAATTCATATAAAATGGACCTCGTGATTCGAAAAAATTGGATGGCAGATTCGGATTTAGGAGAGCAAAATTTTACTGGGAGGTTTTTTGTCGAACAGTGTGATAATTTAGCAATAACTTGAAAACTGGATTAACTAGGATTTTCGTATTAACGATTTTTAAAGTTAAAAAAAAGAGGAGTGAAATGACATTACCCGTATTTGTCACCATTTTAGCACAACCTAAACTTGCTTGAAGAGGGGTGTGTGGCTGAAGCCGAAGCCAGAACCGCACAAAAAAAATTATTGCCTAAAAAAAATTTACCGCACAAAAAAAATTATTGCCCGACCGATAGAAATATCGGTCGGGGACCCCACAAAGTATATATATTATTGATCTATGATCGATTATAAGTCATTCTATGAATTTCCGTCCGTCCGTCTGTATAAAGCACGATTCAGTCCAAAATAATAGAGCTAGACTCCTGAAAATTGGCACGAATATGTCTTATAGTCATAGGCCGGTTAAGTTCGGAAATGGGTAAAATCGGATAAGGGGCGAAAAAGTTCCTCCTTAAAGAACTGAAAAAACCTCTATAAAAGCGCCATTTTTTACAGTTTTTTTTTGCATTTTTGTTAAACAAATGAAACCTTTTTATGTCAGAAAGAGTTGAAAGTCATACACTTACCCCCGGGGGGCTACAAAATATTGTTTTTTTTTGTCCCGCCCCCTTTTGTGGGCGTGGATTAAAAAAAAACATAAAAATTATGAGAAAATTTTATAACTAAAGTTTAAAAAGCATAATAAATAATTTAGTAAACATTTATCGCGTTGGGGAAGGTATCCCCCAGCACCTCCACAGAGCCCTCTAAATGTATTTTAACATGTTGGAGGGTATCAAAGATTCGGCACAGCCGAATTTAACACTCTCACTTCTTTTTATTAATGTTTTCAAAAATATACAAAATAATCAGGTTTTACTTTTTTTATTGTTGGCAAAATATTGGAAAGCAAAAAAGATGATTTTTTTTATAATTTTCTCATAAGCTTACAATTTATTCGTTAAATCAATCATTATTTTGATTAACTATAAATAAAAAATTATTTAAATTTGTGATCACAATCGAAAAACTGTTTGATTAAAAAAATATTCAATTAATCACAATTTGATGATTGGTATAACAATTTTCATGATTGGAGGAATTTCAATCAAAAAATTGATTGAATCCGCGTTTTTGTTGATTGAAATTGGTTTCAAATTCTTTCTGTGCAGTTAATTTAAGAAAAAATCAGATTTTTTTTTTTAAATCAGTAAAATTCGATTAGAGTATTATTCTAGCTCGAGGCCCAAAAATTCTATTTATGATATTCTCATAATAGATTACACTGCGGTATAGTGAAAAAATACTTCTAAAGTGACATAGTATAGGTTGTTGGTATTGCCGAGTAGATCACAAAAATGCCCATTAAACTTGCCAGACACTCTCAAATTTTAGAGTTATTGTCAAAAAAACTTTTTTTTTAACTTTTCTCACTAACTTAGAAATTTTTAAGCCGATTTTAAATTTTTTAACTGTTTTGGATAGAAGAAGAATAGGGCTTTCCTTGCGTGTGAATTGGTAAACACATATAAAAATTCTATCTATTGATTTTTTCTATAATGTCTAATTTTTTTTAGTATTTTTTAAAAACATTTTGAGTTTATCGTTTTTTTCTGCTATAGTTCATTCAACAACCTTTATATTTTTTCCAAAAATTTTCGTAAATAGTGTTAAATTATTTATAAAATAAACCCACAAAAAAATTGTTGCAATGAACAAAATTTTTTTTTGTTTAAACATTCAACAATTTTTTAATAAATTGTCATATTATCGTATATAATGTGGTCCACATTTTTTTTTTCTCTTTAAACATTATGATTTCTTAAGAATCTTGTTAGCAAAACTACTTTACCATATAAATAAATTGTTTTTAATTAATTATAACAATTATTTGATTTGTCATAAATATAAAAGAACCATTATCCAACTAGTGAACCAGTTAAACAACAACAATATCAACCAACCAGCCAAGCCACCTCTCTTAGCCAACTTTATTTAAAACATGTTAAACATCATAAAAATAAATTAGACAAGAAAACAGTTTTGTTAAGATTTATTAATAATTATGATGGTAACAAGAGTTGAAAACTACAACTACAACAGTCAGTGGTGGTAGTAGCAGTAGCAGCAGCTACAAAAACCTACATTTTACTACAAAAAAAAAAAAAAACTAGAACTAAAAACATTTAGAACATAAAGTCAGGGAATCACAATCGATGGTAAACAGGTTAAACTTAAACCCTACACAAAATTTTTCCTTTTACAAAAATTCTTAGAATCTGAGTAATTTTTCCCATTTTGAAAAATTATCAGAATCTGATATTTTTTCTTATAGAAAAATTCTCAGATTCTGAGACATTTTTTCGATTTAGAAAAATTCTCAGATTCTGAGACATTCTCAGATTCCGAGACATTTTTTCTATATAGACAAATTCTCAGATTCTAAGAAATTGTTTCTATATAGAAAAATGTTCAGATTCTGAGAAGAATCTGAGAATTTTTCTTAATTCTGAGACATTTTTTCTAAATAGAAAAATTCTCAGATTCTGAAACATTTTTTCTGTATAGAAAAATTTTCAGATTCTGAGTCATTTCTTCTATATAAATTCTCAGATTCTGAAACATTTTTGCTATATAGAAAAATTCTCAGATTTTGAGACTTTTTCTATAAAGAAAAATTCTCAGATTCTGAGACATTTTTTCTATATACACTCAAAAAAAAAAAAAACTGTAATGTTAGCAAAAAAGCTTGTAAACCTACAAGAAAATTTGCTGATTTTGAACCCACAATTTTTTTGCTAAAGTTAGCAAAAATGTTTTGCCAATAATTAGTTAACTAATTTTTTTTTTTTTTTAACTTAGTTCATACACATCTGAGAACCCCATTGGGTTCGGACCCGATAGGTCCAGACCCCGGTGGGCCTAGACCTAGTTGGGTTCCTTTAAAATCGTCATAGTTTTTGATCCAAAATTTGTGTCCGTTTCGCTTTACCTTGCTTAGTTTTTGAGATACGTGATTATAGGGGACCACTGGGGTCTGAGAATTAAAAAACTCGATAACTTCAAAAATATTACTCGGAGAGCTTTTGACTATTTTGCGGTCTTGTTCTACGTGTTGAGAGCTATAAAAATGCTTTTGGACTTTTTGTTGTGTCGGCAATATTTACCGAGATATGAGCAATTTAAAATTTTCGGGAATGCTAACATTTTTGGATCCAAAGTTAGGGCCCACTAGGGTCCACACATGTGAAGAGGACCGGCGATACTATAGAGCCCGAGAACCAAAAATGGCCTGCATTTTGCTCTATCTGGCTTAGTTTCCGAGAAAGCGCCATTTTAAGTTTTCTGAAAATAAAAAAAAATTTACCATTTATTTTGCTAATATTAGCAAAAAATCTTGTATAAATGTTGTCAACTCAATTTCAAATTTAGCAAAAGAAATTAGTTCAAAGTTTGTTTAAAATTGCTAATGTGCTAAATGAAGTTTACAAAAATATTTTGCTAACATGCTAATCTCAACTAAAAATTTGCTAAAAGTTAGCTAACTAGCGTTAGCAAAAAAAATTAGTAAATCTACTAACGTATTTTTTTGAGTGTAGAACAATTCTGAGACATTTTTTCTGTATAGAAAAATTCTTAGATTCTAAAAGATTTTTTTCTATATAGAAAAATTCTCTGATTCTGAGACAGTTTTTTCTATATAGAAAAATTCTCAGATTCTGAGACAGTTTTTCTATATAGAAAAATTCTCAGATTCTGAGACATTTTTACTATATAGAAAAAATGTCTCAGAATTTGAAAATTTTTCTATGTAGACCAAAATGTCTCGAAATCTAAGAATTTTATAGAATAGATTTTTTTTATTAGTAAAGTCTCAGAATCTGAGAATTTTCCTAAATTGAAAAAAGTCTCAGAATCTGAAAATTTTTCTATAAAGAAAAAATTTTCTCAGAATCTGAGAATTTTTACATATAGAAAATATGTTTCAGAATCTAAGAATTTTTCTGTATAGAGAAAATATCTCAGATTGTGAGAATTTTTCTGTATAGAAAATATGCTTCAGAATCTGAGAATTTTTCTATATAGAAAAAATATCTCAGAATCAGAATTTTTTCTATATAAAAAAAATTCTCAGATTCTGAGAAATTTTTTCTATATAGAAAAATTCTCAGATTCTGAAACATTTCATTTTGATGCCATTTTTATACCCTCCACTCTAGTGATAGAGGGCATATATAAGTTTGTCATTCCGTTTGTAACACCTCGAAATATTGGTCTGGGACCCTATAAAGTATAAATATTCATGATCCTCGATCGATTTTAAGACGATCTAGCGATGTCGGTCCGTCTGTCCGTCTCTCTTTCTGTTGAAAACACACTAACTTTTGAAAGACCTTACGGAGGCTCCTGAAGTTTGGGATATATGTTGGGCATTTACGTGGTCAGGTTGCTATTGCAATCCAGCGAAATCGGTCCAGTGGTTCAAACGTTATGAGCAAAAGACTGAATTTCGGCAAGGGTTTTTCGTGAAAATTACGAGATAAAAAACACGCTAACTTTCGAAAGGCAATTCTGAGGATGCTGATGCCTGATTTGTATTGAATTTCAGCAAAATCGGTCCAGTGGTTAAAAAGTTGTTTGCAAAACCGTGAATTTCAGATTAGCTTCACCTTTCACCTTAAGTTCATGTGTTTAAAAGCCTAACGTGCTTTAAAAACATTGGTAAGTCACAAAAATATTTTGCAACAGATTTTTGTCACTCAAAAATATTTTTACACCAAAAAAAGAAAAAACATACACTCGAAAAAAATTTTACGCTCAAAAAAAATTTTACACTCAAAAAAAATTTTTGTAAATTATTTTTTTTTTCAAAAATTAGTTAAAAAAAAGTTTTTTTTACACAAAATAAAATATTTCTAATAAAATTTTTATTTTTTTCACGTTAGAAAATTTACTATCACTTAAAAAGGGCATTGTGGAGGGTATTTACAGATTCGGCCAAGTCGAATTTAACTTTTCTACTTGTTAATCCTTTTTAAATAACAGTTTAAGAACTCCTGCAAAAAAAGAGGATTTTTACAACACAATTTTTCTTTTAGATTTGTTTTTGTTGTTGTTTTCTATGCTAAATATATAAAATAAAATGACAACAAATTGTCTACAAGAATAAATATAAAACTGGGTAAAGTGCTTTTGTATTTAATTTTTCTTTTTTTATAAAACGCACTTGACTTGACTGTGCCACTAAAAATAGTTTTATTTTGAAATATAGTAAACAAAAATATATTAAATATGTTAAGTAGTCTATAATTTTAAAATTAAAGGAATTATTAGAATTTTATTGTTAAATAAAATAATATTTTTAAAAGAAAATTGTTGGAGTGCCTCTTGCAGTTATGACCTTATTTCCTTCCCGAGTAAAAAAGATTTTATATAGAGCTAAAATTCTCCAAAAAAGTGTATAAAATTATATAAAATTTGATAAAATTATACAGTGGGTAAAAAAAGTAGTCGGACACTCATAACCTTAATTTCTTTCATTAAATTTTGTGGTTAAAATTCATGAAATTCCAAAATATGTTGGTACCATTTTAAAGATGGTTTTTCACACTTTTAGAATCAGTTGTTCTTGAATTAAAATGATTGCTAAGTTTTTTGCAAATCAGCGAAAACTAAAATAACTTGTAAAATCACCTCAAAAAAGAACTCGGACACTCATTAAATACTTCCAGATTCCGCTTAATTCTAAATAAAATTAAAATGGTAAATGACTTAATTCTATTCTGGTGTTACTTATTGTTAACCTCCATGTCAGTTAAGCCAAAATTTTTATATAATTTTAGCGAATTCAGCTGAAATCTCTTAAAATAAGCGTTTTTCAAGTAAGATGGCCGATATTTTTTGACAGGACTTTTTAAAAAATCGTCAAGTTCAATTCGAGCTTTGATGTACTAGGTACTACACCAAGCTAAGCCATTTGTGTCATAATATACCAATTTAGATACGCGAAATCAGTCAAAAACAAAGCGAAAATAATACAAAATATAGTATGCAGAAAGAAAAACGCGCAAAAAATGCGCAATAAACCGTGAAATATTCGACATAAAATAGTCCAATGAATAGATAAGATGTCATATATTATTCACGGATACATTTGTAATAGAAGAGTTGCCATCTGAGAGGTATAAATGTTACAGGTATGGGATTCTAATATATAAATAATTCACTTGCTAACACTGCATACCGAATTTAGGCTTTATGCACATGATAATCCTTTCTTCGCATGTCAGATCATTCATTAGGCCGAAAACCTGCTAACTTACCTTTATAAGTAACAAAACAGATAGGACAGTATGAAATATCAGTGGTTCTGAATGCTTTAGATTTTATTTTTTTGTTGTTACACCAACTTACCACCCGCGAGGTCTGGTAACGTAACCCCTGCATAAAAACTACATCATTAAACAATATTTGAGTTCTACTCTTACCATTAGTCACCTTTCCTCCCATGGTTTTTTAGTTTTTGATGCAATTTTAGTGCATTTTTCTTTCTGCATACTATATTTTTTAATATTTTCGCTTCGTTTTTGACTGATTTTGCGTATCTAAATTGGTATATGACGTCACAAATGGCTTAGCTTGGTGTAGTATATAGTACATCAAATCTCGAATTGCACTTGACGTTTTTTGTAAAGTCTTGTTAAAAAATATCGGCCATCTTACTAGAAAAACTCTTATTTTAGGAGATTTCAGCTAAATCCGCTTAAATTATAAAAGAATGTTGGCTTAACTGACATGGAGGTTAACAATTAGTAACACCAGGATAGAATTAAGTCATTTTCCATTTTAATTTTATTTAGAATTAAGCGGAATCTGGAAGCATTTAATGAGTGTCCGAGTTCTTTTTTGAGGTGATTTTACAAGTTATTTTAGTTTTCGCTGATTTGCAAAAAACTTAGCTATCATTTTGATTCAAGAACAACTGATTCTTAAAGTGTGAAAACCCATCTTTAAAATGGTACCAACACATTTTGCAATTTCATGAATTTTAACCACCAAATTTAATGAAAGAAATTGAGGTTATGAGTGTCCGACTACTTTTTTTACCCACTGTATATCGTTGGCTTAGTCGGCAAATCGGTCAAGTCCGTTTTTATAAACATTGAGATTTTAATGTTGTATGTATTGTGTAGCTCAAAATACTTTATTTAAAAAACAAATAATAAATACAGATTTAAATCAGATGAACTAAAGAAGAAAACTGCGTTTATAAACTTAAAAATAGTCAACCTAAAAAAAAGTTAGAATGTTTTTTTTCCTTCCTAAAATTAAAAATTAAAAAAGGACTTGACAGGTTTGCCGACTAAGCCAACGATATAATTATATCCATCAAATCCTGTGGGGGTGTTCTGTAATTTATGCGAAAAGTTTTCGCATCGAAAAGTATGAAACAAAAAATTCCATCGTTTCTCGATTCTGGAAAAAAAGTTGTTTCTGTATATCAATGCGAAAACGGCAGCATTTTTATTGGAATATTCCAAATCAGCTGTCAAAAAGGTAAATAAGGCGAGAAAATAATAAAAATCACAACAAAAAAAAAACGCAATTTCACATTTTTTTTAAACAACACTCGTAACATTGGCAAACAAAAATGAAATAATAAATTAAATTATGAAAATAATGTGTAGTATATCATTAATAATATTAGTTGATAGTATTTTCTTGAAAAAAATATTGTTTTTTATTTATTATAACTCAAAAGTTGTTTAATTTACGAAATATCGCACCATTTTTAAATGTGAGTGATTTTGACACTTCAACTTCAAAAGTTTTCGATCAATTGGTTTACAGAAACAGTTTTTCTCGCATCTTTCCAATAATTTTGAAAAAAATCATATTTGACAGAAAGTTTCCGCATAACAAAATTACAGAAACAGTCGAATGCGAAAAGTCAGGTTTTGTGCTGATTCACGATGTTTCTGTTTCGTTTTTCATGTTTCATGTGAGAAATCTTTCGATTCGAGAGTTATAGAACACCGCTACTGGATATAATTATATATAATTTTATCAAATTATATATAATTTTATACAACTTTTTGGAAAATTTTACCTCTATATATAATTTTATATAATTATATACAATTTGATATAATTTTATCAAATTGTATATAATTATATAAAAAATTTTTACTCGGGTTGTCACATTTTACTTAAAATTTTTTAAAAATTAAATTTTTAAAAAAAGCATGTTATTTTGGTTTTTTTGTTAGTTAAAAGTTTGTTCAGTTATTTTTTATTATATTTTTTAATATTTAACGCCAACACTTCAAAGTACAGCAATTGACTTTTAAGCCATTGCAAACTGCAAATAGACGTCAGTATACCAGTGAACATTTATGTACAGAAACGCTTCTCAAATGGTAGGCTCCGACACCTAAAGGGTCCGTAGCAGCAATCTCAGGACGATCACGAAAATTTTCGACGCACAAACTTAAAGCTTTTGACGACCCTTAGGCTGCGTTTTTGACATATCGCTTTAACTTAGTTTAACCGGGAGTTTTATTAAACTTTATAAAAATAAAACCAAGTTTAACCAAGCATTCTGTTTTTCAGTTCAAGTTTAGCAAATGTTGATTAACGCGGTATTGCCATACTAAATGCCACATTTCCAATTAGAATAGTTGCCATCATCGCACATTTTTTCGAATAAAATACCACAACATGGCAATTCTAACCAGTATATTTAAAAATCAGAGGTGTTTTTTTGACATTTTTGTACCTTAGTTTAACTCTCCATCATTGGTGAGTTAAACTTAAAATAAAGCACATCTCAAAAACAGAATTTGTGGTTTTAACTCAGTTTAAACCTAAAACCAATAAATTTTACAACTCAAAAACTCAGCCTTGGTGAAATTTGATGCAGAAAATATTTGTAGAACATTTTAACCCTTTAAATGCACGTTTTAGTGGACTTCTATGGCAGCATTTAAAAGAAGGACTAAAATAGAGGAATAATATGTTCATCATTTATATTGCTTTTTCCATACGTCTTTAAGTGGGCCATAAAAAAAAAACTATAACTACGTGACCAAAATCCTTTAAGGGTTATACTTAGTCTGACCCTCATATTTGTGAATACAATTAACTTTTTCACTGAAAGTGCTCCTATACGGAAATTTGTAATATCAACTAACGGTTGTAAATATTGATTGTTGAAAAAAAATGTAAAAAAATTGATAAACGAGTTTGTAATAGTTCTCTAAAATTATTATTTGTATTGACAAACGTACAAAATCTTAATTTTTTTTTCAACAAAGAAATTCAACAAATACAAACACAATTTTTTGATCTGACAAACGTAAAAAATCTTATCTTTTTTTCAAACAAAGAAATTCAACAAACACAAAAACTATTTGTTGATATGATAAAATTACTCGACTAAGTTTGTTGAAACCAAAATCGAAATTTTGTATTATGGACTAACATGCGGCCGTTTTTACTGAATTGTTGCTTGATATCATGTTTGGATGATTTACAATTGATGTTTGTTGATTTAAATTTGACGATTTTATTTTCTTTGTAGGGTCAATTAATTTTGTTCTTGTGGGACCCCTGTATTTATGAAGTCCCATCTCTGTAGTTTTATAGAAAATACTTTGTTACTGTTTATTTAAATTTTGGAAAACAATTTATCTTTGATTTTAATATTTTTGTAAATTGAAAGTTGAAAATAAATAAAAAAAAGAATACTTTTAAACTCAAAAGACACACATCGTCTTATTGGCGCCCAACGTGGGGCGCCAATAAGACGATACGTGTCTTTCCTAATCTCAAATTATTCTGATTTTATTTATTTCATAAATTTTCATATTTCAAAATTAAATTCAAAGCTAAATTGTTTTTCAAAATTTAAACAAACTCAAACAAAGTATTATATAAAATTACAGAGATGGGATTTCATAAATATAGAAATCCCACATAGTTTTGTCTAAAACCAAATACAAGTCATCTCATACTTGTTGAACAGTGTAATAAATTCTGGCTAAACTGTTTAAAGTACCAGGAAAGTATCGTGTAGAGAAAGCTCTTGAGAAACCCTGATATACAGTAACATTTATCTAATGTTTACAAACCTGTCCGTCTGTCTATTTGTCTGTCAGTTTAGCATTTTTACTTAATCAAATAGAAATGGCATTGGAAAAACGAAAACAAAATGAAACATGTGAGAGTTAACGAAACACAACGAAAGGATATTTATTTTGTCCAAAAAAATGTTTTTCGTAGAGTGGTTTAAATGCAGTTTGTATGTCAATATGTAAAGGTGAAAGGTGAAAGGTGGCACTTAATTGTAAAATGGGGCAAGTTTTTTTTTAAATTTTTGTAAAAAATTAAAAAAAATTTAAGTGTAAAAATTTTTGAGTATAAAAGTTTTTTGAGTGATAAAATGCTGTTTCACCAAAATTTTGGATTTTTCAAAAATTGACAACTAAAATAATCTTGCCATACATTACACATCCCCACAAAAATATAAAAAGGTTCTATCCCCAAAAACTTGACCGACTAATCCTTATGTATTTTGACCTCTTGAATTCGATCCCGCCATTAGAATAGAATTCTATCGTGGGATTTTCTTGTAATTTACAAGGAAAGTCCGCAAAGTAAACCTACTTAGGTTAGGTTAGGTTAGGGGTGGTGGAGCCTAAAGTTCAGACTCCTCGCATAGACCGGCTGGTCCATAGCGATACCACAATTTCCTTCAGCGACGAGGATAAAACGCGTTAGTCCATGTTGCGAACAGTTTTAGTTGCGTAAGGTCCGTAGCGGCGATATCATCCAGATTCTCGATTTCTGCTTTACCTAGTATTCGCTCGCGGTGTCTGGCCAATGCGGGGCATTTGCACAGAATATGTTCAACTGTTTCATCTGTATTAGGTTCATCACATTTTCTACAATTGGCATCCGAGATAAGTCCCATAGTTTTCGCGTGAAAAGCAATTAGGCAGTGTCCTGTGACCACTCCCGTGAGTAAACGACAATCCTCTCTGTTAAGAGAGAGAAGGTAGCGAGTTTTCCCGAGGTCGTAATGCGGCCAGATTCTTCTGGTGATACTGCTCGTGCTTAGCTCTCTCCATTTCCTGTTTGCAATAGAAATGCAACGACAGTCACTTCTCGTCCTATAGTACTGAATCGGGGGCTCAATATGAACAAAAGTTCCTACGCCATCTGCTCCAAGCTTAGCGAGCTCATCAGCTTTCTCGTTCCCATCTACTCCCCTATGTCCAGGTACCCATACAAGAGATACGGTATTATTCCCGGATAGTTTCTGAAGATTCTCGTAACATTTAAAAACGACTTTTGATTTAATACAAAAGCTCATTAGAGCCTTTAGTGCAGCTTGACTGTCGACGTAAAAGTTTATCATTTTACCCGTTTCCCCAAGAAACTGTGAGGCTGCCTTATCTATAGCAACTATTTCAGCCTGGAAAATACTACAGTGTAAAGGTAATTTGAAAGACTTCTCTATATCACAAACGTCTGAAGTAAAACCGGCTCCAACTCCCGTCGATTGTTTGGAGCCGTCTGTGAAAATATTTATAGCGTCATTTGGAGCGCAACGCCAGTCCGACCAAAATTCTCGAGTCGGAAATTCAACTTTAAATTTCCGGTCGAAAAGTAATTTGGGCACTTTGTAGTCAGTGACAACATTTTCCAAATTGTCCATGCTACTGTGTCCAAAGTTTCGGCGTCTGAGCCAATTTGACTCCTTGAGTCTGAGGCATGCCTTATAAGCCTCACCTTTAGCAAAGACGTCAATTGGCAGCAGATGCAGTAATGTGTCGATGGATGCAGCTGATGTCGTCCTTAGGGCTCCAGTGACACTAAGGCCTAAAAGCCGTTGGGCCTTTTGGAATTTCCTAAGAGTCACATCCCTTTCAAGTGCTTTGTGCCAGACCATAACCCCGTAGAGTAAGATAGGTCTTACTATAGAAGTGTATATCCAGTACGTGATCCTTGGCTCAAGTCCCCATGTTTTTCCGAACATTTTCTTGCATGCATAGTAAGCATTATTTGCCTTCTTTAATCGTTCCTCTGTATTTTGGTTCCATGATAACTTATTGTCCAGGATGATTCCTAAAAATTTCGCATGATTTGAAAGTGGGATTTCAACGCCATTGACCCTGACTTTTCTAAAATTTTCGATCTTGTACTTTCGTGTAAACAGTACCATTTCAGTTTTCCGCGGATTAACGTTAAGACCATTTTCTTTTGCCCAACTCCATAACTGTTTCAGCGATCGCTCCAGCAGCTCGGATAACGTGGCCAAAAATTTACCAGTTGACATAATTGTCACGTCGTCTGCATATGCAACAACTGATACTCCTTGCGTATCCAGTTTTTTGAGAATAGGATCCACAACCAAGAGCCAGAGTAATGGTGATAAAACTCCTCCCTGTGGCGTTCCCCTCGACGTATATCTTGTGACTCTTTCAAGTCCCCATTCGGCTGTGACTTCCCTACAAGACAGTAGGCAGCCAATCCATTTTCCGATGGTTGGATTTATACTAGCCTTGTCCATAGCGTTAATGATTGCATCCATACTTACATTGTTGAACGCACCTTCTATGTCTAAAAAAGCGGCCAAAGTAAATTCTCTGAATTCTAGAGATCTCTCTATTGTATATACGAGTGAATGAAGTGCCGTTTCTATCGATTTGCCCTGCTGATAAGCATGTTGCGTTGCCGACAAAAAGTTTCCACCCAGGTTTTCTCTTATGTACAGGTCCAGAATTCTCTCCAAGGTTTTCAGAAGGAAGGACGATAGACTAATAGGCCGATAATCCTTTGCAGTTGCGTGATTAATTTTACCGCTTTTCGGTATGAACACTACTTTGGACTTCCTCCAAGATTGCGGTATATAACATTGCTGCAGACACGCTACGAACACTTCCTTCAAAAATGGAATTATTTCGATAACAGTATGTTGCAGCATTGCTGGAATAATGCCATCTGGACCTGGCGATTTATAAGGCTCGAACGATTCGACTGCCCATCTAATCCGCTCATCAGATATCAGATTGTGTGGAATTATCAATTGCTCGTGAAATTGTGTCTCCAATAAAGGTTGTTCCCTGCATCCTGGAAAATGTGTTCTAAGAAGAACATCCAAAGTTTCCATTGCATTCTCGGTCCATGTGTCATCAATTCCCTTCAGTAAGATTGGTGGTACGGGCCTTTTAGATAAGACTTTCCTGAGTCTGGCGGCTTCGGCAGTGTGTTCAACGTCACTGCAGAGCTTCTCCCAGCTACTCTTTTTCGATTTCCGAATTAATTTCTTAAAGACTTTCAGTTCCTCTCTATATAAGACCCAATTTGCGTCAGTGTTAGCCTTTCTTGCTTCTTTAAAGAGGTCTTGAACCTTTTTCCTTGCATGCGATAGTTCTCTAGACCACCAAGGTGGTTGTATTCTCTTACTCCGATATTTTACCGGGCAAGATTTCTCGAAGGATTTGACAAGAATAGATGTAAGATTCATATTTAACATTTCAATATCACTGTGACTGTTAAGGCACTGGTGATTTATGGTAGTTAATTTAGAAACTGCTGCGTTCCTAAATTTCTCCCAGTTCGTTTTCTCGGGATTTCTGAATGGTTTATTATTGGAATTTATATCGGTTACAATTCTAAAAGCGAGATATTTATGGTCAGAACAAGAAGCCCTATCTAGTATTCTCCAATTCCTAACATCTAAATTCGCGATATTAGAAAATAGAGTGAGATCTAAAACATTTTGACTCGTTGGTCCTATATAAGTAGGTTCGCTACCACTATTCGCTATATTCAAATTAGTCGAGTTTATAAAAGTTAAAAGTTGATCACCCCTGTCATTTGTATCAGATGAGCCCCATACTGTATTATGTGCATTAGCATCACAACCTATAACTATGTACTCACCGGTTTTTTCTCTTATTAGATTCTGCAGATCGAGAGGTGGAGCTTCCATGTCGTGCGCCATATAAGATGATGCAAGATATAGGACTCTATTCCCAATTTTGTAGATTGCGGTTGTTAGGTCGTTAGTGCTATATTTTTGTAAGAGAAATAGGTTTAAGGTTTTTTTAGCTAAAATAGCTGCACGTTTCTTACCCTCAGTTTGTGAGAAAATGATATCGTATTCAGATGTCGTGAGCCCGTTTATTTCGCCTTTGGCATTCACCCAGGGCTCTTGGATGAGTGCTACGTCGTATGACTCTTCTGAGAGAGTCATCAGCAATGCAGCAGTTGCTGCACTACTGTGATGCATGTTGATTTGTATCAACTTCATCAACGATAGATGAAAGAGTAGCATTACTCGTGATATCCGGCCCATCAAGTGGAAGCTGCCCATCGAGTTTTATGTTATTAGTAGCTTCGGCTAGAAACGCAAGGTCCCTTTCCACCTCACCCTTTTCTAGGACATTTACATTTGCATCAGTTGGATTTCTTTTCTTGAGACGAAGGTAAACCACTGACATACCCCAAGCCATCTTACCAAACCTCGGATAAAGTATATCTTCAGCCTCCTTATTTATTTGAAGGATGAAGGTATGACCTTTTACCTTATCAGTCTGCTTCAACACCTTTAAGACTCTCCAGTCACTGGTAGGTATGTCAGGGTTTTGTCGCTGAAGAAGCTTGAGAGTTGTGCATTGAGGGAAAAGTTCAGGAAACACTACTTTTGCTTTTGGCAAAGTAGGAATACTGGCTCTTCCCACAATTTCAAGTTCAGCACCCTCCCATTTAGGTGTTAGGGACTTAATGGTACCTTTAACCCATTCGAGAGAGTGGTGATCTGCACACTTTATGAGCTTCACGTTTTGCATCCAACCAGCTCCATCAAAACTGGGCATCGGTTTTTCGGGGTTATTTTCCATATACTCTACAAGTTTTTGAATTAGCTCTTTCTGAACCTTCTTCCAGTCCTCCAAAACCATTTGGCCAAGGGGATGCTTACGGTCCACAAGGGCTACTAATAAATCGTTTTTAGTCTCATCCGCCATGGTGTTCATATGAAGTTGGTGATCCGTACCCCGTCCCTTTTTAGACGTTTGGACATCGGCATTTTCATCCGAGGACCTTTGCCTTTTAGGGGTTCCGGTGCACAGTACCTTTTCTTCAATGACATTGGCAAAGTTTGGATTGGATGATTTGTATTTCTCGATCTTTTCTAAATGTTTGCGGCTAGCGTCGATAACTCTAACGGCCCAATTGAGGTCCTCAATCTCCTTTGGTGACCTTTTGGCTACGTCAATGGCTTCTAGACGTTGCTTAATGGCCAAGGCGGCCTTGTATTGACGAATAGTTTTACGTCCCCTATGCGAAACAGCGTCAGCCGGTTCCAAGAGTGCAAGGTTGGGCTTGACTGCAGCTTCAGGCTGAGAACGTAAGAGCTCATCTTCAATCTCGTCATCAAAAATGTTATTGTTAACATTAATAGTATCCATTTCCTGTAAAAGAAGTTAATTTATTCCTATCGAGCATTTTGTATTTTGCATTTAAATATTTCTAACTATGTTGGTTGTTTACTTTGTTAAGTTATCAGTAGTTCAATAGGATTTGCAATTGAAGTGAGATTAAATAAAATTTGAATTAGATAGAATTTAAACTAAAAAATTAAACTCAATTAAAATAAAAAAAAAAATAAAAAAAAATAAAATGATAGTTTAAAGTAACAGCTAAAACTTGATTGAATTGAAAAGTAGTTAAAATTGAATTTATAATATGATACAGCTTTAAAAGAAATAAAGAAACTTTTTAATTTTTATTAAATTGAATTAAATCAGTCCAAACAAAAATCGATTTGAAATTGAATTGATATAACATTGGATTAGAATTTTAAATTAATTGGAGTTAATTTAAAATTTTATGGAAATTGAATTGAAACCTAAACCTACTTAAGTAATTTGTAAATTTGACAAAGTAAAAATAGTTTTAAATTTTTTTCTGTATGTTAAGTTCAAGTCTGATTAAATACAAGGGGTTTTTTTAAATAATATCCTTCAAAAATTGTAGAAGTTACATGCATTTGAACAAAAATGAATAAATTTAGTTTTTTTCCAGGTGTGCCGAATGTAACATTTTCATTTGTTTTTGTATAAAACTGAACTGATGCCTTTTTGTTCAAATGCATGTTACTTCTACAATTTTTGACGGATTTTATTTAAAATTCTCTTATTTTCTTCGTAATAAATCAGACTTTATTAAAAGAGTAATCTTTACATACAGAAACAAAACTAAAAAAATTTTTTAATTCCTTGTAAGCTACAGGAAAATCCAACGATAGAGCTCAATTCTGATGACGGAATCGAATTCAGAAGGTTAATATACATAAGGATTAGTGTATAGTAGAGTGTCCCTTATTTTTGAAATGTTGGAAATATTGAGTCGGTACCCGCTCATTTTTTTCCTTTTGACTTAAAAATAACTGAGTAAAAATTTTACGCCCCTACAACCACGCCTTCCCTACGCGACGGGGCCTTAAAGAGCGGGGCCTAAAAAAACATTTTCCATACAAACCAAAATTTTTTTTTTTGATTTTTAATTTTTTTGTTATTAAATTCTATATTACTTGTTTAGCTTATTGACCACAAAAAATTCGATTTCGGTGGGATAAGGCTTTCAGCTCTAAAATATTTTTCGAAAAAAAAAATTAGAGTCGCAGGGGTCCTACGGTAAAAAATTTTAAAAAATATTTTTTTTTAGTTTTGATAAGCAACGGTTTTAGTTGCTATGTTGCTTTAAATTATATATATTCATAAAAAAATAGTTTTTGTATCTGTGTCATCTTTGTCGGGAATAAGCTAACCAAGTAATATAATAATTAATAACAAAAAAATTATATATAAAAAAAAAATTTTTTGGTTTGTATTTAAAAATGATTTTTTATGCCATTCTCTTTAAGACCCCGTCGCGTAGGGAAGGCGTGGTCGTAGGGGCGTAAAATTTTTCCTGAGTTATTTTTATGTCAAATGAAAAAAAATTAGCGGGTACCGTCTCAACATTTCCAACATTTCCAAAATAAGGGACACTCTAGTGCAACTAAAGAAAAATTAGTTAATTTTTCTAATTTTTGTTTCTAATGAAAAAATATTACTGGTTTAGCAATGTTTTTGTAAAATAAGCATTTAAACTAAGTTTTTAGTACAATTGTTAGGCAATTAACAACATTTTTGTAGTTAATTTTGAGAAAAAAAAATAGTTTTAAAAAATAATTTGACTAAAAAAATCTTGAAAATTTAAAAATCGTTGATAACATTCAATTTAGCTTGTATTATTAAGTAGATTTTATTTCGAATATCCTCTAAAAATACCCAAATTATTTTGCGAAATCCCCAATCCCCAAATTAGATTTCTTGTCCTTTTTGCTTGCATAAAATTCCCAACTTTGGGGATAAATCCCCAAGTCTGGCAGCCCTGGCTGTGTTATTTTTTTTAATAATTTTTGCATGCTGAATACGAATATCAAAAAATTTTCAAGATATCGCCATTTTAAATTTGTCAAAAAAAATCCAAATATGGCGGTTTTTTCCTACGTCCAAGAAATTTATTAAAAAAAATATCAAAATTCTTTTCCATTAACTATTTCAAAGAGCTTGAGATAAATTTTCTTTTAAAATTAATTTAAGCCAAATCAGACCATTTTAAGCCATGGCGCCCTTCGATCAAAGCTTAGAGTTTTTGGTGAAAATTTTCTAAAAAACCAAAACTTTGATCGAAGAGAAATTTATCTGATTTGGGTGAAAATATTGTTAAATGATTTCAAAGAGCTTGAGATAAACTTTCTTTTAAAATTAATTTAAGCCAAATCAGACCATTTTAAGCCATGGCACCCTTCGATCAAAGTTTAGAGTTTTTGGTGAAAATTTTCTAAAAAACCAAAACTTTGATCGAAGAGAAATTTATCTGATTTGGGTGAAAATAATGTTAAATGAATGTTAATCTCAAGCTCTATGAATGTGTCAATTAATAGAAAAATTTACAAACATTTTTTTTGATCGTATGAAAAAAATCGCCGTTTTTTGCAAATTTTAAATAGCGATATCTCGAATATCGGTCGAAATGTTTCGATATTCGTTTCAGTACATTAAAATTAATAAATATGTTGTATCGCACGACCAGTGTTGCCAGAACTTGGTAGTCAAAAACGGCTAAATTCATTCGAAAAAACGGCTAAAAAACGGCTAAAAAAAGGCTAAAATTTTCGTTTCTGTTTTACACATAAAATTAAATAAAGAGATCTTATGTTATATATTTGGTACGGTTTTGACTTATTCTAGATAAAAACTAGAGTTCAAAACAGATTTCCAATGATTTACTTTTTTTTAAATGCAAAAACAAAAAAAAAAATTAGTTATTTTTGTTTAAAAAAAAATGAGGTAAAATTTTTTGTTGAGTGCAAATTATTTTTTTTTTTTTTTTGAGTGCGAAAAATTTTTTTTTGTTAATTTTTCATAGTAAAAAAACACCAGACTTTAAGTTGAGTTTCGGACGTTAGTGTATTTTTAACAGGGAAACTGGCATCAATAGATCGTCGAAGATTTAGTATAATGTTAATGGTGTGAATATGACAAAAATAGCCGTTGTCCGATTCCAGACTGGAACTAATTAAAATTCATATACATATATGTATGAAAAACAAGTACCTACTAACAAAACAAACCTATATTAAAAATCCTGCTGATATAACTGGAGTGTTTTTAATTTTTATAAATTAAATTTTCTTCCACATTTTTTAACTAAAACCTTTAGACCAAATAGAATTGGATCCTGTGCTAACAAAATAACCAATTTATTCTTTATTTTAGTATAAAAAAACACTAAAAATTACTTTTAAATTAAAAAACTCAAAAATGGCTAAAAAACTGCTAAAATAATTTCGAAAATGGCTAAAAAAACGGCTAAGAGCTAAATGCATTTTTCTCCGGCTAAACGAGTTCAAAAGGAGCTAAATCTAGCCGGAAAATGGCTAAAATGGCAACACTGCGCACGACATAATTTTTTATTTTTTTTTATTAGTTTTTTTTGTTTTAATTTTATTTTTTTTTATTTTTTTTATTAAAAAAAAAAAAAAACACCGGAAAAAAAAAAATTAAAAAAAAAAAATTGCGAAATTCTTCAAAATTTTTTTTTTACTTTGTTCGGAACTTTTCGATTTTCAATTTAAAAAAGGAACGCAAAGCCATTGCTCTAACGGTCCAATATTTTTGTGTGCCAATATCGACCCTAAAGGCAACTTTTCCGACCCCATCGAGGCGCGTAAGTGAATTTTGACTCATGTTCACGCAAACGATAATAGAATCACTCACGTAAATTTTTCTTTTACTCACACTCACTATTCACGTGAGTAAAAAAAATTACTCACGCGTGAGTCGAGTAACCCAGCAAAATTTTCTGTTCCAAATAATCGGTTCCAGAACGCATCACATTACCCTGCAACCGGTTCTACTTAACATTCCAGAATCAATGATTTTTGTTTGAAATTGTCCCGAAAGCAATCGTTTTTTAGAGCAAGTAGTTTTTTTGAAAAATAATTTTATATAGAAAATGTTGTTGTAATTACCGTAGAATATATTCAAGAACCTATTGAACCAGGAATTTGTTCCAAAAAATTTTCCTGGGTAAGTTCTACTTTTGAAAAATTGAATGGCAATGAAAAATTGACAAATGTCTGTTTGGGACTATTTTTCCCCCAGCATCCGTTCACCATATCATGTTTGCAGTGTTCGGTCTCTAACCCTCCCTATTTTGTAAATTACTCCTAAAAAGTTAATTTTAATTCTTATCTCTCTGCAGCTTATCTTGTGTAATCATCTTTTATATCTAAAAAATTAAAAAAAAAAAAAATACAAAACAATTCGTCATTTATATTTACTATTTTTTTTTATTTGTTTATTTTTACCGATAAGATAAGTTAAATTAAAATTGTAGTAGTTCCAATTTTATGGTGAGTAGTTAGGAGTGGAAAGTGTATACTGAACTTCCTTCCACAAGTGGTTGAGTAAATGTGATCAGATTAATTTAAAAAGTTTAACTACAATACATACTCGTATTTTTGAATTCGAAAAAAATACAACCCGAGTAAAAAAGTTTATACATGATTATATATAATTTATATAAATTATAATTATATATAATTTTTTAAAATTATATATAATTATATATATTGGATAAAATTATATATAATTTGATAAAATTATATATAAATATATCAGATTTTTTATATAAAATGTTATCAAATTATATCTAATTTGATTTAATTTTATAAAATTAGATAAAATTATATACAATTTGATAAAATTATATTTAAATTTGTTTTTTTTTTTAATTTTTTAAAATTATATCAAATTATATCTAATTTGATAAAATTTTATAAAATTAGATAAAATTATATAAAGTTTTATAAAATTTTAAATACAAAATTCGAATATAATTATGTATAATTTTATCAAATTATATATAATTTTATCAAATTTTTTGAAAACTGAAACCTCTATATATAATCTTATATAATTATATGAAGGGCTTACTGCAAGAATTTGATAAGCAACATTTTATTTTTTCGTGTTTTTCGCCTTCTGCTGATGTTCCATTGACAGATTTTTTTGCAGAAGTCTTGCTTTAACCCTACGAACAAGTATATTGAGAATAAAAGTTCTGCAAAAGTTATATTTTCAACAATATTTTAAAAGTTTTAAGGCAAAAACCTCCATAAAATGAAATGTTGATTATCGAGTTTTTACAATAAGCCCTTCATATATATTTTATATATAATTGTATATAAAACTTTTTTATTTAGGAAGTGACAAAATGTCATACAAATTCTGTTGTATGACAAGTTGTCATGTAGTTTTTTTGCTTAAAACATTTTTCCAAAAGCTTTTCCAAAAGCTTAAGTGTTCTCTGTAAAACCGTACCTTATGTTTTGAATTTTACCTTAGCGTTTAAAATTTTTTTAAATTAGATTTTTGCTATTCCCATTTATTTATTTTTTGTTAGTCTTGTGTTATTTATTCATAATGCGACAACTGGGTATAGTTTAACTTTTATTTTATTTAATTGTGTGTTTTGAACTCTTGTGACAGACAATTTGTGTGTGTTTTTTTTTAAATTAAATGCGCTAATAACGTGATACAATTATCAGCTTTTGATTGATTGATTGTTGGGGTTTTATAAGAAAAACCCCGTTATAGTATTTTCGGAATCTTTTAGTGGCAAGTGTTAAATGGGTTGTTATCAGTTCTACTGAATTTAATTGGATGACTATTTAAAAAAATCAATTAACACTATAATACATATGAGCGCTTTTTAGCGGTCTTAGTTTTTGTTGTTGCTACTTTAGCATCACTTGGAAACAAGAGAGTGATCGATTTTGAAAACTAACATTGCACAGATTTATATTGTGATCGTTTTTTTGTTTGTTTTTAAATTCACTTTTCGCTTATTTAAAAACAAAAGAAAGTAAGGTAATAAAGAAAAACACAAAATAAATCTGTGCAATGTTAGCTTTCAAAATTGACCACTCTCTTGCTTATAAGTGATGCCAACTTAAAGTTACAACCGAATGCACAAGGCTGCCCAAAAAGTATTCTTATGCATTTTCTGAATTTTATAAATAAATTATGCATACTGAATAGTGTGGTAAATATAGAAGTTATTTTTGTTTTAATATTATTAGATAACACAGTGCAACAACCAAAATCGGAATGGGATGAATCCAAAAGCAAGTGCAAGTTTCCATAACATAACCCTCAAGGTTTTTTTAGTTTAGTGCTAGATTTTTTTAACACGCATTTGAAGTTGGTGGATTATTACTTGATAACTGTGTAAGAGGCGTATACTTAATTTTGTAATTGCCTTTAAATAACAATTATACGCAACGGTGCATAGTGGTTTATTTTTAAAAATTCTGTCATTCAATAAGTACTCTACCGATTGCAGTAAAATTCATACCGGTGCACTCAAAATATTTTGTAGGCAAAAACAATTGAAAAACACATTTAAAACCAGTGAATAAACAATTGAATACCATCCCAGTAAGTATTCATTTGTTTTAACAAACAACTTCATTTATTTTTTACTGTGACAAAATTTTCAAAAATAAATAACAATAAACATTAAAAAATTACGGTTTCTTCATTCTTTTTTACCAACAAATTCGAAAAAAATAACCTACGAAAACATTAAAAATTAATGATAGTTATGTTAACTTTACCAACAAATTCCAAAAAAAAAAAATAACCTACGAAAACAATAAAAATTAATGATTTCGTGGGTTATTTTTTACAATTTTCTATTGAAATATTTTTTTAAAAATTTTTAATAAAATTTTGGGGAATCGATCCCGCAATCAACTACATTCTGGTCAGACACTCTACCCATCGTGCTAAAGTCACTTGATACAAACATGTTTTTATATGTCTATAAAGGATTTTTTTAATTTTTTTTTTATAAAAAAATGACCTACTTGTGTAGGTAAAAACTAATGATATCTCATTAAAAAAATACCAACAATTAAAAAAAAAAAAATACTTGAACAAATCATTAAAAATTTAAAGAATAATCAGTAGTTTTTACTTACAGAACAAAAATAAATGACTTTAAAAATTAAATGTTAAGGAAAGTCCTTATTTTTTAGTCTGTTATTTTTGAAACAAAGGACAGAAGTAGTCATTAATAAAAACTGAACATCAAACAAATGTTTTTCTTTTAAAAACGACTAAACGTAAAACTTTTTAAATAAACTACAAACAGTTAATGTCATAATTTTTTGAGTGTGTTATAGCTAACGTAATTTGAAGGTTTTTGGACTCTGTGCCCCACATGTCCAATAAGGACACCACCAGAGGCCCCTTAAATCCGGACATATTTAGTATACAAAACCTTTAAATGCTTAAAATCACCAAATGCGCGTACAAAAGATCTAGCACTTAACTAAAAAAAAACAGGAGTGTTTTGTTATGGAAAATCTTTCATTTGCTTTTGATTTCATCCCATTCCGATTCGGAAAATGCGAATTTGTGTCACTGTAATTAAAATCAAAAAAGTTCATATATACCCGAGTAAAAATTTTCTGGTCTAATCATATATAATTTGATACAATCTTATTTGAGTTAATATGCTTCCGTATAAATTTATATAAAATTTTATCTATCACTTTGATACGGTTGGTCCACTTTATATGGTTAGATATTGCTCCATATATGATTAGATTCGTATTTTGGTTTTGCTCATCAAATTATATAAAAATAGATATTATAAGACCAATTTGATCTAATTAGATTTGACCAAATTCAGGATCAAATTGTATCAATTTTTATATTTTTTTATCTAAAGTAATACAATTAGATATTATTTGATACAACCATTTTACGGATCAAATTAGATCTATTTAGTAAAATTAGCATAATATTTTTACTAGGGTATAACCAGAAAAAACCATCCTCTATTGGGCAAGCCCGCCTCTAGGCAGGCTATCTTTCTATGCATCTCCTGGAGTATCCTTGTAAGTTATGCCTTAACCGAAATGATTCAAAAAATTTTTCGAAACTTTAGAAATAAAAAAAAAATTTAAAAACATTTTTGATGATTTTTTTTACTTAAAAAACAAAAAAAAAAAAAATTGACAAAAAATTGTTATTCAAAAATAGTTTCGGAATTTAGAAATTTAAAAAAAAAAAAAAAAAAAAACTCTTAAAACGTTTATCGAATACGCTCGCAAAGCGTTCCCAAAAAACGTTTTGATATTGCTTTTATTTTGTTATAGTGCTTTCAGAACACTTTTCAAAAACGCTCTCAAAGCGTTTGAAAATAGCGTTTTGAGAATGCTTTTTTTTTGTTACAGTGCTTTCCGAACGCTGTTTTTTAGAACCGTCGTCAATTTCTGCTTGGGCGGTATGGGAAATACCAGAAATGTCTATAATTTTTAGAAATTCAATTCTTCTGCATTTTTTCAAGTTGAACCCTTACAACATATATAATAGAGTGTCCCTTATTTTGGAAATGTTGGAAATCTTGAGACGGTACCCGCTCATTTTTTTCCTTTTGACTTAAAAATAACTCAGGAAAAATTTTACGCCCCTAGGACCACGCCTTCCCTACGCGACGGGCCCTTAAAGAGCGGGGCCTAAAAAATCATTTTTCCATACAAACCAAAAAAATTTTTTTTTGATTTTTAATTTTTTTGTTATTATTTATTATATTACTTGGTTTGCTTATTCACAACAAAAAATTTGATTTTGGTGGGATAAGTCTTTCAGCGCTAAAAAATTTTTCGCAAAAAAAAATTTTGAGCCGCCGGGGTCCTACAGTAAAAAATTTTTAAAAAATATTTTTTTTTAGTTTTGACCAGCAACGGTTTTAGCTGCTATGTTGCTTTAAATGATATATATTCATAAAAAAATATTTTTTGTATCTGTGACATCTTAATCGTGTTCTAAAAAAGGGTAAAAAATGCATTGATGATTTTTTTCGATACACGATAAAAATGTCACAAATATGAATAATATTTTTTTTGGAATATATATCATTAAAAACAACATAAAAACTAAAACCATTGCTTTTCAAAACTAAAAAAAAATATTTTTTAAAAATTTTTTACCGTAGGATTCCTACGGCTCAAAATTTTTTTTTCGAAAAAGATAAAGATGTCACAGATATGAATAATTTTTTTTTTGGAATATATATCATTTAAAGCAACATAGCAGCTAAAACCGTTGCTGGTCAAAACTAAAAAAAAATATTTTTTAAAAATTTTTTACTGTAGGACCCCGGCCGCCCAAATTTTTTTTTTGCGAAAAATTTTTTAGCGCTGAAAGACTTATCCCTCCAAAATCAAATTTTTTGTCGTGAATAAGCAAACCAAGTAATATAATAATTAATAACAAAAAAATTAAAAATCAAAAAAAAATTTTTTTGGTTTGTATGGAAAAATGATTTTTTAGGCCCCGCTCTTTAAGGCCCCGTCGCGTAGGGAAGGCGTGGTCCTAGGGGCGTAAAATTTTTCCTGAGTTATTTTTAAGTCAAAAGGAAAAAAATGAGCGGGTACCGTCTCAAGATTTCCAACATTTCCAAAATAAGGGACACTCTAATATATAATTAGAGCCCGAGCTCGATCTGTACTTACAGAAAAAATCAAATAAATATATTTTATTTAATTTTTATAAATATTTTTATAAATTAAAGATTTTTAAAAATATTAATTTTGACAATTTCCCTAAAACATGCACTTTTATTGACAATGCCTTTTAAACTATATGTTGGGGTCATGAGAAGCCTAACGATAGTCCCTGTTAACCCCTGATTCGCATAGAAAAATAATTTGATGCTTTTGGGTAAATTTAGTATACACCATCTAGAGGCGGGGCTGCCGGTTAGAGTTACCCTCTAACAAGTTTGTACAAGTTCAAACATTAAAAACTTAAAATATAGTCCAATAAGTAGATTATATATTTAGTTCTCAGTTGGAAAATGTGTCACTGAGGAAATTTTCACAGTGATTTCTTCTGACAAATCATAGGTAATCCTTTATGACAGGTCCTAACATTGTCAGCACTGAATGTTTGCTTTAAGAGTGTGGACAATTCCTCTAAGACGTCTAAACGGAAATGTCTTCAGAATAGCAGTATATTACATAAGAATTTTAAATCTGAGCAACTCCTCAATTTCCAAGAAAAAGATGGCAATATATTCGATTTATTTAAAATAAAATCAAAATCTAACAAGTAGTATAAAATAAAGTTTGGAACAAGTAGTTAGGTGTGGGACTAATAAACTGGAGGTTCGGGGTTCAAATCCAGTTGGGACTAAAAAAGGCGAAAAGTTTTTTCTATATATGAGAAAGATAATTTATAAAGGAAAATGGATAAAAGTAAAAACTAAAGGAAATACGAAAATTTTTAGTATTTTCGTATGACCTACGTCAGACATTTCCCCAAAGAAGTCTTAGGTATAGGGTTGCCAGGCGGCCTGGAATGGCCTGGATTTTCCAGTTATTTTAGGTCTGGTCCAGTTTCCAGCTAAAATATAATTTGTCCAGTTAAAATAGGATTTCTTTAATTTTTACAATTATTTTTATTTTATTAAATATTTTTTAAATTTTTCTGGACTACTTTTTGAATAAAACATTAATCATAAATAAACATTAATAGCAACTCCAAAATATGCTCTTTTTGCTGTATTTTCACTAATTTTTTTACAACTTTTTCTATCATCACGGACAGCTTAGTGATGATTTCGACACGAATGTTTTCCTTGAGCTCGTCAATGATTTGAGAATAGCAATACAGCAGCAATCCTCAAATCATTGAGGATTGTTGGCGTACATTTTGCTTTTAAATCTCCACATGAGGTGCAGTTGTTGTCGCCCTTTTTTGACATCCCACGTCCGGGAAATTTTTACTAGCCTCTTAGTGTCAGTTTACAGAAGGCGAACGATACACATGAACGAAAATTTTGCATGTGTTTTGTTATTGTAACAACAACAAAATACATGTAAGATTTTCGTTCTTAGATTTACAGATTTGACCACTTTAGACTTATTTTTGTGGGGTTATTTGAAAAGAAAAATATACGCCAACAGTCCTCAGATAGAGCTGCAAAACTATCGATAGTCGTCCCATTCGATATTTTCGATAGTTTGTTTTTAAACTATCGATACTATCGATAGTATCGAATATTTTAAAGAATTGTAAGTTTTTGAATAAAATTACGTTTTTTTACTTTAAAACGGCGTATTTCTGAACAGACAAATAACAGTTTTTGCCGTTCACTGCCATTCCAGTCTATTTTAACTAACTACGGCGATCTTCCACCGTGACGGCTTATTCTGTTTAGACCTTTTATTTCGATACAACGTTAACACGAGACTCCTATCATTGCCTTTATACGTTAAAAAGTAGGATTATTTCAAAATAATATTAAAATTTTAAAAACTGTTCATTTTTTGATTAATTTTTTTAGCAAATGGCAATCTATTTGAAGCTGATTTTTTTCGGCGATAGTATCGCTATCGGGTAAAAACTATCGATAGTCCATTTCAAATGAAACTATCGATACTATCGATAGTACCATCGATAGTTTTGCAGCTCTATCCTCAGACCAATGACGAGCTAACATGAACATTTCGAGATGCTGGAAAAAGTAGTGAAAATGCTTAAAAAAGACACATTTTGCCGTGGCCAATAGAGACGGCCATTTAAATGATGGTATATTTGAAAAGTAGTCCAAAATAAAAATATGTATCTCACATACATATGAAAATCGGTTATTTTTTTTTAATTTTTTAAAAAAATATGTATGGGTCCAGTTACTTTTTCAAAATCCAGCTGAAAATTTTCCATTTTCCAGTTATTTGACTTCTAATATCTGGCAACCCTACTTAGGTAACATATCGTCAGAAGGTCAGCATGGCCTGACTGCTGCTGACTTCGAGTAAGGACATTTTGAAAATTTATATGAAACTGTCCTCAACTCAGTACATAGAGATGTCTTCTGGATGTCAGTAGTGACTCTGACATGTCACCGCGACGTCACTGAGGATGGCTCACGGACAATTTTTTTGTTCTGTGATTTTTTTTTTCATTTCTTTACACTATACTCCGTCGTCGCTTAACGCTTTAATTGTAGCTAGTCTTTAAACAAATCCATTAAATTGTTATCGATAGCTTTTTCTTTGTTTATAGCAATATTTTTACACTTTCCATCTTTAAATTGTGTTCTTAACATTATTTTTGTTTATTTTAACAATTGTTTTCACTTTCTTTTTTAATAATATTTTGTATTATTTGTTTATCTTTTCTTTATTTTTGTAATTTACCATTTTTTCAACACTATTGCTCACTAGTCGCTCTGTATTTTTAGTATTTTGTTATTATTTTTCGCTGATTAGTTCTTTTATGTCGTTTTCTGTTTTTTTAGTTTTCAAAAGTTACTTTTAAACAATTTTCTAAAAATCAATTTCATGTATTTTTTTAACGATAACAAAACAGCAATAATAATTGTCGTGACAGACATTTACCTTTTTTTATGAAACTTAAACCCTTCTTTTTGAGATGGGGGTAATATTCGAATTGGTATACTACTTGCGACATTTCGTAAGATTCTGAGAAATTTTTCCGTAAAGAAAAATTTTCAGATTCTGAGACAATTTTTTCTATTTAGATAAATTTCAGACTCTGAACTCTCATATTCTGAATTCTCCGACTCTGAATTCTCAGTTTCTGAATTCTCAGATTTTGAATTCCGAGATTCAAAATTCTCAGATTCTGAATTTTCAGATTCTGAACTCTCAGATTCTGAACTCTCAGATTCAAAATTCTCAGATTCTGAATTTTCAGATTCTGAATTCTCAGATTCTGAATTTTCAGATTCTGAATTCTCAGATTCTGAATTCTCAGATTTTGAATTCCCAGATTCTGATTTCTATATAGAAAAATTCTCATATTCTGAGACATTTTTTCTATATAGAAAAATTCTCAGATTCTGAGACATTTTTTCTATATAGAAAAATTCTCAGATTCTGAGACATTTTTTCTATATAGAAAAATTCTCAGACTCTGAGACATTTTTTCTATATAGAAAAATTCTCAGACTCTGAGACATTTTTTCTATATAGAAAAATTCTCAGATTCTGAGGCATTTTTTCTATATAGAAAAATTCTCAGATTCTGAGACATTTTTTCTATATAGAAAAATTCTCAGATTCTGAGACAGATTTTCTATATAGAAAAATTCTCAGATTCTGAGACATTTTTTCTATATAGAAAAATTCTCAGATTCTGAGGCATTTTTTCTATATAGAAAAATTCTCAGATTCTGAGACATTTTTTCTATATAGAAAAATTCTCAGATTCTGAGACAGATTTTTTATATAGAAAAATTCTCAGATTCTGAGACATTTTTTCAATATATAAAAATTCTTAGATTCTAAGACATTTTTTTTTATATAGAAAAATTCTCAGATTCTGAGACATTTTTTCTATATAGAAAAAATTCTCAAATTTTGAGACATTTTTTCTATATAGAAAAATTCTTAGATTCTGAGAAGACATTTTTTGTATACAGAAAAATTCTCAGATTTTGAAAAATTGTTTATATATAGAAAAATTCTGAGATTCTGAGATATTTTTTCTATATCGACAAATTCTTAGATTCTGAGACATTTTTTCTGTATGGAAAAGTTCTCAGATTCTGAGATATTTTTTCTCTATAGAAAAGTTCTGAGACATTTTTTTTTTATAGAAAAATTCTGAGACAGATTTTCTATATAGAAAAATTCTCAGATTCTGAAACATTTTTTCTATATTAGAAAATTTTTCAGATTCTGAGACATTTTTTTTTATATATAAAAAAATTCTCAGATTCCAAGACATTTTTTCTATATATAAAAATTTTCAGATTCTGAGACATTTTTTCTATATTAGAAAAATTCCCAGATTCTGAAACATCTTTTCTATATAGAAAAATTCTCAGATTTTCAGACATTTTTTCTATATAGAAATATTCTCAGATTCTGGGACATTTTTTCTATATAGAAACATTCTCAGATTCTGAGACATTTTTTCTATTTAGAAAAATTCTAAGAATCTGAGACATTTTTTCTCAGATTCTGAGACAGATTTTCTATATAGAAAAATTCTCAAATTCTGAAACATGTCTCAGAATCTGAGAATTTTTCTATATAGAAATTTTTCTATATAGAAAAATTCTCAGATTCTGAGAAATTTTTTCTATATAGAAAAATTCTCAGATTCTGAGATATTTTTTCTATATCGAAAAATTCTTAGATTCTTAGACTGTTTTTCTGTATGGAAGAGTTCTCAGATTCTGAGACATTTTTTCTATATAGAAAAATTCTCAGATTCTGAGACATTTTTTCTATATAGAAAAATTCTCAGATTCTAAGACATTTTTTCTATATAGAAAAATTCTCAGATTCTGAAACATATTTTCTATATTAAAAAATTTTTCAGATTCTGAGACATTTTTTTTTTATATAGAAAAATTCTCAGATTCTGAGACATTTTTTCTATATATAAAAATTCTTAGATTCTAAGACATTTTTTCTATATAGAAAAATTCTCAGATTCTGAGACATTTTTTCTATATAGAAAAATTCTCAGATTTTGAAAAATTGTTTATATATAGAGCAATTCTCAGATTCTGAGATATTTTCACTATATCGAAAAATTCTTAGATTCTGAGACATTTTTTCTGTACGGAAAAGTTCTCAGATTCTGATATATTTTTTCTTTATAGAAAAATTCTGAAACATTTTTTCTATATAGAAAAATTCTGAGACAGATTTTCTATATAGAAAAATTCTCAAATTCTGAAACATTTTTTCTATATTAAAAAAGAGACATTTTTTCTATATAGAAAAATTCTCAGATTCTGAGACATTTTTTCTATATAGAAAAATTCTCAGATTCTGAGACATTTTTTCTATATAGAAATATTCTCAGATTTTGAAAAATTGTTTATATATAGAGCAATTCTCAGATTCTGAGATATTTTTACTATATCGAAAAATTCTTAGATTCTGAGACATTTTTTCTGTATGGAAAAGTTCTCAGATTCTGATATATTTTTTCTTTATAGAAAAATTCTGAAACATTTTTTCTATATAGAAAAATTCTGAGACAGATTTTCTATATAGAAAAATTCTCAAATTCTGAAACATTTTTTCTATATTAAAAAATTTTTCAGATTCTGATACATTTTTTTTTATATTCTTAGATTCTAAGACATTTTTTCTATATAGAAAAATTCTTAGATTCTAAGACATGTTTTCTATATAGAAAAATTCTAAGATTCTGAGACATTTTTTCTATATAGAAAAATTCTCAGATTTTGAAAAATTGTTAATATATAGAAAAAATTCTCAGATTCTGAGACATTTTTTCTATATCGAAAAATTCTTAGATTCTGAGACATTTTTTCTGTATAGAAAAATTCTCAGATTTTGAGATTTTTTTTCGTTTGTAGGGTATTCAAAAATTTTCTTTGCTTCTACCATACATTTTGTTGCTCTTCTTTATTGCTGCTGTCACTAAAAATTGATTGCAAAGTACTTGTCCGTCCGTCGTCTATTGCGATTGTATGGTTTGTCATAAAAAATAAATATATATTTTTTTTATTTGTTTTACAATATCGTTCTACTTAAGACGATTTAGTTTATTTTTCGCTGACACAACATAAAAAACTGATTTAGTGAAACTAAAAACTGATTTATTGAAAAGAAAAAAAGAACAAACATATGGAATTAACCTCACCTGAACCATGGAAAATTGAAAATTTGTCAAATCGGATATTGTTTAAATTACCCATATTCTAAATAAAAGACAATTTAAATAAAACTGTGATAAAATTTATTTTTTGTAAAGTGTTTTTAAAAGAAATTGATACAAAATGGTAAATAGTGAAGTGAAAACGAAATTATTTTTTTGAGGTTAAACTTTATTGTAGGGTGAAATGGAGGCCTCTTAAATGAATTTAAAATCTAAGAATTTTTCTGAATCTGAACTTCTCAGATTCTAAAAATGTGTTAGAATCTGGGAATTTTTTTATAGGGAAAAAATTCTCAAAATCTGAGAATTTTTCTATACGGAAAAACGTTTCAGAATCTGAGAATTTCTCTATACGAAAAAATTTCTCAGAATCTGTGAATATTTTTATTAAAAAAAAATGTGTTAGAATCTGAGAAATTTTCTATACCGGAAAATATCTTTAATGAAAAGTGTCTCAGAATATCAAAATTTTTATATGTTGAAAAACTTGAGAAATTTTCGATACGAAAAAATTTCTGAGGATCTGAGATTTTTTTTATACGTAAAAATTTCTCAGAATCTTATAAAATTTTCTATTTTAAAAAATGTTTCAGAAATTTTTTTTATTCAAACAAATGTTTGAATAAAAATAATTTTTCTACTCAGATAAATGTTTCAGATTCGGAGAATTCTTTTATACGGAAAAATGATTCAGAATCGGAGAATTTTTTTTATTTAAAAAAGTTTTTCAAAGTTTAAACATTTTTTATACGGAAGAAGTCTCAAAATCTTGGAATTTTTCTATACGGAAAATGGCTCAGAATCTAAGAATTTTTCTATACGAAAAATTGTCTCAGAATCTGAGAATTTTCTTAGAACGGAAAAATTGCTCAGAATCTAAAAATTTTTCTATAGAAACAAGTGTTATTTTTTTTAACGAAGAATTTTTCTATATAGAAAAAATGTCTCTGAATTTGATGATTTTTCTATATAGAAAAAATGTCTTGAAATCTGAGAATTTTTCTATATAATTTTTTTTTTATCGAAATCTGAGAATTTTTCTATATAAAAAAATTGTCTCGAAATCTGAGAATTTTTCTATATAAAAAAAATGTCTCAGAATCTGCGAATTTTTCTATATAGAAAAAAAATTTTCAGAATCTGAGAATTCTTCTATATAGAAAAAATGTCTCAGAATCTGATATTTTTTTTATTCAGATAAATGTTTCAGATTCAGAGACTTTTTCTAAAGAAACAAGTGAGAGAGTTATTTTTGAGAGAGTTTTTGTTAACGGAGATTTTTTCAAATAAAAAAAAAAAAATGTCTCAGAATCTGAGAATTTTTATATTAAGAAAAAATGTCTCGAAATCTTAGATTTTTTTTTTTATAAACAACATGTCTCAGAATTTTTCTATATCGTAAAATATCTGGAAATCTGAGAATTTTTTTTTATAAACAACATGTCTCAGAATCTAAGAATTTTTCTATGCGGAAAAATGTCTCAGAATCTGAGAATTTTCTTGTATACGGAAAACCTCCCAGAATCCAAAAATTTTTCTATACAGAAAAATGTTTCAAAATCTGAGAATATTTTTATTCAAATAAATTCTTCAGATTCGCAGACTTTTTCTGTAGGAACAAGTGAGATCGTTATTATGGAAAGCATTTTTGTTAACGGAGAATTTTTCTTTACGTAAAAATGTCTCAGAATCTGAGAATTTTTCTATAGGTAAATTTAGCTTAGAATATACAATGTTTTCTATATTGAAAAAATTTGAATTTTTCTATTCGAAAAAATGTCTCAGAATATCAGAATTTTTCTATATAGAAAAAATGTCTCAGAATCTGATAATTTTTCTATAAAGAAAAATAACTCAAAATCTGAGAATTTTTTATATAGAAAAAATGTCTCAGAATCTGAGAATTTTTCTATATAGTAAAAATCAGAATCTGAGATTTTTTTTATACGGAGAAATGCTTCAGTATCTGAGAATTTTTTTAAACGGAAAAATGTCTCAGAACCTGAGAATTTTTTCTATACGAAAAAATTTTTCTCTGTAGAAAAAATGAATCAAAATCTGAAAATTTTTCTATACGGAAAAATGACTCAAATTCTGAGAATTTTTTTATTCGGATAAATTCTACAGATTCGCAGACTTTTTTCATAGGGAAAAGGGAGATCGTTATGTTGGAAAGAATTTTTGTTAACGGAGAATTTTTCTTTACGTGAAAATGTCTCAGAATGTGAGAATTTTTCTACACGTAAAAATGGCTCAAAATCTAAAAAAATTTCTATATAGAAGAAATCAGAATCTGAAATATTTTTTATTCGGAAAAATGCTTCAGTATCTGAGAATTTTTTTATACGAAAAATGTCACAGAACCTGAGAATTTTTTCTTTACGAACAAATTTCCTAAATAGAAAAAATGAATCAGAATCTGAGAATTTTTCTATATACAAAAATGTCTCAGAATCTCAGAATTTTTCTACTCTGAGACATTTTTTGATATAAAAAATATTCTCCGATTCAGACACATTTTTCCGTATACAAAAATTACCAGATTCTGATACATTGTTTCGCATAGAAGAGTTCTCAGATTCTAAGACATTGTTTCGTAAAAACATTCTTAGATTCTCGGACATTTTTCCGTACAGAAATTTTTCCGTATAGAAGATCCTAAAACATTTTCCGTATAAAATGATTCGCAGATTCAAAAATATTTTTCCGTAAAGAAAAAATCTCGGATTTTTAGACATTCTTTCTTATAGAAAAGTTCTCAGATTCTGAGACATCATTCCGTATAAAAAAATTCGCAGATTCTTAAACATTTTTGGATTTTCATAAAAATTTTCAGATTTTTACACATTTTTTCTATATAGCAAAATTCTCAGATTCTGAGACATTTTTTCAACATAGAAAAAATCTTTAATGTGTGACATTTTTTCTACATAGAAAATCTTCTTTACAGAAAAATGTCTCAGAATCAGCGACATTCTAATTCTAGGGGATTAGGGTATCTTGTTTCTTACTGCCCCCTTTTGTGGAGTTGGATATTAACGCGATATTCATTTATCGCGAAGGGAAAGCTGCCGAAGATTACTGTAGAATCTATAAAAAAATATTTTAAAGTTTCTTAAACATAATTTTTTCCATGTTGAAGATATTCTTTGCTTTTTTATCTTTAGATAACTCAAATTTCTTTAATAATTTTTTTAATTACAACATTTTCTTTTACCTCTTTTTTTCAGACATCCTTTGTGCCACAGTATTTTATAAAACACATTCTTCATTATGGAAAAATCAATGCAACAACCAACAGCTGTTGGTAAAGTTTCGCAAATAGCGAATCTATTCCAGCGTAAACCCATTGAAATACAACCGGTAGAACAATTAAGTGCTGCAGCAGCAGCCGCAGCTGCTGCCGCCGCCGCCGCTGCCGCTAATCAAGCCGGTGGCACACCAGTCACTGTCGTGCGTACCGAATCCCATTCAGCTCGTTTTAATAACGCTCGTGCATTATTCGAAAAACTCGGTGTTGAAAGTAATTCAAATTTAGGCGTTAAACGTTCGGGTTCACGTGAAGATAATCTATGTGAAATGCAAAATCATTCAGATCGTTCTTCGTCACGTTCATCTGATCGTTCTGTGTCGCCACCAAAAAGACGTTCACCATTTCCGTCCGGTTGCCAAGTTGCTGCCTCGATGGCTAATAATAATTGTAATCAATTGAATGGCGGACCACCGGGTTTAGCAAATTCAAAATTTATTATGGAACCAAGTCCAAAATTTCAACATAACATGTCACGTTTAAAATCCGAAGACATTGTATCAACAACTTCTCTTCTCGGGGGAATAGGAGGAGGAGTAGGTGGTGGTGTGGTTGGTAGTGTGAGTGCTTTATTATCGGGTGATAAACCAGAGAAACCTGAACGAAAATTTAATTCGCGTGAGCTAATAGAGAAACAGAAAAAATGGACTTCTCATTTTACCAAAACTAAAACCACACGATCACATAGTGATCTTAATCGTTGCGATATAATACGTACCGGTCCGGGTACCGTTTTAATACCAAGTTCGGTTATACAAAAGAAGGATGCTATAATAACGTCACCCTTAAGTAATCATAAGATACCAACAACAAACAGTAATCAAATAGTGGTGGAAGCACGTTCACCCATTTTAACAAATCTAGCACATGAATCGGATAAACCACCAAGTCCGCCGGTACGACATTCGGTACAACCACCCGAAATAAAACCAAGAAGTTCTAATAAAATTGGTAGTCCAGTTAAATCGCCACCACTGCCACCCATACCAGCGGTTAAACCTAAAAATATTAGTCCCATCAAATTAAATCCCGAACGGGTTAGATCTCCTACAAAAGTATCCGAACCACCACCACCTCCACCAGCCAAATCAGCAGCTGTAGCAGCCGCTCAACAACGTTCGATAGATGAACAAAATGGTATAGTTGCACCTCCAATACCACCTGAAAAACCACGTAAAAAGTCTATAGATCTGGTGGAGATGGATGAACGTAATTTACCGTTGTCACCGTCTAAACAACAACCGCCCTATGCTTATGCTGCCAAACGGGCTTCTATCGATAGTCTGGGCAATAGTAATTCCATAGCCAGTGGTAATGGTTTGCTAAGTGGTAGTAGCAATTCAGCTGCCTCACCGGCAGCTAGTGCTTCTTCGGGCCCTTCTTCACCGGTTCATACCGAGGATGAGAAACAAGAGAATGAATCAACGGAAAAATCAGAAATGCAGTATTATAATAGTATGCCACGTAGACGTAGGAGCGAAAATGAAGGTAAGTTGGAAACATTTTTTTTTAAATATTTTTTAAGAAATTTTTGAACAGACCCAATGAATTTTTTTTAAATTTTAATGAAGTCAACTTTGAAATTGTCAAGTTTAAAAAAGAAGAACTATTAGAGAGAAAGAGATAGATAGAAATATAGACAGATAAAGATAGAGAGATATTTATAGAGAGAAATATAGAAAGAGAGTAAGAGAGAAAAGAGACTGTAAAACTAAAATTTTTCTAGACGGAAAAATTTCTCATTGTCTTTACTGAATCTGAGAATTTTCTTTTACGGAATCTGAGAATTTTTCTATACAGAAAAAATTTTTAGAATCTGACAATTTTTCTATTTATCAAAAATGTTTCAGAATCTGTGAATTTTTCTATATAGAAAAAATGTCTCAGAATCTGAGAATTTTTCTATATAGAAAAAATGTCTCAGAATCTGAGAATTTTTCTATATTGAAAAATTGTCTCAGAATCTAAGAATTTTTCTATATTGAAAAATTGTCTCAGAATCTGAGAATTTTTCAATATAGAAAAAATGTCTCAGAATCTGAGAATTTTTCTATATAGAAAAAAAATGTCTCAGAATCTGAGAATTTTTTTATATAGAAAAAATGTCTCAGAATCTGAGAATTTTTCTATATAGCAAAAATGTCTCAGAATCTGAGAATTTTTCTATATAGAAAAATTGTCTCAGAATCTGAGAATTTTTCTATAGAATAAATGTCTCAGAATCTGAAAATTGTTCTATATAGAAAAAATGTCTCAGAATCTGAGAATTTTTCTATATAGAAAAAATGTCTCAGAATCTGAGAATTTTTCTATATAGAAAAAATGTCTCAGAAAACTTCGTAAAAAAATCTAAAAACATTTAAGAATCTAAAATTTTTTGAAGAGAAATGTTTTAAAACTGAAAATTTTTCTGTTAAAAAAATCTCAAAATCTGAAAAAATTTTTTTAGAATTTGAAACTTTTCAACTTAGGATTCTAATGAAAAAATAACTTAGAACCTGAAGTTTTATGTAAACAAAAAATGGACCTAATTGTAAGTAAAATGTAGTCAAATCTTAAAATGCGACTTTGTCATTTAGAAAAATGTCTCAAAACGAGACTATTTCTTAAAAAAAAAAAATTTTCTCAGAATCTAAAACTTTCTATAAAAAAATGTCTGAGAATCTAACTAAGACTTTTTCTATAGGAATAATGCCTTAAAATATTAGCCTTTTTCGCAGAATATAAGACCTTTTCTATAGGAAAAATGTCTCAGAATCTGGTACTTTTTCTATAAAAAATTCTCAGAATCTGAGGCTTTTCTAAATGAAAAAAGTTTCAGAATCTTAGGCTTTTCTATATGAGAAATGTTTTAGAATCTGAGAACTTTCTATAGGAAAAATGTCTCTGAATCTGAAAAAAGTCTCAAAATCTGAGATTTTTTCTATAAAAAAAATCTTAGAACCTGAGGCTTTTCTACATGAAAAATGTTTTAAAAGCTGAGAACTTTCTATAGGAATAATGTCTCTGAATCTGAGAATTTTTCTTACAATCAGGAAAATGTCTCAGAATTTTAGACTTTTTTTACGAAAAATGTTTCAGAATCAACGAATTTTTCTTAAGGAAAATTATCTTAAAATCAAATAAAGGAAAAATGTCTCAGAGACACAAGGTGAGACATTTTGTATAGAAAAATGCTCAAAATCTGAAACTTTTTCTATTGTAAAAATATATTTTTTCTATAAGAATAATGTCTCAGAATTTGAGTATTTTGCTATGAGAAATATATTTCAAATCTAAGACTTTTTCTTTAGGAAAATTTTCTCAGAATCTGAGGCTTTTTCTATAAGAAAAATGTTTCAGAATCTGGAAATTTCCTATAGTCAAAATGTCTCAGAATCTGAGACTTGTTCTATAGGAAAAGTGATTAAGCATCTTAGACTTTTTCAATAGGAGAAATGTGTCAGAATCTAAGAAATTTTCTGTAAAAAAAGTGTCTGAGAACCTGAGACATTTCCTATACGAAAAATGTCGAATAATCTGAGACTTTTTCTGTAAGCAACATGTCGAAGAATCTGAGACTTTTTCTATAAGAATCTGAGACCTTTTATAGGAAAAATGTCTCAGAATTAGAAACATTTTCTATAGAAAAAATGTCTGAGAACCTGAGACATTTTCTATAGGAAAAATGCCGAATAATCGGAGACTTTTTCTATAAGAATCTGAGACTTTTTCTATAGGAAAAATGTCTAAGAATCTTAGACCTTCTCTATATGAAAAATGTTTTAATATCTAAGACTTTTTATACTGTTTTCTTTTTCAAAAGTTCTCAGAATCTGAATCATTTTATTTATAGAAAAAGCGAAGATTTTCTCAGAATCTAAAATCTTTTGTGTGGAATGTTGTAGAATCTGAGAAAATGTGATAAACTAGAAATATCTCAGATTATGGGAAAATGTCTTACAATCGGAGTCTTTTCTTTTGGAAAAGTATTTTATGAATATGTTTATAGAATCAATTTCTAAACTAAATTTTTCCGAGAAACGTTTTCCATTGGAAATATGATTTAGAGTCTTTGACTTTTTCTATTACAAAAACTGTCTTAACTGCAAATTGTGATAGAATCTTAGACTTTTCTGTGAAAAAATTTCAGATAATCTTCTTTGTAAAAATGTTTCAGCATCTAATAAAATTCGCACTTTAAAAAAATGCTTAAGTCTCTCAAAAAATTCTAAAATATAAAAAAATCTTAATTTCCCCCCAAACGGTGGTAAACTTACACAAAAATGAGGAATCTCATTGTGTTACATTCAGTTCAAGGAAAAGATCGGGAAAAATTCTAAAACATGGGCTGTTATGTAAATTTTTTGTAAAAAAAAAATTGAAAAATAATGTTGGGCCCCCACCGAAATAAATTCCTGGATACGCCCCTGTCAGCGACTGAGAATTTTTCTAGACGGAATAATGTCTCTGCAACTGATAATTTTTCTAGACGGAATAATGTCTCAGCAACTGAGAATTTTTCTAGACGGAAAAATGTCTCAGCAACTGAGAATTTTTCGAGATTGAAAAATGTCTCAGCAACTGAGAATTTTTCTAGATTGAAAAATGTCTCAGCAACTGAGAATTTTTCTAGACGGAAAAATGTCTCAGCAACTGAGAATTTTTCATGACGGAAAAATGTCTCAGCAACTGAGAATTTTTCGAGATTGAAAAATGTCTCAGCAACTGAGAATTTTTCGAGATTGAAAAATGTCTCAGCAACTGAGAATTTTTCTAGATTGAAAAAGTCTCAGCAACTGAGAATTTTTCTAGACGGAAAAGTGTCTCAGTAACTGAGAATTTTCTACACAGACAAATGTCTCAGCAATTGAGAATTATTGTAGATGAGAAAATATCTCACCAACTGAAAATTTTTATCTACTAAAAAATGTGTCAGCAACTGAGAATTTTTCTTGACAAAAATGGTATCTCAGCAACTGAGAATTTTTCTAGACGGAAAAATGTCTCAGCAACTGAGAATATTTGTGGACGAACAAATTTCTCAGCAACTGAAAATTTTTCCAGACAAAATAATGTGTCAGCAACTGAGAATTTTTCTAGATGGAAAAATGTCTCAGATGCTAATCTTTGGAAAGATCCCAGTTGCTTTCACATTTTCCTCTCCAGAATTTGAGTCTCTTTTTGCAATCTACATATTGCTCAATTAAAACTATTTATATAATTCAGCCTTATTTAAATAAAAATAATTACAAAAACCTCAGAATTTAAATGAAAGTCTTTTAATTTATTTTTTTTGTACAATATTTAATCGTAAACTATTTCATTCAGTATTTAAAGTAGCAGATTACATTTTGTAAATAACAAATGTGCTGCTGTTTTGTGTATGTTTGCCATTTCTTTTTAACCCTGCAACGCATCATTGCAACTTGTAATGTAAAGTTTTTTTTTGTGTGTTTGTAATCTCGCATTAATGCAATTTCAACAACATTAATGTAAAAAAAAAAAAAGACAGATATTTACATAAAGAATAACAAATAAACGCTATTTGTGTTGTAAGTACAATTTCAAATGAACCTTATTTGAAAATTCTTTTTTATTAAGGTGGAACGTAGGAATTTGGATTTTTGAAATTGGAAAAAAATCTAAAATATTTTTTGTGAGCAGGGTCCGAATCTTAGAGGAAAATTTTTTCTTAAAAAAAACTTTTTTATAAATTTTAGTTGGGGTTTTCTAAATTTGAATTATTATTGTTTCCTATGTAAGTTTCTTAAATTTGTATACAGAGCATATATCGGTCATTCCATGAAAGAACGGCCAAAATTTGACCTCGGGTCATCCGATTTTTATAAAACTTTTTTTTCAAGAACTCTAAGGAGCCATTAAGAGATTTTAGTTTGCGGTTTAGAAAAATTCTGAAAACATTAGATTTTATTCGCGATTTTTATATTGTGAAAAATCAAAAAATTTAAAAAAATTGTTAACTTTGTAGATGCATATCTTGGGCAATTCTTAATGGATTTTTGTTATTGAAAATGAGTTTGAAAGGCAATATTGTCTTATTTTACAATATTGTTTTACAAAAAATATTTTAAATTCAAAAATGCATTTTGTATGCAATTGCATTTTCTAAATGCATTTTTTAGGTCAAAGGGCCTCTTCGATTTATTTTCTGTTTTGTATTTAATAAAATATGTCATTTTTACTAAAGACCTGTATTTATACTTTTTTGGGTCTCGCAGTTTTCATATTTTTAAAATTTTTTTATAGAAAACGCTTAGATTTTTTTCACACAAATATTTAAATTATTTTTAAATTTTTGCGTTTTTTCGTTATTTTTTAGTTTGATTGTATTAGTACGCCATAGAACGAAAAAAAAAATAAAAGTGCTTTATATGTATGAACACTGTGTTTGAATTTTAAAGTTTTTTTAACAAGCTGACCACTTGCGCGTCCCGAATTCGGTTTTTTTTCGAATTTGACAATGCTTGCCCCCCTAAATGATGGGGATTTAGGACCCTTTTACGGGAAAAATAACAAAAACCATTTTGGAAAAAAAAAAAAAAAAAAAAAAACGGTTGGCTACCAGCAGCTAAAGATTGCAATCTTAGTGCATTTTCTAAAAAAAAAATTCTGTTGTAAAAAAATTGACTAAAGACATGTTTAAACATTATTTAGCTCACAAGTAGATTTAATAAATTTTTCAACTTATTTCACACTACTTTGGAAAAACACAAATATTTTTATTTGCATTTTTCGCGAAAACGCGAATTGATCTAAAAAAACTGGGAGACACGTGTATTTTATTTTCAGATCTACTGTAAGAATTTTTCGGTCTGGTCCATGTGTACAAAAGTGTGTCGGATGGTGTAATAAAACACTGTAATTTTCACTTGCAGAATTATTTTTTTCGCGAAAAATATATTTTATGTGAACGGTTTTTTTTTTTTGATTTGAATTTACGACATCTACCAGCAAAATTACTACGTATTCGCGAAAAAAATTTTAATTTGGTCAAATTTACAAATTATGTAGGTACACTTTGCGGACTTTCCTTGTAAATTACAGGAAAACCCAACGATAGAATTCAATTATGATGGCGAATTCAGGAGGTCAACAAATATAAAAATTAGTGGATCTGGTTTCTGGGGCATAACCTTTTTACATTTTTTAAATGTACAATAACAGTATAACACTGTAATTTTTATTTGCCGAAATTTGATTTTTAGCGAAATTTTTTTATTGTATTTTTTAATTTTGATATATATGTTTGAAAATGTCTAAAATACGGAAGATGACAGAAAAAAAAAACTTTCGAAAAAAAATATTTTTTTCTCCCAAAAAAAAATACAGCATCTTTTAATGTCAATTATATTTATTCGAGTTTATTAAATTTGAATTTAAAAATTATCCCAAAAGTATAAAAATATCGTTTTTATGGCACATTAGCATACAAATTGCAAAAGTCGCGGATATCACGAAACGGCTAACAAATTATTAAATTTAGCATACTCGAGTTTGGTTTACCTTGCTGGTATAATTTTCCAATTTAAATAAAAATGAAAAAAAAAATCTAAAAATTGTGAACAAATTTCAAGTTTTGTATGGAAAAAAATTAAGTGATTTAAAAAAATAATAATTTAAATATTTTAACTGCAAGACCCAAAATACTATAAATGCAGGTCTTTAGTAAAAATGTTATATTTTGATTAACATGAAAGATAAAAAAAATCTAAGAGGCCCTTAGACTTAAAAAATGCATTTTAAAAATGCAATTGCAAAAAAAATGCATTCTGCAGTTCAATTTTTTTTTCTCTACTATAATATTGTAAAAGTAGACGATATTGGCAATTAAACTCGTTTTAAACGATAAAAATCCATTAAGAATTGCCTGAAATATTAATTTACAAATTTAACCACTTTTTCCAATTTTTTGATATTTCAAAAAATTAAAAACGCGAATAAAATCGAGGGTTTTTTAAATTTCTATAAACTGAAAACTGAATACTCCTAACGGCTCCTCAGAGTTCCTACAAAAAAAGTTTTGTGATATTCAGACGACCCAAGGTCAAAAAATTCCCATTTTTGGCCGGTCTTTCCTGGAATGGCCGATATGTATTTACGCGAGAATATTTAAAAAAAGAGGGCCAAAATGACCCCTAATAACAGTAGATAGAGGGTTAACATGTTTTAAGAAAAGAACCGCCATCCATTTTTTTTTGAGGCCATATATAAACATTATTTAGCTTAGATCTAGATTTTATACATTTTTTACTTATTCTAAAAGCCTTTGATAAAAAAAAAGAAAAAAAAACTTCAGTGGGTCATAAAAGTACAGTCGAGCTAAATTTTTAAAACCCTTCGGAGTTTTTCGTCTACTAATTGTATATAAACTTTAATTTGTTTGTGCTCCATTCATACAAAATACAAAATCATGTTATTAAGTGCCACCCTAATGTACTCAAACATATTTTTGACGCTACGTCCATCCCAGCGAAATTTTTCAAAAAACGTTTAGTTTTTTATGAGGTCATTTTATATAAATAGTCAATGAAATTGTTTTTTTTTTAATTCAAATAAGTATAAGTTCGCATACTAAGAGCATTTTTTAAATACTATCCATTACACACTAGGGCGCACAGTGCTTCGTTGCCATGTAACGAAGGGACAAAATTAGAAGGAGTTGTCATACATTTTTAAGATTTGGTACACTAACATAAAATATATTAGTTAAGAAAAATATGAATTTTTGAAAAAATCGGTGCATGGACACTAGACTGGCCATAGCGTTATATAGAAAAATTAAAAAATGTTAAATCCATAAGTGTTCGCACTGAAAAATCTGAGGTTGGGGATAAAAATAATTATGCATATTTAAATTTTTTTTTTTTTTTTTGTTCCGAGTACCTCCGGGTTGAGCCTAAAGTTTGAAAAACGGATTACAATCCCGAGTAAAAATAATTTAATATGATCTTATATACTTTTATATAGTCATATTATTTCATATATGATCATGTGTGACACTATGTCTTGCGAGATAAATTTATATAATAAATTTTGATATGCGATTTTTTTAAGATATCGCCATACATAACTTTATGTTGTAACATCTGGTCCCATGCATCATTGCAAATTTCTAAGTGTTTTATATAAAATTTTATATGCCTTTATTATTTTTTTAAGTTTTTTGCAAGAACATATTTTTATCGCAAATATTTTCAAAGTATTTTATATAAAATTTCATGACTTATTTTTTTTTTTATTTTTCTAAGTTTTTCCAAGCACCACTTTTTTATCGCGAATATTTTCTAAGTGTTTTATATAAAATTTTATATGACTTCATCTTTAAAATTTTTTCTAAGTTTTTTTTAAGGAACATTTTTTTTATCGCAAATATTTTCTAAGTGTTTTATATAAAATTTTATATGACTCCATTTTTTAAAATTTTTCAAAGTTTTTCAAAGGACAAATTTTTTTGAAAATATTTTCTAAGTGTTTTATATAAAATTTAACATGACTCCATTTTTTGAAATTTTTCTAAGTTTTTTCAAGAACAATTTATTTTTATTATTTTAATTTTTCAACTTTTTATTAAAACCCAAAAAAAATATCCGATTTATAAAATTGTATAAATTTTAATATAATTGGATATAATTTTATATCATTGGATTAGACCAAAACTCGTATCAAAGTCGATATAAAGTTATATAAACTGATGTTATTATATAATATAAGATCAAATCTTATGAAACCATTTTTCGTATAAGATTATATCAAAATAGACACGAACCCATATTAAATTATATATTGTGTCATATCATTTTTTTTACTCGGGAAGGGAAAAATATGACTTTTTTTTTCATTTTCTCAATTTTTTTGATATTCTAAGTACAGTTTGAATTCAAATGGTCACTGAATTTTGATTAAGAGTTAATTGTCTATCAAATAAGGTGTTAAAAATTAAAATCGGTTGAAAATTAGCCGAGTTATGACAACTTCCCCCGGCAACTAACGTGTGGCAAACCACCTGATCAAGGAATTCGAGCCCCATTTTTGAAATTTATTGAAATTATCTACTGTAATTAATTTTTTTTATTCCTCAAGTTCCAATGTACTAAGAAGACACATCTTTTTCATATTGCGTTTTGCTAACTTGTTTTAAATAAATGCTAAAGTGGTCTGAATTTTTCAACACTATTTTCAAATCTCCAATTTTAAATTTTTATTTTTTTTGTTAAAGAAATTTAAAAAAATCGGCTATTTTAGTTTAGGGATTTGTTAAGCACATATAAAGGAATAAAAACCCCAAAAATTGTAGGGTTTGCTGTTTTCATTTGGCTATTACAGTGATGTAATTTCGGCGGATTTCGGGAAAGTAGTGATTTTTGGCCCTTTTTTAGCTTTTATTTATTTTTTTTTTTGGTTTTTTTTACAAACTTGATATGTTTTGGACCGACTTATATCAACAAGAGATAGAATAATTCAATTCGCAAATTTAGGGCAAAAATGGGAAATTAAAAATTGCCCCAACTAAAGGTCAAAGGTCAAATTTTAGAAGATTTTGAATTTTAAAACATTAACAGATTTTCTGAGTGGAAATATATGAAACTACTTGATGTCATTTTAAAAGGTCTTAACATATGTCTTTTTATTTAAATTCAGAATATTAACCCTTTAGTGATGGTGGGGCCTATTCGACCATTTGAACAAAATACACTTACATTATCTCCATTAAATTAAAAAAATTATAGGCCCCAACAGCACTTAAGGGTTAAATTTTTAAATTTTAATTATTTGCCATATAGTTTAGACCAATTAAAATAATATCGAGTAGATTCAGCAAAATCCGCCCAGCAAATCTGTTAATGTTTAAAAATTAAAAATTTTCTAAAATTTGACCTTTGACCCTTAACAGGGGCAATTTTTTATATGTCAATTTCGCCCTAATTTTGCAAATTGAAGTATTCTATCTCGTGTTGATATAATTCGTTCCAAAACATATCAAGTTTGTAAAAAAACCCAAAAAAAATAAATAAAAGCTAAAAAAGGGCAAAAAATCACTACTTTCCCGAAATCCGCCGAAATTACATCACTGTAATAGCCAAATGAAAACAGCAAACCCTACAATTTTTGGGGTTTTTATTCCTTTATATGTGCTTAACAAATCCCTAAACTCCAATAGCCGATTTTTTAAAATTTCTTTAACAAAAAAAATAAAAATTTAAAATTGGAGATTTGAAAATAGTGTTGAAAAATTCAGACCACTTTAGCATTTATTTAAAACAAGTTAGCAAAACGCAATATGAAAAATATGTATCTTCTTAGTACATTGGAACTTGAGGAATAAAAAAAATTAATTACAGTAGATAATTTCAATAAATTTCAAAAATGGGTCTCGAATTCCTTGATCAGGTGGTTTGCCACACGTTAGTTGCCGGGGGAAGTTGTCATAACTCGGCTAATTTTCAACCGATTTTAATTTTTAACACCTTATTTGATAGACAATTAACTCTTAATCAAAATTCAGTGACCATTTGAATTCAAACTGTACTTAAAATATCAAAAAAATTGAGAAAATGAAAAAAAAAGTCATATTTTTCCCTTGTAATCCGTTTTTCAAACTTTAGGCTCAACCCGGAGGTACTCGGAACAAAAAAAAAAAAATTTTAAATATACATAATTATTTTTATCCCCAACCTCACATTTTTCAGTGCGAAAAATTTAACTTTTCAAAAAAATTTCTACTATGGCCACTCTAATGGACACGCTTACCTCCCATGTGTCCTGAAACTGAAAAATATAATTTTAGCTTCAATAATGTACAAAAAATTACAAAAAGTGGCCATGCTGATACACATTCAATCGTTTTTCTTTAAAACGCTATAACACCTACGAAAATTGTCCGATTGTAAAAAAAACTTTGTAAGCAAATTAATATTCCTTAGATATATATTAATGCCAAATTTGGGCAAAATCAGATTAGAAGTATGGAAAATATAAAAACATCCTTTTTTGAAAAATAAGTTATTTTTATTTTTAAAGTCGTCTAAAATAGGTCAAAGGTATTAAATTAACTTCTGAGCTACATAATGTTTATACATGTCTATAGTAAAATTTGATGGCGGTTCTTTTTTTAGAATACATTAACCCCCTATCTCCCATTTTTAGGGGTCATTTTTGTCCTTTTATAACATATCCTCATAGAACAACACTATAATGTGCGTTTTAATAGTTAAAATGTTCTACAAAAATGTTAAGCATCAAATTTCACTAGGGGTTGTTAAATACCAAAACATCGTGCGATATAATCAAAATGCTTTAAAAAGTAAAATTGTAAAGTATCATATATTTTTAAATAGCTTTTACCAAAGTAGACTGAAATAGGTCGAAAAAATGTACTAAAAATACTACCGAGATAAAAAATGTCCTAAGATGTCTTCAGTGAAATTTAATGGCGGTTCTTTTGTTAGAACATATAAACCCTCCATCTCAAATTTTAAGGGATCATTTTAGTCCTTATTTCAAATATTTTTATAAAATTTAATAAAACGAGCATTTAAAGGTTAAAGCGTAATACTAAATTACTTTTTTAATGTTTCTTGAATATAATTTATAATTTAAGAGTTATTTAACATAACTTCAAGCTTCAATAGAATACACTGTGCAACAAATTTGAGGTCACAGAGTGTATCTTAAATGGGACAAAACAAAAAAATGAGGGTATACCATTTGTAAACCAAAAACGAATTGTTTTGAAAATTTAGCTCGATTTCTTTTTATGGCAAATTGAAGTTTTTACTTTTTTTTTTTAATTGGGTTTGGAATGATTAAAGATATTTATTTAATCCCAGTTGGCAACGTTTTCGAGCCATCCTTAGTGACGGAGCGGTGACATGTCAGAGTCAGTGCTGACATCCACAAGAAATCTCTATGTACTGGGTTGAGGACAGTTTCATACAAATTTTAAAAATGTCCTCACTCAAGGTCAGCAGTGGTCAGGGCTGACCTTCTGGGGACATGTCCCCTAAGACTTCTTTGGGGCAATGTCTGACGTAGGTCATGTGAAAATACAAAAAATTTTCGTATTTCCTTTAGTTTTTACTTTTATCCATTTTCCTTTATAAATTATCTTTCTCATATTTAGAAAAAACTTCTCGCCTTTTTTAGTCCCAACTGGATGTGAACCTGGAATCTCCAGTTTATTAGTCCCACACCTAACTACTTGTTCCAAACTTTATTTTGAAAATTGTTTGTCTATTTATTACTTTTATTCTACTTGTTAGATTTTCAGCCTTACCACAAGAAAATAAAATAAATTTAAAATGAGCTTTGAATTTTATTTCCATACAAATTGTTTTTGTTTTTAAAATCAACTTTCAAAAAATGTATTGAAAATTTGAAATTTAAAATAAAACTTTTGTTAAAATAGACTTTTTGTTTTCTTGTGGTAAGGGCCTTTGATTTTATTTTAAATAAATCGACAATATTGCCATTTTTTTCTTGCAAATTGAAGAGTTGCCCAGATTTAAAATTCTAATTTAATATACTGCTGCTCTGAAGACATTTCCTTTTAGACGTCTTAGAGGAATTGTCCACACTCTTATTGTTAGCAAACATTCAGTGCTGACAATGTTAGGACATGTCATCAAGGATTACCTATGATTTGTCAGAACCTAAAGACATTTCCTCAAGGAATCACTGTGGAAATTTCCTCAGTGACACATTTTCCAACTGGGATGTTTGTAGAACGTTTTAACCCTTTAAACGCACGTTTAAGTGTTTTTTAAAAGAATATTTTAAAAAGGGACTGAAATGACCCCTTACAATGGGAGATAGAGGGTTAATATGTTGTAAGAAAAAAGAAACATCAAATTTTACCGACGACATCTATTAACAGTATTAAGCTCAGAAGTAAATTTGTTATATTTTGTCGAATTATTTCACACGACTTTGGTATAACCCTTTAAATATATTAGTTAAGAAGTGTAAGTGGTGTTCTTAGACGATATTTGGAAAAGGGACTAAAGTGACCCCTAAAAATGGAAGATAGAGGGTTAATATGTTCTAAGAAAAGAACCGTCATCAGATTTCGTTGCACATCTACACCATTTACAGATGTAATTCGAAAAAGATCAATTGTAATTCGAAGATTCTATTTGTAATTCGAAGATTCCATTTGTAATTCGAAGATTCCATTTGTAATTCGAAGATTCCATTTGTAATTCGAATACTCCAATTGTAATGCGAAGATTCCATTTGTAATTCGAAGATTCCAATTGTAATTCGTAAAAGATCAATTGTAATTCGTAAAAGATCAATCGAAATTCGTAAAAGATCAATTGTAATTCGTAAAAGATCAATTGTAATTCGAAAAAGATCAATTGTAATTCGTAATCATCAATTGTAATTCGAAAAAGATCAATTATAATTCGTAAAAGATCAATTGTAATTCGTAAAAGATCAATTGTAATTCGAAGATTCCATTTGTAATTCGTAAAAGATCAATTGTAATTCGTAAAAGATCAATTGTAATTCGAAATAGATCAATTGTAATTCGAAAAAGATCAATTGTAATTCGTAAAAGATCAATTGTAATTCGTAAAAGATCAATTGTAATTCGTAAAAGATCAATTGTAATTCGAAAAAGATCAATTGTAATTCGTAAAAGATCAATTGTAATTCGAAAAAGATCAATTGTAATTCGTAAAAGATCAATTGTAATTCGAAAAAGATCAATTGTAATTCGTAAAAGATCAATTGTAATTCGTAAAAGATCAATTGTAATTCGTAAAAGATCAATTGTAATTCGAAGATTCCAATTGTAATTCGTAAATTATCAATGGAATCTTCGAATTACAATTGATCTTTTACGAATTACAATTGATCTTTTTCGAATTACAATTGATCTTTTACGAATTACAATTGATCTTTTACGAATTACAATTGATCTTTTACGAATTACAATTGATCTTTTTCGAATTACAATTGATCTTTTTCGAATTACAATTGATCTTTTACGAATTACAATTGATCTTTTACGAATTACAAATGGAATCTTCGAATTACAATTGATCTTTTACGAATTACAATTGATCTTTTACGAATTACAATTGATCTTTTTCGAATTACAATCGATCTTTTACGAATTACAATTGATATTTTACGAATTACAATTGATCTTTTACGAATTACAACTGGAGTATTCGAATTGCAATTGGAATCTTCGAATTACAATTGGAGTATTCGAATTACAAATGGAATCTTCGAATTACAAATGGAATCTTCGAATTACAAATAGAATCTTCGAATTACAATTGATCTTTTTCGAATTACATCTGTAAATGGTGTAGTAACCTCATTTAGCTCAAAATTAAATTTAATAACTTTTTTTTTGACTTATTCTGAACTCCTTTGAAAAAAAAATTAAAAACTCGAGCTTAATTTTCAAAATTATGCGGGGGTTTCGATCTACTATTAATATACATTTATTTGGCTTTTTTACCATTTCAAAACATAAAATCGTGTTGCACAATTAAACACTCCTAAATGAATGATATTTGAGTAAAAATCATGAATTTAGGCATTTATAAAAAACACATTTTTTTCTAATTTGTGGTAAAAAATAGGCCCTAATTTTTGAATACACTGTTAGATAAGAGTTTAAACTTACAAAAAAAAAAGAAAAAAAAAAAAATATCTATTTTTTTATATTTTTTTTTAAACTCCATCAAACTTTACTTATTTTTGAATTTTCAAAAAAAAAACTTGTTTTTCTGCGCAATAAAAAATATTTTTTTTGTAAATATATACAAAATTCTATATTTTAACTTCACTACAAATATATCAAAGTACCTTAAAACAAAATTTCGAACCATTTTATTAAAAAATGGATTTTTGAGAATTATTTTTGTGAAATAGCTAAAAAAACATTTTCCTGTTAAGTCATTTTTGCATAAAATTCTCTGAGTTTAGCGCCCTCTCGTAGTGGCAAAAGCAATTAGAAAAAATATTTTTGTTAATATTTATTTGAGATACCATATTATCTTTCAAAAAATCTGTATTTAAACACAATTTGGGACAAACATTTTTTTTGACTTTTGTCCATGGGTCGATGCATAGTGGGGCGTCCGGTCGAATTTAAACTTTCATATTTCGTGTCGTTATACCTGCCAAACGATGCTGGATATCGGAAAATTTATGAAAAAAAAATTCAAGGTCATCTTCAGTCGGCAACCAGCGGTCAAAGTTGGAAAAAATTACGTATTTCGCTCAAAATTCATGTCCGAATTTTTTAACCAAATTCGGCTCAAAAATTTTGAAATTTTGCTTAGTGTGGACCAAAATCGTAGTTTTGGAATTTTTAAAATATATTTTCCAATAAAGTACGCAAAATTTCCGAATTTTTGAGCTGGATTTGGTCAAAAATTTGATTGAAATACGTAATTTTTTTCAACTTTGACCGCTGGTTGCCGACTGAAGATGACCTTGCAAAATTTTTTCATAAATTTTCCGATAATCAGCTCTAACGTGCCCATCGTTTGGCAGGTATTACAACACGAAATTCGAAAGTTTAAATTTCACGGTACGCCCTATTACACAACCCTGTTCAAGCAAGTTAAGGTTTTGTAAAAATGGTGACAAAATCGGGTAATGACATTTCATTCCTCAATTATTAGAACTTTAAAAATCGTTAACACGAAAATCCTAGCTGATTCTTTTTTCAAGTTATTGCTAAATAATTACACTATTCGACAACAAAAACCTCACAGTGAAACTTCCAATTGATTCTTATAGATTTTGCTCTCCTGATTCCAAATCTGCTATCCACATTTTTTTAGCACTTACCGTTTTTTTAGATACTCGCTGTTAATAAGTCAAAAAACTTATCGTTTCGTTTAGCTCTTTTGGGGGTCCACTGTTATGTTGCTTCCAAAAAAAGGACTTGATTTCTATAACTTGGACCTCCTGATTCCAAAACTGCGTTTTCGAGATATTCGCGTTCGAGATTTTCGCGTGGAAATTTTTTCAAATGCGAATATCTCAAAAACCGAACATGCTAGAGAAATTTTGATTGAAGTTTTGAAAGCAGGAGGTCCATTTAATATAAAATCAAGTCCCATTTTTCACAGAATTTTTAACAGTGAACCATTAAAAGTGCGAAATTATTGTTTTTATGACTTTTTAACAGCTAATATCTCAAAAACGGTACGTGTTAGAAAAATTTGAATGGCAGATTTGGATTTAGGAGAGCAAAATCTATAAGAATCAGTTGGATATTTCACTGGGAGGGTTTTGTAGTCGAGAGGGTAATTATTTAGCAATAACTCGAAAACAGGATCAGCTAGGATTTTCGTGTTAACGATTTTTTAAGTTCAAAATAATGAGGAGTGAAATGCTATTACCCGATCTTGTCACCATTTTAACAAAACATAAACTTGTTTGAAGACGGGTGTGCCCATACAAACGTCCCCTTGAAATTTGGCTTAAATGATTATAATAACTATGTTATTACAAATATTCTTCCGGAAGAATATTCGTAGTCAGCCCGAGTTTTCATCGTTGGCCTTGCTTTATAGTTCTGCTATCCGGCCCTAACTTGGGCGCCATTTATATTAGTAAAATTTTATTAAATAAATTTCGAACTCATTAAAATCGCGATTTTCGAATATGTCAGTCATTAAGAACAGCAAGTGGAGGGTGTAAAAATACACTTATTCTAAAAATGTTGCTGCGTTTTGCTTTGCAACATCAGTAAGATAAGAAGTCTTCAATATTGTGAACTTTATAGTTCTGATATCCGGCCCCAGCTTGGGCGCCATTTATATAAGTAAAATTTTCTAAAATAAATTTCTAACTCATTAAAATCGCGGTTTTCGAATATGTCAGTCATTAAGAAACTGCAAATGGAGGGTGTAAAAATACACTGCATCTAAAAATGTTGCTGGGTTTTGCTTTGCAACAACATCAGTAAGATAAGAAGTCTACAATATTGTGAACTGCATTGCTTGGAGTGCAGCGGTAGTGTAGGTTAAATTCGTGAAGCGGGTGTTAAAAAAAGAAAAATAGAATTTTTCTATAAAAGGAGGTTTTTCTTTTAAAATAAGAATGAATGGTGCTGTAGTAGAAGTAGTCGTCATAGTATGTGGGGGAAAATAATACAATGGTGTCTAACAAATGAATTTATTTGTTTGTAAATTTAATACAACAATGTTTCTGCTTCTGTTACTGATGTTGTAACTTTGTTGTTATTTTTTTTTTTTTAAGTTTTTACTGCAACTGTTGTTTTTATGTATGTGTGTGAAAATGTGGTTCCTTCTCCTACTCTAACAACATGTACATAGGATGGCACTTATTTTTGAAAGATTTTACTAATTTAGAGTTGCATACAACTACCCAACGAGGTTCTACACTACGGTTCTAAAAAAAGGCGTTCTGAAAGCACTGTAACAAAAAAAAAACACTCTCAAAACTTTAATTTCAAACGTTTTATGAGCGAATTCCATAAGCGAGTAATCTAGCGTAGATTGATTGATTCATTCTGATCTTCTGAAAGCACTTTGAAGATGGTATACAGAACGCTTGTACAACCTTCCAAAATGCTTTAACAACGCTGTTGCGATTGTATTTTTTCGGCTAATTTTAGGACCACCCTCGTACATGCCCAAGACTGACTGTTAGAAGGCTTCGACATCTAGCGGGACACTTAATATCTCCAACTGACTTATGGAAATCTCTACCAAATAGGATTCTCGGCTTTATAAAAAGCCTGAACAATTCGGGCACCCCTTTCAGGCTGCACAAAAGATCATTCTGGTCGCAGTGCATAGGGCCTTTTTAATCTAAACTAATCTAATTTATGAGTAACATTAGAAGTTTGGGAATTTTACAGTTTCTGAAAATTTTCCATCTTTTAAATAAGTGCCACCCTTGCGTATAAGTAAGCTTACAATGTAAGTGTACAATGCACTTTAAGCCTGGCGGCAGAGTTTTTATGTACATATAAAACGTCAACGTGTCATCACTTTTACACAAACTTATTTAGATTATTTTCTTTAAACTTTTAAGGGAAGTATTCCTACTCAATAACCGACGAATTAAAAACAAAGATCACAGTGACGGTTTTCAAAAAAATATAAAATTCGACCATTTTCGGTTTTAATTTGGTTTTGACCAATCAAAACATTGGATATGGATAAGCATTATAATTTAAAAAAAAATTCCAAAAAATGGCGCCCAAGAAGGGGCCAACAAATTAAAGAGTTTTCAGAGTCTTTTCGGGAGAAATTTTTTAACATTTGAACTTCGTAATGGCTTTTTATAAATAAAGCGTTCGAGAAAACTCATTTAAACATCCTTGAATTTTCACGATTTTCAATAGGCTCCTTCTCTTTTCAGTTATTTAGTATCTCTCTGTTGGTTGTCGTAGTATTTTTGTTGTAATTTTTATTTTTTACTTTTTTTATTATTTTTGTAGTTTGTATTATTCTTCTTTTACAATAAGTCCGTTGTTGTTCTTGTCATCGTCTTTTCCTATCGTCTTCATTGTCGTCGACTTTTAACTTCATTGAATTTTATATGATGATGATGTTTGACCCATATTGAATTTTTGCCTTGTAGTCATAGTCACGATTTTTATTTAGTTTTATTATTATTTTCTTTACTTTTTTTTTCTGCAATCATAAAGAAAATAAACAAATACCAAATTGTGCAAGTACAAGTCGAAGTCAGTAAAATTGATAGACAAAAGTGTAAAGGCTGGCCGAATATTCCGTTTCGTCTGAAAAACTGGTTTCGTTCTAAAACCAAAACAAAACTTTTTAAAGCAAATTTTTTACTGAAAGTACTTCTTTTTACTAAAGGTACTTTTTATGCTAAAAGGACTTTTACTAAGAGTGCCTTTTTATACTAAAGGTGTCTTTTTATACTAAAAGTACTAATAAAAGAGCCTCTTTATACTAGAATAATATTTTTAACTGAAAGTGCCTTTTTATACTTAGAGAATCTTTTTATACTTTTTGTACTAAAAGGACCTTTTTGTATTAAAAGGACCTTTTTGCACTAAAAGTACATTTTTGTACTAAAAGTACGTTTTTGTACTAAAAGTGCCCTTTTGTACTAAAAGTACCGTTGTGTACTAAAACTATCTTTTTGTACTAAAAGTACCTTTTTGTACTAAAAGTACCTTTTTTGTAGTAAAAGTACCTTTTTTGTCCTAAAATTATCTTTGTTAACTAAAAGTACCTTTTTTTACTTGATACCCCCGAGTAAAAATAAACATATATAACAATATATAACCAGATGCAAACATAATAAATCATATATGATTATACATCGCGTGAGATATTTTCAAAATTTTTTAAATGCAGTCATATGTAGTTATATATAATTGAATCATGATTCGGATTAAAAGGTGTACGGTTGATGTAATTATATAAAATTATATAAGGGTCAATACAAAATTTGTTTTTCTGTATAATTTAATATAAAATTATATATATCCTATTCTGTTCCATATATAACACTATATGTTTCCATTTAACCAACAATTTTCTAAGTTTTTAAGGCAAAGTATGAGAAACTTTTTAAAATGTTCCTAAACATTTCCTTGTTAGGGTTATGTATATCACCTATCTGGTTCGAAGCGTACCCGAACATTTTTTTGTTTAAGAAAATTATATGTTTGGTGAATGTATCGTTGACCTGTGGTGTGTCTCAACCCAAACCAAAAAACACTAGGATTTTACATGTTTTTATTCAATTAGATCTAATTAGATCCACTAATATATGTCAATGTCTGGTCAAAACTCGGATGAAATCAAATCATATTTTATACAAGTTGATCTTTTTTAATGCAAAAACATCCACCATTATTCGGATTAAATTGCGTATAAATATATATTGTGTTATACATATATCATTATGTATTGCATCATATAAAAATTTTTACTCGGGCCCTTTTTATACTAAAAGTAACTTTTTATACTTAAAGTGCCTATTTATACTAAAAGAACATTTTTATACTAAAATAACCTTTTTGTAATAAAAGTACCGTTATATACTAAAAGTAATTTTTTTACTAAAATTAGATTTTTATACTACAAGAACCTTTTTATACTAAAAGTAACTTTTTATACTTAAAGTACCTTTTTATACTATAGAACCTTTTTATACTAAAAGTACTATTGTTATACTAAAAGTACCTTTTTCTATTAAAATTTCCTTTTTATACTAAAGATAACTTTTTATACTAAAATAACCCTTTTATATTAAAATTACTTTTGATACTCAAAATACCTTTTTATACTTAAAATGCATTTTTATACAAAAAGTAACATTTTTATACTAAAAGTATCTTTTTACACTAAAAGTACCTTTTAATACTAAAAGAACCTTTTTATACTAAAATAACTATAACTAAAAATACCTGTATACATATATACCAAAAGGGCCTTTTTATACTAAAAGTACCTTTTATGTCATAAAAAAAATTTATACTAAAAGTACCTTTTATACTAAAAATACCTTATTGTACTAAAATTATTTTTTTTTTACTAAAAGTACCTTTTTATACTTAAATTACTTTTTTATACTAGAAGTACATTTTGTACTAAAAAAACCTTTTTATATTTAAAATACCTTTTTATACTAAAAATACCTTTTTATACTAAAAGTGTCTTGTCATACTAAAAGTAACTTTTTATCATAAAAATACATTTTATACTAAAAGTACCGTTTACAGTAAAATTACCTTTTTGTACTAAAATTCCTTTTTTATACTAAAAGTACCTTTTTATACTAAAATTACTTTTTTTACACTTAAAGTACCTTTTGTACTAAAAATGCATTTTTATACTAAAAATACATTTTTATACTAAAAATACATTTTTATACTAAAAATACATTTTTATACTAAAAACACCTTTTTATACAAAAACACCTTTTTATACTAAAAATACCTTTTTATACTAAAAATACCTTTTTATACTAAAAATACCTTTTTATACTAAAAATACCTTTTTATACCAAAAATACCTTTTTATATATATATATTAGGGCGGGTCGATTTGTATGGATCGAAAAAAACTGAAAAATCGTATAGCAAAAACAAAATCTACAAGTAATTCTAAGAAACTTTCCCAAAGAAACCATTGGTCTAAAATCAAACCCTATACCGCGCCTAACGACATAAAAATCCGTCCGTCCGTCTGTCTTTCTGTCTGTGTAAAACACGCTAACTTTCAAATGTTAGCGGAAGAATGAAAAATATATACGGCAAGCTGCTGAAGCGTGGCGTATATATTTGTTAAACTTCAGGTCAGATTTATACTAAATTTCAGCGAAATCTGTCCAGTGGTTCATAAGTTATTAGCATAATGGGGAATTTCAGATGGGTTTTAACCCGAACTCCCGTGTTGAAAAAAAACGCTAAACACGCTTTGAAAAGGAATGATAAGCAAAAAAAAAAATATTTTAGAATCTATTTTTGTCACTCAAAAAAACTAAAAAAAAAATATTACACTCAAAAAAAATAACACTCAAAAAAATTTACACTCAAAAATTTTTTTTATTTACAAAAATTAAAAAAAAATATTTACTCAAAATAAATCAAATACTGATGTAAAAAAAATATTCAGTTATCAAAAATTTTTATCGAACACAGCTTTTTTCCTCTCCGATATGCAACTCTCCAATTTCATCCCACAAAAGTATCTAAGTATGTGTTTTTTTTTTGACTAAATATCATTATGATCCTCAATTACATACTTTTATTTACTAAGAAAAATCCGCTGAACCAGCTTCCCTTTGTAATTAACAAACAAAGGCTTTGGAGGGAATCGAACCCACAACTCCTGCACTTACTTTCAGAGTACAAGGCTACATGTTAATATACTGCAGCCCAATATAAAATGAATAATGGAGTAAAATTATCATGGATTAACGATAAAGCCAGCGATTTATTGTGAAAATTTTTTATTATAATTTTTCGTCTGTGGCGTTTTCATTACAAATCAATCTAATTATTTATTTCTCCATTTCAAGGATTATGTCTACTAATATACTTGCCGCCCATAATCTCAAAAATTGTTCGAATTATATCCAGCGGCAATTAGTAAAACATTGCCGCTGGATATGGTCTTGCAGCATATCGGTATATAAAACTATGTTTTCTTTACATCTGAGGTGTATGGTATGTTTAGCAACTTTGTAGAAAATATTATGGCAAATATTTTTGTGAAACATATTAACCCTCTAATTCCCTCTCATAACGGTATTTTTTGGCTCTATTCTAACAAATCGCAAAAAACACCACGAAAGAGGGGAAGGGTGGGGATGAAATGTTCTACAAAAATGTTGCCAATAAAATTTTACTACATACCTCAGAGCACACCAAAGCCCAAAAATTAACACAAACACCAAAAAAGAGTCAAGTTCTATGTTTTGGTTATGAAAAAAAGGACGGACGGACAAATCTTCATGTCGTTAGGCGCGGTATAGGGTTTGATTTTCGAAACATGGTTTCTTTGGGAAATGTTCTTAGAATTTCTTGTAGATTATGTTTTTGCTATACGATTTTTGACAAAAAAAATCGACCCGCCCTAATATATATACTAAAAATACTAAAAATACCTTTTTATACTAAAAATACTTTTTAAAAGTACCTTTTATATCATAAAAATACATTTTATACTAAACGTACCTTTTATACTAAAAGTACCTTTTATACTAAAAGTACCTTTTATACTAAAAGTATCTTTTATACTAAAAGTAACTTTTATACTAAAAATACCTTTTTGTACTAAAATTACTTTTTTTACTAAAATTACCTTTTTATACTTAAATTACTGTTTTATACATAAAGTACATTTTTGTACTAAAAATACCTTTTTATACTTTTTATACTAAAAATACCTTTTGATACTAAAAGTGTCTTTTCATACTATAAGTAACTTTTTATACTAAAATTACTTTTTTGTACTAAAATTACCTTTTTGTACTAAAAGTACCTTTTTATACTAAAAGTACCTTTTTATACTTAAAGTACCTTTTTATACTAAAAGAAGCTTTTTATACTTAAAGTACATTTTTGTACTAAAAGTACCTTTTTATACTAAAAGTACCTTTTTATACTTAAAGTACCTTTTTATACTAAAAGAACCTTTTTATACTTAAAGTACCTTTTTGTACTAAAAGTACCTTTTTATACGAAAAGTACGTTTTCATACTAAAAGTAACTTTTTATACGAAAAGTACCTTTTATACTAAAAGCACCTTTTATACTAAAAGTACCTTTTATACTAAAATAACCTTTTGTACTGTTATACTAAAAGTACCTTTTATAGTAAAAATACCTTTTACTACTACTAAAAGTACCTTTTATTCTAAAAGTACCTATTACACTAAAAGTACCTATTATATTAAAAGTACCTTTTATACTAATAGTACATTTTATAATAAAAGTACCTTTAATAATAAAAATACCTTTTATAATAAAAAAACCTAATAAAAATACTAAAAGTACCTTTTATACTAAAAGTACCTTTTATACTAGAAGTACCTTTTATACTAAAAAAGTACCTTTTATTTAAAAAATACCTTTAATGAAAAAAGTACCTTTTATACTAAAATTAAACTAAAAATTACTTTTTATACTAAAAGTACTTTTTATACTAAAAATAACTTTTATACTAAAAATACCCTTTTTACAAAAGAACCTTAATTACTAACTTTTAAGCAAAAGGTACTACAAATTTACCACAATATTAAAATAAATTATTATAAAAATGATTATTGAAAAGAGTTCACCACTATATCGGTTTTGACCGAATATGACTTTTTGGCCGAATACTTGTTTGGCTCGGCCTGAAAACTAAACCAACGGTATCGGTCTGCCTTTACAAAAATGTACTAAATATGTATTTATTAAGGTATTTGGTTTAAACCATCTGTGTGCTATGGAATTTTATTATAATAGATTCCTCATAAAACCCACTAACTGTATTTACTCGATGTCGTGGTGACGGCTGATGTGGAGGAAGACGTTGGGTTGGACTACTTGTGGTCATAAGAATTTAACATTTTGACACCTTTAGATTTTTCTTTTTTGGTTTTTAAACTTTTGACATTATAGTGGTTTAAGCTGGGAATGGCATAATAATATAAATATTTTAGAATAAAGTTAGTAAAAATAGCAAATAGAAAATCCTGTGATTACTTAAGAGTTATTTGATTGTAAACTTGTGAAAAAGTTGCTAAGATTAGATGGATACACTAAAATATTTATGTTAGTAGACTCCTTGTTATGAGAAAATAATTAGTTTTGCGCTATCCAGTTCACGGTTAACAATTTCAAAAGAATGAAAAATAAACTAGAATGGTTCATATGTAAATATATACTATTTTGCTATAAATTTATGTCCTTGAAATTAATGATGACATATGAATGTCCATTAAAATCTTTTTTTTTTGTTATTTATATAAAATAAATTCTATTTAAAACGTATATATGTATTAGGGTTTTATGAAAACTAGTTTTCGAAACTTATTTTTTAGGCAATTCATTCCTAAGCTAAATCTAGTAGATTTTAGCCAAAATCAGACATGAAAATCTATAACGTTCAAATATAAAATTTTTGACATTTAGTCACATTATCAATATTTTTTATTATCAAAATTCTGCTTAATTTTAATTAAAAATAAAAATTGTTTTATTCGACTTTTAAAATATTATATTTAGAGTAGGTTTATTCTAGCTCGAGGTCATTATTTCCTTTACTAATTAAAACTATGATATTCTCATAGAATAATTTTCAAGAAAATTATTTTTCTGTCTTAAATTTATTGATGTTTTTTATTTTTGCATGAATTAATCGACACGTGTCTCGGAATTTGTCAAATTCCATTGTCAAGACTATTTAGCAAATAAAAAAACCCTATACTACAAGCAGCAAAAGGATTTTAATGACAAATCGTTAATATTTGCTACTTGTTGTATAGGGTATTTATATTTGCTAAATTATCTTGACAATGGAATCTGACAAATTCCGAAACACATGTCAATTAAGTCTTGCAAAAATGACCAACATAAATAAATTTAAAACAGAAAAATAATTTTCTTGAAAATTATTCTATAAGAATATCATAGTTTTAATTAGTAAAGAAAATAATGACCTCGAGCTAGAATAAACCTACTCAAAATTAAATATTTTAAAGGTCGAATAAAACAATTCTAATTTTTAAATAAAAATTAATCAGAATTTTGATAAATGTTAGGATATTTTAGCAAAATATCGATAAATTTAAAAAATTACCCACCCGAGTAAAAAAGTTTATATATAATTATATATAATTTGATAAAATTATATATAATTATATATATTTGATAAAATAAGATAAAATTATATATAGTTTGATAAAATTATTAATAATTATATCAGAATTTGTTTTATATAAAATTTTAAAAAATTATATCAAAATATATATATTTTGATAAAATTTTATAAAATTATATAAAATTATATAAGATTTGATAAAATTGTATATAAAAAAAATTCGGATATAATTTCATATAATTTTATCAAATTAAACATAATTTTATATAATTTTATAAAAAAATTTTGAAAACAAAAACTTCTTTATATAATTATACATAATTTTATCAAATTTTATATAATTATATAAAATTATATAAAAAACTTTTATACTCGGGCAGGTTTTCAGCTAGAAATTCAGAAAGAAAATAAAGTTATCTATACTGATTTAATTTTCAAGTAACTAAAACCTATCGGTTTAAAAATTGGGTTTTATTAATATTTTCCAATCTGAACAGATTTGACAAATAATCTCATGAGATAATAATAGTCTCTCTGAGAGAAGATATATGATTGTGACAACCATAATTTATAAGTGTCATATTATGATTGAAAATTGTATCACAATATGTTTATAGCAATCATGACATTTTTTTTGCAATCATATTTTGGTCCTAAATTTATAATTTTTCGAATCTTTAGGATCATAACATGACTGCCGCAAAAATGTTATGTTTGCTACAAACAAGTAATGATAAAATGTTCAACATCATATTATGACGATCTTTAATTATGGTTCCAGAATATAGGATTGTCCTTATTAACCGCAGGTTCCACATCCAAAAGCTACTTTTTGAAACAGTTGCTCGATCAAGTAGTAAATACATGATAGAATAGAAATATTTTGCTTGGACCAGTTATAGCTGCATGCTGTACATATGTGCCGTTATCCTGGACACCATAGTGTACATAAGTCATTTTCTTATAATCAACGCTTTTAAAGCTTTTAGATAAATATCTATTTTTATACGCCTATTTGTCTATTTATTTGTTTTTGTCTCATTTTTCTTTCAAATACTAAATAATGACGTACATCCTTAAGTATTGTTTGTTAGTTTAAGTGTTTTTTGTTTGTTTTCTTTACTCTCTTCTTACCGCCCAATAATTGTTTGAAGCCTAAAGCCAGAAAAATTCTCAGATTCTGAGACATTTTTTTCTATATAGAAAAATTCTCAGATTCTGAAACATTTTTTCTTTATAGAAAAATTCTCAGATTTTGAGACATTTTTTCTATATAGAAAAATTCTCATATTCTGAGAAATTTTTCAGAATCTGAGAATTTTCTATATAGAAAAAATATCTCAGAATCTGAGAATTTTTCTATATAGAAAAAATGTCTCAGAATCTGAAAATTTTTCTATAAAGAAAAAATGTTTCAGAATCTGAAAATTTTTCTATATAGAAAAAAATGTTTCAGAATCTTAGAATTTTTCTGTCTTTATGCTTCAAACAATTATCAGAATCTGAGAATTTTTTTTATATAGAATCTGAGACATTTTTTCTATATAGAAAAATTCTCAGATCTGACAAATTTTTTCTATATAGAAAAATTCTCAGATTCTGACACATTTTTTTTATATAGAAAAATTCTCAGATTCTGAGACCCCGAGTAAAAATTTTCTGGTATAATCATATATTATAATTATAATATTTTTACTGGGGATATTTTTTCTATATAGAAAAATCCTCAGATTCTGAGAAATTTTTTCTATATAGAAAAATTCTTAGATTCTGAGACATTTTTTCTATATAGAAAAATTCTTAGATTCTGCGACATTTTTTCTATATAGAAAAATTCTTAGATTCTGAAACATTTTTTCTATATAATAAATTCTCAGATTCTGAGACATTTTTTTCTATATAGAAAAATTCTCAGATTCTGAGACATTTTATTTTATATAGAAAAATTCTCATATTCTGAGACAATTTTTTCTATATAGACAAATTCTTAGATTCTGAAACATTTTTTTTTATAGAAAAATTCTCAGATTCTGAGACATATATATAAAAATTCTAAGAATCTGATACATTTTTTCTATATGTAGACATTTTTTCTGTACAGAAAAATTCGTAGATTCTGAGACATTTTTTCTATATAGAAAAGTTCTTAGATTCTGAGACATTTTTTCTATATAGAAAAATTTTATACAGAAAAATTCTCAGATTCTGAGACATTTTTTCTATATAGAAAAATTTTCAGATTCTGAGACATTTTTTCCTATGGAGAAAAATTCTCAGATTCTAAAACATTTTTTCTATATAGAAAAATTCTCAGATTCTGAGACATTTTTTCTATATAGAAAAATTCTCAGATTCTGAGACATTTTTTCTATATAGAAAAATTCTCAGATTCTGAGACATTTTTTCTATATAGAAAAAATCTCAGATTCTGAGACATTTTTTCTATATAGAAAAAATCTCAGATTCTGAGACATTTTTTCTATATAGAAAAATTCTCAGATTCTGAGACATTTTTTCGATATAGAAAATTTCTTAGATTCTGAGACATTTTTTCTATATAAAAAAATTTAATTTTTAGATTCTGAGACAATTTTTCTATATAGAAAAATTCTCAGATTCTGAGACATTTTTTCTATATAGAAAAATTCTTAGATTCTGAGACATTTTTTCTATATAGAAAAATTCTCAGATTCTGAGACATGTTTTCTATATAGAAAAAAAAATTCTCTGATTCTGAGACATTTTTTCTATATAGAAAAATTCTCAGATTCTGAGACATTTTTTCTACATAGAAAAATTTTTAGATTCTGAGACATTTTTTTTCATAGAAAAATTCTCAGATTCTGACGCATTTTTTCTATATAGAAAAATTCTCAAATTCTGAGTCATTTTTTCTTTATAGAAAAATTCTCAGATTCTGAGAAATTTTTTCTATATAGAAAAATTTCTTAGATTCTGAGACATTTTTTCTACATAGAAAAATTCTTAGATTCTGCGACATTTTTTTTATATAGAAAAATTCTTAGATTCTGAGACATTTTTTCGATATAGAAAGATTCTTAGATTCTGAAACATTTTTTCTATATAGAAAAATTCTCAGATTCTGAGACATTTTTTCTATATAATAAATTCTCAGATTCTGAGACATTTTTTCTATATAGAAAAATTCTCAGATTCTGAAACATTTTTTCTATATAGAAAAATTCTCAGATTCTGAGACATTTTTTCTATATAGAAAAATTCTCAGATTCTGAGATGTTTTTTCTATACAGAAAAATTTTTAGATTCTGACACATTTTCAGATTCTGAGAAATTTTTTCTATAAAGAAAAATTCTCAGATTCGTAGACATAGAAAAAAATGTCTCAGAATCTGAAAATTTTCTTAGATTCGTAGACATAGAAAAAAAATGTCTCAGAATCTAAAAATTTTTCTATACAGAAAAAATGAATCTGAGAAATTTTCTCTATAGAAAAAATGTCTCAGAATCTGAGAAATTTTTTAGGATCTCAAAATTTTTCTATAAAGAAAAAATGTCTCAGAATCTGATAAGTTGTCTGTATAGAAAATTTTCTTTCAGAATTTCCGAATTTTTCTATATAAAAAAAATGTCTCCGAATTTAAGAATTTTATAGAATAAATAGAAAAAATAACTGAGAATCCGAAAACATAAAAAATTTCTCGGGATCTGAGAGTTTTTCTAGATAGGAAAAATGTCTGAAAACTTGAGAATTTTTCTATATAGAAAAATTTTCAGATTCTGAGACATTCTTCTTTGTTCTTTTTGTTTAACTATTCTATTGTTTGTTAAAATATTTGTGCGAAATATATATTTTTTATTGATTATTTCAATTCAATATGTATAAACAAATGTTTATGTACATTTATTTGTACATATATGTACAATTCTACTCATATACGAGTATATATTTTTCTATATGTACAGGAAAATAAACAACAAAAGAGAGTAAATAGCATGTAGAATTAAAGTATACAATTGGATTTTTTTTATTATATTTACGTACATTATGTATTTAAAGTATTTTGCATTATATACCATTTAAGTGTTTATCTATTGTAAATATGTATCTACTAAAATATTTGATTGCATTTTTGCTTTTATCTGTTTATGTACTTGAAAAGCATTTGGGGTTTTGTTGTCTTCTGCAAATATTATTCTTAAATTTTCAAATACCGGCATAATGCAGTTTATGCTTGTTTTGCATTTGCATTTAATTTTATATTTTTTTATTTACCTCTCTTCTCTCTAGCTCTTTTGTTAAGTAGCAAATGTTTAAAAGTGATGCCAGAAAATTTGATGGCTTTTTTCCATTGGACATTTAATTAAAATCCCAAATTTTACCCATCGACTTTAAAGTAATTTTTCGATCAAATTTAGATAATTTTTTTATTAAAAAAATAAAATTGTTTTTTTTTTCAACCTTTTAAATATTATATTTTGAGTCGGTTAATTCTAGCTCGAGGTAATTTTTCCTTTACTGATTAAAACGATATTCTCATAGTATAATTTTCAAGAAAATTATTTTTCTCTTTTTAATTTTTTTTATGTTGGTCATTGTTGCAAGACTTGGCCGACAAGTGTTTCGGAATTTATCAAATTCCATTGTCAAGATTTTTTAATGTTTTTTAAGACATAAGCTTTAATCTGACTAAAAGTTGCCCAATGCAGGCACGGCGATGTTCAATTAGAATAACCCCCTTTTAAAATTTTTATTTACACCCTCGCCAATCGCTGGTTTTATCTCTTCAATTTGTATGTAAACTGCCATGCTGTCGATGCTCTGATCTTGCCCTAACCGTCTACGATTATTTAAATTGGAGGTAAAATGTTAGGTAAATATAAAAATTTCAATAAGAATTAAAAAATGTTAGATTTTTAAATTCCAAAAATAATAGAAAGTTTGCAATTTTTTTGGATTTTGTAAATGAAAAATCGTACTCCAAATGCCTCCCCGAAGTCTCACAAAAATCCAAAAAAATTTGGGCACCCACATCGTAGATTAAGTAAAAATTTCCAAAAAAACATACTTCAACGATGCGGGAGCAGAGGAAAATTATTTATTTTCACGAAATTTTTATGGAATCATTTTGACTCCCAATAGAAACTTCGTGTAGTTTAGTTTTTTGGGGATTTTTATTTAATTCGCGATGTGGGTGTCCAAGGATTTTTTGATATTTATATGACTTTGGGGTAGTCATTTGGAATACTAGCAGGAGGTTTTTCTCCATAGTATAATTTTTTGAATTGGCTTAACTCGTAGAAATCGCTAATGAAGTAACGATTTGGTAATATTTTATTTTCCTTAATAGTCCCATAATTGGCGAAAAATTTTTTTTGCAATATTTTTTAATGTTATATTGTCTAGACAGGGAAGGCCTATTTTTCCAAATAAATAACACCAACAAAAAACTTGGTTGGTATTGAATAGTAAAATCGGTCCAGTGCACAGTGGCCGAAATACTCAATCTAGCAGGGCTTAATTCCGAAATGTAAAATAATAAAAACTAATGCTTATTTCCGATTATAAATTTTATAAAGAATTAATTTTTAAGCAATATTTATTTATTTTTATGTATTTGGGAAATTTATGTGAATATCGGGAGGATGGTTTGTATGAGGCCTAAAAATATTCCGATTCCGTTAAAATTTAGAGCGATTGTTTATGAATATAAAAAACATTTATCAGTCGAATTTCAAGAGGATATCTTGAATACTATTGTTAGGTCTACATTGGGGTCTGATTTTGTCAAAATTTAATAGGTTTTGTTATTGCAATAATAGAAACTTAAATTTAAAATTTCAGCCAAATCGATTGATAATTGCGTTCTGTATGGCGTTTAAACGGTTTATTTTGATAGACGGACGGACGGACTCAAAAACCCGAACATGTTGCGATACAAGAACATCACAACAACAATAACCCAAATTAATAATCAAAACATGAATTGTACCGAATCCGATTTCTCAAGTTGAATTCCATGAAACTATAGTTTATATCACAAATGTCAGATTCTACAATGCACTACTATTAAACTAGATACATACAGGCCACACGCATTTATTTTTTAGTAAAAACATACCTTTTACTTTAAATTAAGACTTTTAGGCTTAAAATTTATAAACAATTGACTTAAAAGTGCAAAAAAATACACTGAGTAATTAGGCGCTAAATTTCTTTAATGCACTTGCTGCAGAAAATGTATATTTGACAGCTTACAGCTGTGCAAAACAAAAGTGAAAACTTCAATTTCCCTTGTAAAGCATAGGGAATCAATAGATTGCAAAACATTTATCGGTTTTAATTTTTTAATTTTGACTAAAACGCCGCTAGATCAGTGATTTCGGCCACAGTGCAGTGGTTCAAAAGTTATTAAGAAAACCGTAAAATTCAGATTGGTTTCACCTTAAGGGGCATGTCACAGACTCAATTCCGTTCGGATTTGAAAAAAGTGGTTTACTCGTAAAACGCAAAATGAATATTATTTTTTCAGAATGAAATCACTTTCAAAAATCAAAGTGGAATTTAATTGCATAAAAGTGGTCTAATTCCGAAAAAAAATATTTGCTTTGCGTTTTACGAGAAAACCACTTATTCCACTTCCGAACGGAATTGAGTCTGTGACATGCCCCTAAATTCACGTGTTGAAAAAACCGTTAAACCAGATTTAAAAACATTGATGAGTCAGACAAACACAGAAAAAATATCGTAAAATCAAGAGTAACAAAACAAATTGTTACCAACGAAATACTAGTTCAACAACGTTTTTAATTGTATCAACAATGTGTATTGTTAATGTGACAAAAATCCGGTTTTATTTCCAATTAAACGCATGAATTAAAATCATTGTTAAAGATTCCACAAAAGTCACATTAATAACACAAACAATTTATAAACTCATTTAATCAAGCACAAATATATGCGACGATAGCACGGTGGTAGTGTGCTAAACTCGAATCATGAAGGTTTCGGGTTCGCTGCCAGTTGGCGGAACAGTTTTTTATTTTTGTTTTTTTTTTATTTGAAATATTTTTTTGTTATCCTATTTTTAGATTTTTTTAAATTTGTGTGATGCAACATTATTATTTATTATTAAATATGTATAATGCCACATTTTTTATTATTGTTAAAAACGCAAAAAGTGCATATTGAAATCACAGACACCTTATGTACGCATTTAGTCAACTTTAAATATACATGAGGAATAGCACGGTGGTAGTGTGCTAGCTTCGAATCATGAAGGTTGTGGGTTCGCCGCCAGTTGGCGGAACTTTTTTTTTTTTTTAATTTCCAATTTTAGTTCTTTTTATCATTCTAATTGTAGACTGTTTTAAATATGACGTTTAGTCCAATACAAATATGTATAAGGATAGCACAGTGGTAGTGTGCTAGACGCGTAGCACGAAGGTTGCGGGTTCGATGCCAGATGGCGGTTGACATTTTTTTTTTTATTTTATTTTTTTTTTCTATTTTTAGATTATTTCTTATTCTATTTTTAGATTTCAGATTATTTTTTATTCTATTTTTAGATTTTACAAATTTTTCAATTAATTTCATTGTTAATGTAACAATGAATGTAGTTGATTTTTTTTTCAAAAGTTACAAATGTCATTGTTGTATTGACAAAATCCAATGTAGGCTCAGTTTCAATTAAATGTTTAATTGTATTAACAATGAAATTAATTGTTTTGACAATTTTTTTTTTCTGTGAATATTTTACAAAAAGGATTTTTGTCACTCACAAATATTTTTACACTAAAACAAAAAAAAAAACTTACATTCAAAAAAATTTTACATTAAAAAAATTTTGTCATTTTGTTTTTTTTTTCAAAAATGACTAAAAAAAGTTTTTTACTCAAAATAAAATATTTCTTATCAAAATTGTTAATTTTTTTCACATTAGAAAATTAACTATCACTTTAAATGGGCATTGAAGGGTATTCTTGGATTCAGGCAAGTCGAATTTAACTTTTCTACTTGATTTTGTATAGGAGAAAATTACAGTTTTCTCTGTAGGTGTGGTCCGGCAACGTCCCCCGCCGATCCCCAAAAAACTCTCTTTTACATTTTTTTTCACATTTTAGAGGGCATTTTAGCAAGAATGCTAAAAATAAATAAGTAAATACGTGTTTAGTATTAAAATTGAAAAAAAAATATATATTTTTTTAAGTTTTTATACTTGTTTTTATTTTTTTGGCATTTTTATACCCTCCACTTAGTGATAGAGGGTATATATAAGTTTGTCATTCCGTTTGTAACTCATCGAAATATCGATCTGGGACCCCATAAAGTATATATATTCATGATGCCCGATCGATTTTAAGACATTCTAGCGATGTCCGTCTGTCCGTCTGTCCGTCTGTCCGTCTGTCCGTCTGTCCGTCTGTCTGTCTGTCTGTGGAAAATGCTGTCGCGGTCAAAATATTGCACAGAGATGACTGAAACTTAACATATTTATTGGAAGTTCTCCCGAGAAGTTTGGTATTGCATTTGAGCGATATCGGTTCAGCGGTTCAAAAGTTATGAACGAAAATGTAAGCACACCTCAAAAATTTCAGTACATTCAACATAACCTAAAAATACAAAATGCTTTAATTCGGCTTCTGGTTGACATATGTGAACATAATTGAACACCAAATGGTATTTAAACAGGTACGAACATATTTTTTGACAAAAGAAGAAAAAAATCGCGGATTTTTTTTTCGCGGAAATTTTTTTTTTCAAAATTTTTTTTTTTTTTTTTAAAAGTAATTTCATTTTAAATAAAGTTTTTTGCAATAATCTTTTTGAAATTGTGGAGGGTATCACTACATTCGGCAAGGCCGAATTTAACTTTTTTACTTGTTTTCGATAATACCGGTACGTACCGGTATTGACGTTTCGGTATCGGTAATACCGTAACCGATTTAACTCAAATACCGTAACCGATACCGATACCGAAATAAATAAAAAACGATACCAATACCGATATCGATACCGTTATTCGTTTCGATTGCCAACCTTGATAAATATTATTTTTTAATTAGTATTGAAAATTATTTTTTTTTTTTTTTCTCTTTAATTTCAGGTAAGTTTTTTAAACTTTTATTTGCTGATTTCGGTAAGTATACAGAAGAAATTGAATATCAACTAGAAAGAGTATCCCATAAAAAGCAACAGGTGTTACCAAAAGACAATTCATAATCGAATTTGATTATTTGAGTAAAAAAATTTACTTTTTTCGAATTTCCCAGTCGAATTTTAAAAAGATACGTATTAAAATACGGTTATTAGGGATTGTATGGAAGAAAAACATGGATTAATTTATTTAGTTTCAATCGGATTCGTCTCGGGATCAAACGAAACTACAATTTTAAATTTTAGCCAAATATATTCACAATTGCGACCTGTAACGTGTTAAAACGATTTACAAAGGCAGGCTAATGGACATAAACAAATCTGCTCAAAAATCTTAATATGAGCCAATCGCTAATCCTTAAGATACCCCATTTTCCTACACTCAAAATAATAACTCTGTAAAATACTCTGTAAAATGACTGTAATCTCAATGCAACAGATATTTGACAGAGTTTTCTGTCAAAATACAGATTTAAAGAAAATGCTTTGTATTTGGTTGTAACAAAAAAAAAAAAAAAAACAAGTTTCCTCTGTTATATTACTTTTTACTTTGTAATCTTAATTTTACAGATAATTAACAGAGTTTTCTGCTAAAATACAGATTTAAGCAAACTACTTCGTATTTTTTTATAACCAAAAAAGTTTTCTGTTTTGAGTAGTTTTTGTTTTTGTTACCAAACATCAAAATTTTATTTGTATATTTTTTTTTTGAGAAAAATTTGAAAAAGTAGCAAAAAAAGCTATAAAAAAAATCTTTTCAGAAATCTTACAAAAATTTTACAAAACACCATGATTTAACTAAACTCTGTAAATTTACAAAGTTTTTTCTGTAAATTTTTTTTGCATCAAATGCTTTTTACAAATATATGTAAATTTACATAGTTTTCTTTGCTAAATGGTGGTTTATTTAACCAATAGTTTACTAGAAACTCTGTAAATTAACTGTTCTTTTTTGTCCAAATCATTTTACAGAGTTTTAAAGTAAAATTACAGAGTTTTTTCTGTCAAAAAGCTTTCATATTTAACCAATATTTTACTATAAATTCTGTAAATTAACTGTTTTTTTTGTCAAACTCATTTTACAGAGTTTTTTTTGATAAAAATACCAAGAAATGTTGTTAGCTGGAAAAGTATGGTGTACTCTGTTAAATTAGCAGAGTTTTTTCTGTAATTTAACAGAGTTATTATTTTGAGTGTAAATAAACAGTCTATTTTTGGGGGGCTATAAATCATCCCATCTGGCAACACCAATAGGGTATTAGTATGTGTTTTTGTTTTCTTTGTTGTTTTTCCTAAGAAAACCATTTGTTTACATTTCTGCAAAACAAACTTAAAATGAGTAAAACGTTTATTATGCCTCAGCTTGTGCTCCATTATTTTTTTTTTTACCCCCACTCAATAACAGAGAAAGCTTTAATGGGGAGCACAATCTACAGAAAAGCTGTTTTAAGCTTTTCTGCAATATTTTTAACTACAAAAATTTACAATAGATGTCGCTGCTTTGCTAACAGCTTTTAAAGGGTTAATTTTTTTTTCTTTTCTTAAGTTTTCACAGTTCAAATATATTTATTTCTTGCGTATGCTGCTTCTCATAACTCATTTGTTTAGTTTCAATTTATCATAATTGTCACTAGATCATTGTCCCCTGAAAGTTTTTTTTTTCTTTATTATTATTTTTTTTTAAAATTTTTTTTTATTAATTGTTAAATGTTTTGTTTGTTTGAAAGTGTGTTTTTTTTCATTATTTCTATGTTTAGCAATTTGCATGTGGGTGGTATTCTTTTAAAAAAAAAAAAAATTATAGAAATATTATTTTTTAGTTTTTTAAATGGAAATTGTCAAAAATTAAATTAATAATAATTTAGTAGAGAAGTTGCATGACGTAGGTTAGACTTTTTTAAAGTTGTTTTTAAAGCAAAACTTTGTAATAAACTATAAAACTTGCAAAAGATGAAAGAAATTTGATTTAAAAAAATAGCAGAATCAAAATTAGCTAAAAATAACAACATTAGCTAAAAATACCAACATGTGGTAAGAATAGCAACATTTGCTAAAAATAACATTAATAACAAAATAACATCTTAAAATAGCAACATTTTGGTTAAGAAAAATAGCAGATTTTGCTAATATCAAAATTGGCTACAAATAGCAACAGTCGGTAAAAATAGTTACATTTGTTAAAAATAGCAACATTTGCAAAAAATATTAAAACATGCGCTAAAATGAGCAACATTTGCTAACAATAACAACATTTTCTAGCAAATGTTGCTCGTTTTGACGCATTATTTCCTACTTTTTGCAAATGTTGCTATTTTTAACAAATGTAACTATTTTTACCGACTGTTGCTATTTGTAGCCAATTTTGATATTAGCAAAATCTGCTATTTTTCTTAACCAAAATGTTTGCTATTTTAAGAAAATGTTATTTTTAGAAAATTTTCGGATTGCAAAAAATTTTTGCTATAGAAAATTTCTCAGATTCTAAAACATTTTTTCTATAGAAAAATTCTCAGATTCTGAGAAATTTTTTCTGTAGAAACAAATGTCAGACTCCGAGACATTTTTTCTGTAGAAAAAATCTTAGATTTTAAAACATTTTTCCTATAAAAAAATTCTCAGATTCTGAGACATTTTTTCTATAGAAAAATTCTCAGATTCTGAGACATTTTTTCTATAGAAAAATTCTCAGATTCTGAGACATTTTTTCTATAGAAAAATTCTCAGATTCTGAGACGTTTTTTCTATAGAAAAATTCTCAGATTCTGAGACATTTTTTCTATAGAAAAATTCTCAGATTCTGAGACATTTTTTCTATAGAAAAATTCTCAGATTCTGAGACATTTTTTTCTATAGAAAAATTCTCAGATTCTGAGACATTTTTTCTATAGAAAAATTCTTAGATTTTGCGAAAATTTTTTATAGAAAAATTCTCAGATTCTGAGACATTTTTATTATAGAATAATTCTCAGATTTTTAGATATTTTTTATAAAATAATTCTCAGGTTCTAAGATAGTCTTTATAGAAAAAATTCTCAGATTCTGAGACCATTTTTACTATAGAAAAATTCTCAGATTCTGAGTAATTTTTCGGAGATTTTGATAGATTTTTCTATAGAAAAATTCGAAAATTCTGAGACATTTTTTGTATAGAAAAATTTTCAGATTCTGAGACATTTTTTCTATAGAAAAATTTTCAGATTCTGAGACATTTTTTCTATAGAAAAATTTTCAGATTCTGAGACATTTTTTCTATAGAAAAATTCTTGGGTTTAGAAACGTTTCTTCTATAGAAAATTAAGGTTCTGGGAAATTTTTTTACAGAAACCTTAACATTTAGAAACCTTTGCTAATAGCAACATTTGCTAAAATGTACAATATTTGCTAAAAATTGCTAAATTTGCTAAAAATAGCCCCATTTGCTAAAAAGTAAAATATTTGCTAAAAATAGCAACATTAGCTAAAAATGGAAACATTTGCTAAAAATAGCAACATTTTCTAAAAATAGCATCATTTGCTAGAAATAGCAACATGTTCTAAAAATGGCAAAATTTGTTAAATTAGCAAAAATAGCAAAATTAGCTCCATTTGCTAAAAAGTAAAATTTTTGCTAAAAATAATAACATGAGCTAAAACAGTAACATTTTCTAAAAAAGCAACATTTGCTAGAAATTGCCACATTTACTTAAAATAGAAAAATTTGTTTAATTAGCAAAAATAGAAATATTAGCTAAACAAACAACATTTGTTAAAAATGGCAACAGTTGTTAAAAATAGCAACATTTGGTAAAAAGAGCAACATTTGTTAAAAATAGCAGCATTTGTTAAGAATAGAAACATTTGTTAAAAATAGCAACATTTGTTAAAAATAGCAACATTTGTTAAAAATAGCAACTTTTGTTAAAAAAGAAAGACTTGTTAACAATAGCAACATTTGCTTAAAATAGCAACCTTTGCTTAAAAAAAAAAATTTGCTTCAAATAGCAATATTTGCTAAAAAAGCAACATTTGCAAAAATGGTAACATTTGTTAAAAAAATGCAGGACTTGCTTATAAAAGCAACACTTGCTAAAAATTATATTTAAAAAAAATAGCAAAATTAGCTGAATATAACAATATTTAGAGCCAGTTTACAGAAGGCTAACGATACACACGAACGAAAATTTTGCATGTGTTTTGTTATTGTAACAACAACAAAATACATGAAAAATTTTCGTTCGTGTGTAGCATTCGCCTTCTGTAAACTGGCTCTAAATATTGTTATATTCAGCTAATTTTGCTATTTTTTTTAAATATAATTTTTAGCAAGTGTTGCTTTGGCACTTAATCAAAAATAGCAACATTTGCTAAAAATAGCTACATAAAAATATCAAATTTGACTAAATATAGAAACATTGGCTTAAAATATAAACATTTGCTAAAAATTGTAACATTTGCTAAAAATTGTAACATTTGCTAAAAATAGCAACACTTGCTTAAAATAGCAAAATTTTCAAAAAAATACCAAAATTTTCTGAAAATATAATGATTTTCTAAAAATAGACAAATTTTTACAGAATTTAGCTATCCAGACAGCGAAAAATACGATAGTGGACACATAAGAATTTTTCTAAAGGAAGAATGTTTTAGAATCTAAGAACAAATCAATAGAAAATTTAACTAAAAATCTACGAATTTCCCTATAGGAAAAAAGGCTCTGATTCTCAGATTTTTTAATTATTACATTTAGTTTTAAATAAAAATGCAGTTAAATCCGCTTAAGGTCACTGCAGTAGCTTTGTGCACTGGCACGTGTGACCTCAATTTTTTTTATCAATTATTTATTTATTAATATTTCCCCCCCCCCCCCCCCCCCCAAAAAAAAATCTAAATTGATTTATTTGTTTATTTATTTAACTAATATTTGTTTATGCAAACTAAAACCTTCCAAAATATTCTTGCCTTTTTTTTTTTTTTGAACGAAATCCCACTTACTCGTTAAAGAAAAGCATCAAGAAAAGTAAATAAACATGTCAGCATGAGTAGCTGCCGAAAAGCTTAAATGATCTTGAGTAATAAGCATCAACACAAATATTTCAATAAATTCTTTAACAGAAATTGAAATTTTTTTTGGAGGAGAATACAAAATAATTTGCTTTAAAGATTTCTTTACACATGTGGTGGTGTATTTTTTTTATTAACCCTTAAGTGTTTTATTTCTGAGACATTTTTTTTCTTAAGAAAAAGACTCAGATTTCTGTTTTTTCTGTGAACAAATCAGATTCTGAGACACTAATTTTGTAAATTTTTTTTCTGCAGAAAACTTCGTAGATTACCATACTAAAAATTTTGCTACTTTTAATTTGGGAATTTTTGTATTTTGAGATTTTTGGAAAGTGTTGATATTTATAGCAAATTTTGCTATTTTTAGCAAATTGCTATTTTTGCTATTTTTAGCAAATGTTGCTATTTTTAGCAAATGCTGCTATTTTTGTTGTTTTGACAAATTTTTCTATTTTGGTTTAGAAAATTTCGCTGTTTTTGGAATTTTTTTTGGCAAATGTTGCTTCTTTTAGCATAGTTGCTTTTTTTTAGAAAACTTTTTTTTTTAGCATATGTTGTTATTTATTTTTAGCATTTGTTGCTATTTTTTATACACAATGTCGTAGATTGATATAACAAGCTAGAAATTTTTCTACTTTTAATTCGGAAATTTTTTTTCGTATTTTGAGATTTTTAGCAAGTGTTGATATTTATAGAAAATGTTGTTATTTTTTTTTTTAGCAAATGTAGCTATTTTTAGCAAATGTTGCTATTTTTTAACAAATGTTGATATTTTTAACAAATGTTGCTATATTTACAAATTTTTATATTACCAACAAGTTTTTTTTGCTATTTTTTAGCATATATTGCTATTTTTTTTTAGCATTTGTTGCCATTTTTTTTCCAAATTAAAAATTTTGCTACTTTTAGGAAATTTTCGTATTTTGAGATTTTTAGCAACTGTTGATATTTATAGCAAACGTTGCTATTTTTAGCAAATCTTGATATTTTAAACAAATGTTGCTATATGTACTAAGTTTTATATTACTAGGAAATTTTTAGCAAATGTTGCTATTTTTAGCAAATGTTGTTTTTTTTTAGCAAATGTTGATATTTTTAACAAATGTTGCTATATTTACAAATTTTTTATTATCAACAAGTTCCGCTAATTTTTTTAATAGATATATTTGTTGCTTTGACAAATTTTTCTATTTTGTTTTAGAAAATTTCGCCGTTTTTATAATTTTTTTAGCAAATGTTGCTGCTTTTAGCGAAGTTGCTTTTTTTTTAGCCAACTTTTCTATTTTTTAGCATATGTAGCTATTTGTTTAGCATTTGTTGCCATTTTTTTGCCAAATTAAAAATTTTGCTACTTTTAGGAAATTTTCGTATTTTGAGATTTGTAGCAACTGTTGATATTTATAGCAAACGTTGCTATTTTTAGCAAATCTTGATATTTTTAACAAATGTTGCTATATGTACTAAGTTTTATATTACTAGGAAATTTTTAGCAAATGTTGCTATTTCTAGCAAATGTTGCTTTTTTTTAGCAAATGTTGATATTTTTAACAAATGTTGCTATATTTACAAATTTTTGTTATCAACAAGTTCCGCAAATTTTTTTAATAGATGTTTTTGTTGCTTTGACAAATTTTTCTATTTTGCAAATTAAGCAAATGTTGCTGATTTTAGCGAAGTTGCATTTTTTTTTTTAGCAAACTTTGCTATTTTTTAGCATATGTAGCTATTTGTTTAGCATTTGTTGCCATTTTTTTTACCAAATTAAAAATTTTGCTACTTTTACGAAATTTTCGTATTATGAGATTTTTAGCAACTGTTGATATTTATAGCAAATGTTGCTATTTTTAGCAAATCTTGATATTTTTAACAAATGTTGCTATATGTACTAAGTTTTATATTACTAGGAATTTTTTAGCAAATGTTGGTATTTTTAGCACATGTTGATTTGTTTAGCAAATGTTGATATTTTTAACAAATGTTGCTATATTTACAAATTGTTTTATTATCGATAAGTTTTGCTAATTTTTCTAACAGATTTTTTTGTTGTTTTGAAAAATTTTTCAATTTTGCTTTAGAAAATTTTGTTGTGTTAAGAAAATTTCGTTGTTTTTATGAAATGTTGCTGCTTTTAGCGAAATTGCTTTTTTTTTGGAAAACTTTGCTATTTTTTTTAGCCCATGTTGCTATTTTTTAACATACTATGTTGCTACTTTTTAGAAATATTGCTGTATTTGGAAATTTTGATATTAATACATATTTAGTTTATTTGCTGATTCTGTTATTTTTTCTAGCAGATTATGTTTGTTTTTTTCTTTTAAATTTTTTTATCTTAAACATTTTGTGCTATACTAAAAATAGTAGTTAATTACACTATGAAACAAATAAAGACTTTTTGAAAGTAGAGTCGAACACGGTTCGACTCTACTACCAAAAGATAGTAAAATCCTATACTCGTATTGTCCAGTTTGGTGACAATTTCTTTTTATAAACCTCCAAAGATTTAAAAAAAGCAGTGGGAGCCTTAAAATATGGTGTCATCAGTTTTTGCCCAACAGCTTAATTAGAGTTGGCGCTATCGCTTAAGTATAATAGGCAAAAATGTGGGTAATAGTGCGTTGAACAAATTCTGTTCACATTTTATGCTAAAAAAATATTTTTGCTTGGAGTTTTTTTGAAAAAATATAGGAAAAAATATGTTTTTTCACTGTTTTAAGTTTTAAGCATAACTTACAGGACTGCTGATTTTCCCCTAACAATATTTGGCAAAACTGTAGCCACGGTCAAGTTGAACAACTCTTAAGAACATACCAAAACAATCTGAACGTGTTTAGGCACCCTAATTAGCTAATGAAGACCACTCCATACCATTAAATTGGTTAATTTTTGTATAAAAAAATCCACAAAAAGCCTTACAACTGCCCCGAATAAATGCAAGACCGACCCCATTAATTTTCCGTACCTAACATTTTTTAAAAACATACCTAAGCACTGTTTACACTCTTTAAGGGGGCTCCCATATAAAGATTACATTTTTTTATAAAACTGCTCCTACAGCTCTAACTGCCTCAAAAGTGCCCCTAAAGGAGTCAAATGTATGATCGACCATTAAAAATTTGTGCTTCCCAACATCTTTTCAGAACATAAATTTTTTTTATTTTTATATAAATTTATTTTATGAAATCAGCTCCTACCGCTTCCATGGTGCCTCCTAGAGTTGTCAAAAGTAAGACCGACACCTATTTATTTTTGCCCGTCAACATTTTTTTCGAACATACCTACACCCTATCTCTACTGCCTGTTGGGACTCCCATATAAAATGGCATTTCTATAAAATTTGTCACCACCGCTCTAACTGCCCCAAGAGTGCCCCTAAAGGCGTCAAATGTATGACCGACCCCCAATAGTTTTTGAAACTCAACATTTTTTCAGAACTTATCTACCCTCTATCCTTAACCGTTAAAGGGATCCCCTTAAAATTTTTAAAAAATTTAGTAAAACAAAATTATAAAAATTAAAAAAATTGTATGGGAACCACTTTAAGGGTTAAAGATAGAGGGTATGATAGAGAGATATGTTCTGAAAAATTGTTAAGGATTAAAAACTATTCCGGGTCGGTCATTCATTTGAATCCTCTAGGGGCACTCTTGGGACAGTTAGAGCGGTGGAAGCCAATTTTATAGAAATGTCATTTTGTATGGAGCCCCCATAGGGAGTAGAGATAGGGTGTAGGCATGTTCGGAAAAAATGTTGAGTGTTAAAAATGAATAGGGGTCGGTCTCACTTTTGACCACTCTAGGAGGCACCACGAAAGCGGTAGAAGCTGATTTCATAAAATAAAGTCATAAAAAAATAAAAAAAAATTATGAGCACCGCCTTAAGGGTTAGAGATAGAGCGTGGGTTTGTTCTGAGAAGATGTTGGGATGGAAAAAATATTAATGGTCGATCAAACATTTGACCCCTCTATTGGGGGTCATTAAAAAATTTTCAAATAATTATTTATTTTCAATTGTAGCTCTTAATTGGCCTGCACTACTTTCAAGGGTTAAATATCTTGAAAATACTGAATATGTGTGTACTGTTATTTTTTTTTTGCATTTTCTCTCTCTAAAAGATCTTCAGTTTTCTGTTATATTTTCAATTAAAATTATGCGAGAGAATTTGTAAATTCATTATGAATTATTTCATGTGTAGTTTGTTCAGATGTTCGTTCATGTTCATGATTCCTTCCTTTAATTCATTGGTGGGCATTATGCCAAAAAGAGCAATCAAAACAAAAATAAACTCTTTTTTTTCATACTTTTTCTGAAAACTTTTTGTTTCTTTGCTAAATTACTTTCCTCTATTCAAGAAAATAAGTGTAAAGGGAATTTTTCCCAGGCAGAAAAATACAAGCGGATTAATACTGGCCCAGTAACGTAAACGATGGTACAAGTATTGACGTATCATTCTGACAGCTTCAAAAAAGCACTGTAAAAACAAACAAAAAAATAGCGTTGTGCCAGTACTTCAAAAACAAAAAAACATTATTTCCACAGTAAACTCGTACTACCAAAAAACGTCAAAAATTTTAGTACATTCAACATAACCTAAAAATACAAAAAGCTTTAATTCGGCTGCTGGTTGACATATGTGAACAGAATTGAACACCGAATGGTATTTAAACAAGTACGAACATATTTTTTGACAAAAAATGAAAGAAATCGCGGATTTTTTTTACCAAAATTTTTTTTTCGCGGAATTTTTTCCTTTCAAATAAAGTTTTTACAATCTTTTTTTAAATTGTGTATCAATACATTCGGCAAGGCCGAATTTAACATTTTTATTTTTTACTTCCTTAAAATTGTTTGTGAAGGATATTGTTATACGAAATTGTATTGGGACCCCTCTAAGGGTTAAAGATAGCGGGTAGGTATGCTCTGTTGGGGATAAAAAAATATTGGCAGTCGGTCAAACATGTTACTCCTTTAGGGGCACCCTTGGGACATTTAGAGTGATGGGAGCAAATTTTATAAAAATGTCATTCCTCCCTAGGGAGTGGATACAGGGTATAGGTACGGTAAAATAAATAGGGATCGGTCTTGCTTTTGACCGCTCTAGAAGACACCACGGTAGGAGCTGATTTCATAAAACAAATTAATACAAAAATTAAAAATTGTATATGGGGGCAAAAATGAATGGGGGTCGGTCTTAGATGTTATCCATATAGGGGCGACTGCGTGGCAGTTGTGGTGCTTTTTGTAGATTTTTTTGTCAAAAACGTGTATTTTTTTGGTACAGAGTGGGAGTCGGTCTCACATTTTATCTATTTAGGGGCAACTGCGAGGCAGTTGTTGGGCTTTTTATAGATTTTTTAGTCAAAATCATTTTGACTCAATAATAAAAAAAAAAAAAAGAATACAAAATTGTATGGGGCCGCCTTAAGGGTTAAAGATAGATGGTAGGTTTGTTCTGAGAAAATGTTGGGGTGGAAAAAATATTGAGGGTCGGTCATACATTTGACTCTTCTAGGGGCACCTTTAGGACAGTTAGAGCAGTTTTATAAAAATGCAATCTATGGGAGTAACCTTCAGGAGTGGACCCAGTGCTTAGGTGTATTTGGAAAAAAATTTAGGAGGCAAAAACTAATGGTGGTCGGTGTTTTATCAATCAGGGAGTTTCTGTGGGGCAGTTTTGGGGTTTTGTGGATTTTTAGTCAAAATAAGTTTAAGTCAATAATGAAAAAAATAAAATACAAAATTGTAAGGGGGCTGCCTTAAGGGTTAAATTTAAATGGTAGGTACATTCTGAGAAAATTTTGGGGTGGAAAGAATATTGCGGGTCGGTCATAAATTTGACTTCTCCAGGGGCACCATTGGAACAGTTAGAGCGGTAGGAGCAGTTTTTTTTTGGATTTTTTAGTCAAAATCATTTTGAGTCAATAATGAAAAAAAAAATTACAAAATTGTATGGAGGCCGCCTTAAGGGTTAAAAATAGATGGTAGGTTTGTTCTAAGAAAATGTTAGGGTGGAAAAAATATTGAGGGTCTGTAACACATATGACTCCTCTAGGGCCACTATTAGGACAGTTAGAGCAGTAAGAGCAGTTTTATAAATATAATAATATTTGTATGGAAGCCCCCTTAAGAAGTGGACCCAATGCTTAGGTGGGTTTGGAAAACATTCTAGGGGGCAAAAATACATGGGGGTCGGTCTTATATCAATCTAGAGGCGACTGCGACGCAGTTGTGAGGCTTTTTCAGTTTTGTTTTTAGTCAAAAACGACCATTTTTTAAGGTACAGAATGGGAGTAGGTCTTACATTTTATCCATCTAGGGGCAGTTGTGAGGCAAAATCATATTGAGGGAGAAAAAAAATACAAAATTGTATGGGGGCCGCCTTATGGGTTAAAGATAGATGGTAGGTATGTTCTTAGAAAATATAAGGATGAAAAACATATTAAGGGTCGGTAATACATTTGACTCCTCTAGAGGCACCATTAGGACTGTTAGAGCAATAGGAGCAGTTTTATAAAAATGTAATTTTAGGGGGCCCAAATTATTGGGGGTTGGTCTTACATTTTATCCATCTAGGGGCGACTGCGGGGCAGTTGTGGCGGGCTTTTTGTGGATTTTTTTTAGTTAAAAAAGTTTTTATGGTACAGAGTGGTCTTTATTAGCTATTTATAGTGCCTAAACACGTTCAGATTGTGTTGGTATGTTCCCAAGAGTTGTTCAGCTTTGCCGTAGCCACATTTCTGCCAAATATTGTTAGGGGAAAAACAACAGAACTTTAAAATACATTTGGACAATTTTAAAATACATTTGGACAATTTTAAAATACATTTGGACACACTCAAAAAAAAAAGTGAACTAAAATCTGGGAAAATTAACTAAATTTTGAGAAAAAGAGGGAATGATTTGGCTCCAAAGATTTTTTTCTTGGTTTTAGTTCATAATTTTCCCAAAAATAAGAAAAAACAAAGTTATTTAAATTTAAGCCAATTTTAACTAGGAAATGGGAAAAATTATATTACACTTTAGTTCATTCACATTTTAGAACTAGATTGGGTCTAGACCCTGGACCCATGGGTTCGGACCCCATGGGTCCAGCCCCTGTTAACTCGAGACCTCTATGGGTCCTTGACCCAAAATTTGTGTCCGTTTCGCTCTACCTTGCTTAGTTTTTGAGATACAGTAATAAGAGGTCTGATAGGGTCTTGAGAATTCTTAAAACTGGATAACTCAAAAACTATTAATCGTAGGGCTTTCGGGTATTTTGCGGAAGTGTTCTGCGAGTCAAGGGCTACAAAAATATCGTTGGACTTTTTCTCGTGTTGGCAGTATTTACCGAGATATGTGCATATATAAAATCTTGAGAATTTAAAATTTTAGATCTAAAATTAGGGTCTTGAGACCCCAACAGATATGCAGAGCTAGGTCTAGTCTTTCTTTTGAAACTTTCGTCCGTTTCGTTCTATCTCGCTTAGTTTTCGAGATATCGCCATTTTGAATTTTTAATAAATTCTAAGAAGTTATTTACTAAATTCTCAGAACTTATTAACTAAATTCTAAAAAGTACACTTCCTCAATTCAAAGACGAGAAATACGATGATGTTTTTTGTTTAGTAAATTTTAACTAAACTTGAACTAAATTGTTTTTTTAAGAAATATGTCTTAAAAATAAAGATACGTTTCTTACACTCAAAATAATAACTCTGTAAAATACTCTGTAAAATGACTGTAATCTCAATTCAACAGATATTTGACAGAGTTTTCTGTCAAAATACAGATTTAAAGAAAATACTTTGTATTTTGTTGCGACAAAAAAACAAAGAGTCATCTGTTATATTACTTTTTACTTCGTAATCTTAATTTTACAGATAATTAACAGAGTTTTCTGCTAAAATACAGACCTAAGCAAAATACTTCGTATTTTTTTATAACCAAAAAAATTTTCTGTTTTGAGTAGTTTTTGTTACCAAACATCAAAATTTTATCTGTATATTTTTATTTTTTGAGAAAAAGTTTAAATAGTAGCAAAAAAAGTTATCAAAAAAAATTTTTCAGAAATTTTATAAAAATTTTACAAAATAACATGCATTTAACTAAACTCTGTAAATTTACAGAGTTTTTTCTGTATTTTTTTTGCATCAAATGTATTTTACAAATATATGTAAATTTACATAGTTTTCTTTGCTAAATGGTGGTTAGTAAAATTACAGAGTTTTCTCTGTAAAAAAGCTTTCATATTTAACTAATATTTTACTACAAACTCTGTAAATTTCTGTAAATTTCTGTCAAAATCATTTTACAGAGTTTTTTAGTAAAATTACCAAGAAATGTTGTTAGCTGGAAAAGTATGGTGTACTCTGTTAAATTAGCAGAGTTTTTCTGTAATTTAACAGAGTTATTATTTTGAGTGTAGATTTGTGGAAAATTTCTTTGGCAGTAAGAATTTTTTTCCTAATAGTTAAAAAATCCATTTAAAGAAAACTATGAACTAATTATAAGTAAATGAACTAAAATTTTTTCCTCATAGTTAAGAAAATTTCTCATTTTGTAGTTAAATTTAACTAAATTTAAGGAAAATTCATGATAAATTTTCAAAGACATTTTTTCCTTTATTTTAGTTATGTCTTTTTTTCAGTGCATGTTTAAAATACATTTGGACAATTATAAAATTAATTTTGACAATTTTAATATATATTTGGACAAATTTAAAATACATTTGGATAATTTTAAAATACATTTGGATAATTTTAAAATACATTTGGACAATTTTAAATATATTTGGACAATTTTAAAATACATTTTAAAATTTTCAAAATTCAATTGGAAATAGTGTTGGTAGTTATACTATAGAAACGTTTTTAATTAATTTAAAACCACTGATTACCATTAAATGGGGGGTACACAAATAATAAACGGTAAAAATGTTTGTAAAAAGCACTGGTAAAGCACATTTTGGGTTATTTCCAACACTGGAAAAGTACTCTATTTAAAAAAAGGTACTTTGCTAGTACTAAATTTTTTGTACCGCTGGAAATTTCTGGTTGGGTTAACTCGTCTATGTTTGAGAATAGTAATATACATACATATCTTTTTGTTTTATTCTGATGTTGTAGATGATGATAATGATGATGATCATTATCATCATAATGATCAGAATCTTATGCCCGCTTCCCCATTCAAATGTTGCAATTATTTAGTTGTGTTGTGACGGTCGATTTTAAAACGTTTCTTTCCATCGTTTGTACGCGCATTACGCTGAAATATTGAATTAAAAAAAATGAAAACTGAAACAAAAAATTCTGAATGAAAACGAAAGTGCAAAATCTTGAATATATGCAAAAAAATAAAAATTATTTAAATCATAAAATAATTAAGAATAACGTTTAAATATGCTTAAGAAGAGATTTATGTGCTAAAAATTTAAAGTGATTAATTTAATTAAGATTTTATTTTAATCGTGTTAAAATAAATTTTTTTATTGCAAAACGTTGATTATAATTAAGCAATAAATGAATTGTTTGTATTTTGTTTGTTTTTATGAATGAACAATTAAATTTAACGGTTTTATTTATTTTGCAAGTATAAATATAAACAAAAAAATTTTTTTTAAAGCATTTGTTTTATATATTTCAACAAAATATATTTAAAGTGTATGATTTATTTTAGAAAGAAAATTTTATTGTTTTTCTCAGTTTTTGTGAATTTTTCATAAATTGTAAAAAAATATTTTCTCCAAAAAAATTGAAATGGCGATATCATGAAAACTAAGCGATATAAATAGAGAAACAAAAAACGTTTTCAAATTCAGTACTACAAGACAATATAAAAAAGGCGTCTTCTTCACAAGTGTCGGAAATTATTGGGCCTTTATTATTACACAGTGATACTAAATCGAACTTTCCGAATAGGAATGGTATGAAACCAAATTCAAATAAAAGCTGATATTTTCCATAACAATACAATTAAGGCTTGTTTTTTTTAGTTTAGTGCTAGATTTTTTTTTACACGCATTTGAAGTTGGTGATTTTAAAGCATTTAAAGTTTTTTTATACTAAATATGAACTTTAGGGGCCCTTGGTGTTGCCCTTATTGGACATGTGGGGTCGGTCCAGCGTCCAAACTTAAGCTCGAAATTACGTTAACTTGAACCGGTATGAATTTCGCTGCAATCGGTACAGTACTAACTGAATGGCCGAATTATTAAAAATAAACCACTGTGCACCGTTGCGTATGATTGTTATTTAAAGGCAATTACAAAATAAAGTATACGCCTTTTATACAGTTTTCAAGTAATTTTTAATTAAAATTATAAATATTTATAAATAAAAATTTTAATTTATAATTATAAAAATAGTTCACCAATTTCCAGGGTTGGCAACCGAAACGAATAACGGTATCGGTAACGGTATTGGTATCACATATTTTTTATATCGGTAACGGTAAAGGTAACGGTACTTTTGATTATTTCGGTAACGGTAAACCGTTACCGAAACATCAATACCGGTACGTACCGGTATTATGGATAAAATGTTAACAAGTCACAAATTTGTTAAAAACACGTAAAAAATAAAAAAAAATATTTAAAAAACTGTTAAATTTAGTACATTTTCAATACATAATAATATATGGGGCATTCCATGTCAAATTGGACACTTTGAATTTTTTTTTTTTAGATTTTTCCAATTTGTTTACAGTTTTTAGTACCCTTCGTAAATTTTCAGATTTTGTTGATGACCCGTTCAAAAGATATCGAATTTTTAAAAATTAGTTGTTTGTTCCTTTACTCTAACTGCCCACTATTTGGGCAGTTAGAGCGGTTGGAGCAAATTTTAAAAAATTTCGTTTTGTGTGGGAGCTCCCTTAGAAATTGAAGATAGGGTATTAGTTTGTTCCAAAGAAATGTTAAGACGTAAAAATTAATGGGGTTCGGTCTTATAAATGATCCCTCTAAGACGCACCATTGGAGCAGTAGAAATGATTTTGAGATTGGAAAATTACAATAAATTTTTTTCAAAATATTTTAAAAATAGTAATAATCGTTATCCCACGATCCTCCTGGGCAAAAAATTTGTAGAATCAACAGAAGTTTTACACAAAATATTTCAAAAAAATCAAAGAGTACAAACATTTTCAAAAATGAGATTTAAATTTTAAAACTTAAAAATCGGATACTAGAGCGTTTTTAAGAATTTTTTGGGATTTTTTTTTTAAAGTACGTAAAAAAACAAAAATGTTGAAAAAAAAAATGAAATTTGGACCATTATTGAAGAAGTTATGAGTAAAAGAAGTTTATGAATTAACTCAGAATTTAATTAAAAAATTCACAGTAATGTAATTCATCAAATACGAACTCATGTTCATAGACACCTTGTTTCAATAAGGAAAAAAAATCAGCATTTTGAGCCATATGAGAAGTCTGCATTTTAAGCCATTTGAGAAATCTGCTAATTATAGCTGACGAGGTTTGCTAAATTTCTGTCTGAATAATCCAGGCAGAATTTACCGAAAAAAAAACGTCAAGAAAGATGAAAATCTGCTGATTTCAAATAAACAGCCTGAATATCGAAATAGTGTGGTCTGTTGATAAAAAATCGGCAGGGATAAAAAAACTTGGCTAGATGTTTCAGGGGATGTTTTTAATAAAGGTGGGCGAGCGGTATCGGAGGGACACCTAATCAGCTGATTTTCTTTTGTTACATTTGAACAATGTTTAGTTTTAATCGTTTAAATTTGACAAAAACTAATTGTTAATTTTAAAACTTTCTTGTCAAAATGTCAACAAAAAAAATGTTTGTAAAATTGGAAAATAATCTGCAGAAATTTGAACAAAAATAAATAATCATACATAAAAAATTTTGTTATTCTCTAAAACTGAATGACAGAATTTAGGTAAAATATCGATTTTAAAATCTGCTAAAAAATTTATAATTCAAACTGAAAGTTGTTTTATAAATTTTTCGACAGATTTTTTCTTCTGAGTGTACGAGTAGGGCTCATTATGTATTTAAATCGAAAGAACAATCTCTCCACGCTTAGCTGCGTGGATGACTCCCCCAGACACACTTTATCGATTTGCCACAATTCAGGCTTGTATCTTCTTCTATCTTTCCACTGGAGAATGTTTACAATACGTGGGACTCACATTTCTCTTTGAAACTTTTTAAGTGAATTGCGAATGTGATCATTGGTTGGACCTCCTCATTGTCTTTGTCCAAATAACAATACGATTGGTAATAAACAAAAACTTGTTTTTTTTATTTTACGTATATTAAAAACATTTTTTTTTAATCCAGAAAAAATTAAAATAAGTAATATTAACACAACCGAAACAAAACCGATATAATACCGGTAAATATCCGAATAAAGGTAACGGTTTTTTATCGGTAACGGTATTTAAAATTTTTTATTTCGGTATTGGTAACGGTAACGGTATTTAATATCAAAGGGTTTTTAATCGGTAACGGTATTGAAAGGGTAACGGTAGCCAACACTGCCAATTTCAAATGCGTGTAAAAAAAAATCTCGCACTAAACTAAAAAAAAAAACCTTGAGGGGTTTGTTATGGAAAATGTCAACTTTTATTTGCTTTTTGTTTCATCCCGAAAAGTGCTCATATCTCGGTATATACTGAAGGAAGGGGGGGGGGAGTACATACCCAACGCGATAAATGTTTACAAATTTATTTGTTATGCTTTTTGAACTTACGAATACAACAGTTTTTTAATAATTTAAAAATTAATTCGTTTAATCACGCCTACAAAAAGGGGCGGGCCGAAAAAATGGCATAATATAATCCCTGGGTCCAAGCGTAGTACTTTGACCTTCTTTTAATATAAAAATGTTTCATTTGTTCAACAAAAATACGAAAAAACATGTAAAAAATTGCCCGATTTTGCCTATTTACGGACTTAACCTGCTGACGATCATAAGGCTCCCATACAAAATGACATTTTTTAAAATTTGTTCTAACTGCCCCACTGGGGGGGCAATTTGAATGTGCCAGGGGGGCAATAATCATATTTTAATGATTATTTTAAGTTAAATTAACTAAAAAAATATTTTTTTAGGTTAATTAACTACAAATATTTCGTTCATTGTTAAAAACTTTTACTAAAAACTGTGTTTAAACGCTGATTTTAACAAAAATGTTGCTAAACCACTAGTAATTTTGATTTATAAAACAAATTTGTAAAATAAAAAAAATGTTGCTGAATGTAGGGGGGACATGGTAAATTTTTTAACTTAAAAGTGGGTCATGGCGCCAAAAAGGTTGGGAACCATTGCATTAGAGCAATCAAAGGTATGACCGACCCACAAAATTTTTAGACTAAAAAAATATTGTGGGTCGATCATACATTTGATTGCTCCCAGGGCACTTTTAGGGCAGTTAGAGCAGTTGGAGCAAATTTCAATGGCTCCAATGCCAAATTAAAGTAGGCCATCAAATAAACAAAATCACCCAAGAATTATTTTTTTGTCTCTGGAACAAAAAAAAAATAACTATAAAAAGTTAAATTCGGTCTTGACGAATGTATGGATATCCTCCACAATGTAGTAAAAAGGTCTGCGATTTCCATGCAAATGCATGTTTTTTTATCAATTGTCTAAAAGTGATATCGATCAACAATATTTAGTGTCCAAACCAAATACACGTTTGTTGGCCGAAGCTGAAGTTAAAGCCGAATATTCGACAAATGTTCACTATTCGGCCGAAACCATAGCACAATATTCAAAAAAAAAAAACATATTTAATTAGTAAAAACAAGAATAAAGTTAAATTTGACTGGGGGAATTGACAAATGTAAAAAAATTTTGTCTAGAATGATTTTATATTTAGCAAAAAAAAAAAAAATCTACTTTTTTCTAAAATTTTTTTTCTTGTGTTCAAATTTTTTTCAAGCGGAATTTTTTTTGAGTCTAAAATTTCGTTGTAGCTGCAAAAACACATGGTAAAAGGTTTTTGTGGCTTATATGATTCAAAGTGTTTTTAGTGTGTTGTTCAACACGTGAGAACAAATTTTATACAATTATTCGGCCATATTCGGCCAAAAATATGGCCGAAGTCGAATAGTGGCCGAATAGTGCTTTTTGGTCGAAGCCAGAGCCGAATAATTCCGAATAAAATAAGCTGGGCACCCTGCTGGTAAAGCTAATTCGGGTACGCTGAATTCAATGGCGCTTGCCGTTTTTCGAAGTTAGCGCTTGTATTCGCGATATTCGCAATTTAAATTTGTAAAGCCTAGGTACTACAAAAATTACATTTTTATGCTTTTGGGATAGTTATTTAATTGCAATTTGCATTGTATTTTTTCGCGAAAAAAATTTTTTTTCCGCCAAAAATTTTTTTTTTCGAAAAATTTTGTGTCTGTTATTTATTGTATTCTACTCATTTACATAAATTAAAAGCAAAATAATAAAAATTTAAAAAAAAAATTTCGCGAAAAAAAAATTCGCGAAAAAAAATTTCCGCGAATAAATTTTTTTTTTTTTTAATTTAATAGAGTTTAGATAATAAACATTCAGCAATTGAACAGTTCATGCGAATAAGGACGAATAGACCATTTGTATTATTTTACATATGACGATAAAAACGGAGGAAACGGCTAAAAACTAATATTTTTTCCAACATTTTTGCATAATGCACTAATCCATTAATGCAAAAAAGTTCACAAAAATATAAGTTTTAAACCGTTTCCTGCGTTTTTATCGTCATTTGTAAAATTATACAAATGGTCTATTCGTCCTTATTCGCATTAACTGTTCAATTGTCTAAATAATATAAAAAATAGTTTTTTTTTACTTAAAAATAAAAAAAATAATAATCGCGAATATCGCTAATACATACGGTAACTTTGAAAAGAACTGATATTACAATGGGATTTAGTGTACACGAACTAGCTTTACCAGACGGCTGTCGAAAACTCAAATCAAACTAAAAATATTTGTAGTGAACCAATTTTTTCACGAAAATACAAAATTTTCGCGAACAAATTTTTTGTTTTTCACGGTATTATGGTTTGTTATGTTAGTTTAACAAACTTGAATGGCTTTAAATTTAAAAATTATCGCAAAAGTTTAAAAATATCGTTTTTATTGTCGCGAATATGAGCGCTAACTTCAAAAAACGGCTAGCATTGAATTCAACGTACTCGAATTAACTTTATCAGCAGTAGTGTTTCCAATTCGGTTAATCGATTAACCGATTCCTCGATTAATCGCCTCTATTTCGGTTAATGTCGAAACAAATAATTTAAAACGCAAATAATTATTCGACCCGATTAATCGGTTAAAATGGTTCGATTAACCGGTTAATATTATTATCTCTATATTCTACTTTAATTTGTTTGAAACACTTCCTCTTTTTTTCAAACTACAGAAAAAAAATATTCAGAAATCAGAAATTAACAGTTTAGAAAAGCAAAATTAAAAATTTAATCATTTAAAACTCAAAAATCCTAACTAAAGTTTTCAAACGCCATATTGAAAATCCCATTTAAAATTCAGAAAATTTCAATTGAAATTCAGAAAAGCTAATTCAAATTCAGAAATCCCAATTGAAATTCAGAAATCCAAATCGAAATTCAGAAACGCCCAATTAAAATTTACGAAAGCTCAATCCAAATTTAGAAAAGCTTATTGAAATTTACAAATTTTAATTGATGTTCAGAAACTCCCAATTTCACAAAATTGACAGAAGCCTACAGAAATTAAGAAATCTCAATTGAAATTTAGAAAAGCAAAATTGAAATTTAAAAATTCTAAATGAAATTCAGAAAAGATAATTCAGTTTCTGAAGAGCTAATAAAATTCAGAAATCTCAATTGAAATCACAATTGAAATTTAGAAAAAATTAATATTTAGAAGACACCAACTAAAATTCTGAAAAGCACAATTAAAAATCAAAAATCCCAATTGAAATTAAGAAATACCGATTGAAATTTAGAAAAGCCAACTGAAATTTACAAATCTGAATTGATATTCATAGTTTAGAAAATCAAAATTTTAAAATTACAATTATAAGTAAATTGAAATTTTGAAATTCCAATTGAAAAACGGAAATGGCCAATTAAATCAGAAATCACGATTGAAATTTAGAAAATTTCAAATAAAATTTAGGAATTTTTATTATATCTAATTTTCAATTACTTGCGTTTTGGGTTTCCCTTTTAAAAACTGCACACAAAAAATTTTAAAGAAAAAAATTTTAATTAAAAAATTTAAAAAGTTCGATTTTGTTTTCAATATGATATGATAAAACTTTTTAATAGATTTCGAAAATTTCCGTGAATTGAGAATAAATGCAATTTGCGATACTAAACTGTTACAAATTTTAGTAATTAATATTATTACTTTCGTGATAGGTGCAAAATCAATTAAAATAGTAATTGAAACTCATTCTAATTTTTTGTGTGTGTCTATAAAGACTGAAAATGAAATTTTATTTAAAATGCTTTTATTTTTTGTTACAATACTTTTAAAAATCGTTTAAAATTAATTTTTCATTGTTTTTGACGATTAATCGATTAATCGCCACTTTTTCCGATTAATCGACCCGAATAACCGATTAACCAATTTTCGTAAATTTTCGAATAATGCCCTAACCGGTTAACCGGCAGGGTCGAATAATTGGAAACACTAATCAGCAGGGTGACCAGCTTGTTAAAAAAAAGTGTCAAATTCGAGCACAGTGTAATTTTTTCAAATCAATAAATTTCCGTAAAAATGGCATCGATTTTTTTAGCAAATTTTGGCGTAAATGCATATTTGTACATATTTTTGGTTTAAATGCATATTTTGTGCATATTTGCAACTTTTAACTGCATATTTGGTATACATTTTTTGGTCATTTTTTGCACAAATTAAAATTAATTTGTTTAAGTTTTTTTTTTTTTTAAGTAAAATGTATGGATACGCACCAATTTGTAAAATTAGATTATATCAAAAAATTATGAAAAAATTTTGATAAAAAAATTTAATTTTGAAAAAAAAAAACATTTTTTTGTAAAATTTTTTATTTTTTTTTGTAAAAATAAAATAATTAAACACAGATTTTTTGTTAGTTATTTGACGATCGTGATCTTACTACGATAGTACAATTTTCGTCTTCTAATTCTCAATGGGAGTAGAGTCGAATATGCATTAAAATTTTAGTTTAAACATTAGCAATTTGTCATTTAAAAATTTCCTTTGCTACTTGTAGTATAGGATTTTTATATTTGCTAAATAGTCTTGACAATGGAAACTGACAAATTCAGAAACACGTTTCGACTAACAATAAGTCTTTCAAAAATGACCAACGTAAATAAATTTAAAGCAGAAAAATAATTTTCTTGAAAATTATTCTATGAGAATATCATTAGTAAAGGCAATAATGACCTCGAGCTAAAATAAATCTACTCAAAATTTTTTATATTCATTTAAATTAATATTTTAAAGGTTTTTTTCTGCTTGTTAGCCACACTAGTTTTTTAAAAACAATAATATTTATTTATTGCAACAATTTCTTTATCACAAACACTGCGTAAACTTTGTTGTAATATTCATTCAACCCTTTAGGTTGAACAATATATTAAACTATTTGTATGTAATCCTCTGCCATATGCAGACCTTTGAAGAATTAATTCACTTTTTGATTTGATTCGCAAAAAGATTAATTCATATTAATAAATCAAGGAATTAATTCTTGATGATTTGATTCAAAAGAATTAATTTCAACTATTTGTTGAAAGAATTAACTAATTTTTTGTTTAATTCCTTGTTTAAATAATGATTTGAATCAATTGATTTGAATCAAATTGATTTGAATCAATTGATTCAAATCAATTGATTCAAATCAATTTGATTCAAATCAATTGATTCAAATCAATTTGATTCAAATCAATTGATTCAAATCAAAAATGTTTTGAATCAGTTGATTTAAACATTTTTTTCTTAAATCAAAGTATTTACTTTACACACGCACACACATACTATAACATTTATGCTTGTGCGGTAGTAGCAAGCAAAAAGTCAAAGCAACAGAATTTAATAGTGTACATTTTATTGGCAGCGCACAAGCTGCATTTTTTAGCCTATGCCCGCATGCATAGGAATCACAAAAATACAAGACATTGCTTTAATTCAGTGGTGCGCACACACATACTATAACATTTATGATTGTGTGGGTAGTAGCAAGCGAAAAGTCAACAAATTTGCTAAAGCAACAAAATTTTATAGTGTACGTGAGTCGACTGCGCACAAGCAGCATTTTTTAGTCTATTCCTGCGGGAATAGGTATTACATAAATGCCCATCACTGCTTTAATTATTAATAAAAAGTTTAATATAACATTTATTAATTTGCACATATATATTAAGGGTGGAATAATGCACGACTTTTCGATATAATGGAAATGTATGTGTATAATAAAAATGTTAATCATTAATTGTTTTTGTGTTAAATTTAAAGTTATTTTTATGCTGAAGAGCCAAAATCGTTATTGACTATAGTAGAGATAGGCGCGTGAGTGGATTTTGACTCACACTCACTCACGCAAAAAATAATCGGATCACTCACTAATCACTCACGCAATATTTTTTTACTCACGCTCACTCACTATTCACGTGAGTAGTAAAAAACTTACTCACACGCACGCGTGACTCACGCCAGATTCAATCACACTCACGCGTGAGTCACGCAAAATCCACTCACGCAATAAAATTTTCTGACCAAAAAAAAAAAAATTTTCACGAAAATTTAAAAAAAATTGGGCAAATCAAAAAATCTAATCACGCAAACTCACGCAAAAAATAAATGACTCACTCACTAATCACTCACTCAGTGTTTTTTTTTCAAATCACGTTCACTCACAATTACGTGATTGCAATGAAAATCACTCACGCGTGATTCACGTGAATCAAGCAAATCACGTGACCAGCGCCCAACTCTAGACTAAAGGTACACATTTAATAAAACTGTACACAGAAAAAAAAAGTTCATACTTGGAATAAATTTATTCATAAATAGTATGAATATAACATGACTATTTTTTCCCAAACTTTATTCATACTATTTATGAATTTGGTCATACATTGTATAAAAAAGTTCATGTTGGATTTACTCTTTTTTTTTTGCTTCCGTATTTTTTTTTTTTTGCACAAAAGTCCATCTTAATTAGAAAGAAAAATGCGTGTTTTGTATGATTTTCTGCGCTTTTATTATTGCAAATATTTTTCTGACTACAAATATATTTAATGCATACAATTTTTAACTTAAATCTTACAGTTTTACTAATTTTCTTGTTATTATCTTCTTCTACTAATTGTTTGATAAACATGGAAGGTAAAGGATTCTATCTCGGGAGTATATTTTGATGGTTTCTTGCAGGATATATTCCAGATACAAATTTATAACAGATTGGAAAATTTCTGAAAAAAATACATACATACGTTTGTCAGAAAAAGATGCCCAATTATAAGAATTTATGAATTCTCACATTTTACCTACCTTTTCGTGGCTAAAATTGCAATTTTACGTTCAATTTATTTTATTTTTACCAAAAGGAAACCAAAAAATTTATGACGAATATATTTTTTATTTCAAACTAACTTTGTTTTTTTTAAATTTTTAGAAATTTAAATGTTATTGAATTTTTTATAAATAGTATGAATTTGTTCGTTTATAGTATGAACTGAAATCAATGAAAGCAGTTCATTCTATTTATGTACAAAATGTGTTCTGTGTACAATTTGGAGTGTTGTTTATTGATGGCGTGTGTTTAAAATTGACGATATTCCAATGACTTTAACGCAATCAGATTTTTATAATGTGCATTTTTAGTGTTTGATTTAAGTGAAAAAAGTTTAAATCAAGTTGACTCAAACCAAAAGTGATTTGAATCAGTTGATTTAAATCAAAAGTGATTTGAATCAGTTGTTTCAAATCAAAGTGATTTGAATCAATTGATTCAAATCAAAATGTATTAATTCAATTTAATCAAATCAAAGAATTAATTCTTTGCAATGAAATTAAGTGATTTAAATAATGAATTAATTCTTTTCGATTTATAGAAACAGGGAATTAATTCAATTATTTTAAATCAGATTTAAGAAATTGAATTAGGGAATTAAATCTTCAAAGGTCTGGCCATATGTGTGTAGGAATGTGGATTTTTAATGACTTTTGATGAACAATATTTGTTGATTGTTCATGGATATAACCCACTAACATAAATTTCAACAATATGTTTTATTTCTACTTAATTTCTATGTATGTATAGATGTCTGTCTGTCTGTCTATGAATATGTATGTGATATGAACCAACAAAAAAAGTGTTTGTATATGCCAAAGAGATCAATTTGTCAGTAAACAAAATCCATTTGTTTATAATGATGCACAAAAAAAAAAAAAACTCCTTCATCACAATATAAATATTAACACTAGATTTACCGAACTAGATTTTATATAGAAAAATTCTAAGATGCTGATATATTTTTTTTCCTAAAGAAAATTCTCAGATTCTAAGACATTTTTTGGTATAAAAAAATTTTTAGAAAAATTCTCAGATTCTGAGACATTTTTTCTATGTAGAAAATTTCTCAGATTCTGAGACATTTTTTTATATAGAAAAATTCTCAGATTTTGAGACATTTTTTCTATATAGAAAAATTCTCAGATTCTGAGACATTTTTTCTATATAGAAAAATTCTCAGATTCTGAGACATTTTTTTCTATATAGAAAAATTCTTAGATTCTGAGAAATTTTTTCTGTATAGAAAAATTCTCAGACGCTGAGTCATTTTTTCTATATAGAAAAGTTCTCAGATTCTGAGACATTTTTTCTATATAGAAATCTCTCAGATTCTGAGACATTTTTTCTATATAGAAAAATTCTCAAGATTCTGAGAATTTTTTTCTATATAGAAAAATTCTCAGATTCTGAGACTTTTTTCTATATAGAAAAATTCTCAGATTCTGAGACATTTTTTCTATATAGAAAAATTCTCAGATTCTGAGACATTTTTTTTATATAAAAAATTTCTTAGATTCTGAGAAATTTTTTCTATATAGAAAAATTTTCAGATTCTGAGAAGTTTTTTCTATATAGAAAAATTCTCAGATTCTGAGACCTTTTTTCTATATAGAAAATCTCTCAGATTCTGAGACATTTTTTCTATATAGAAAATCTCTCAGATTCTGAAACATTTTTTCTATATAGAAAAATTCTCAGATTCTGTGACATTTTTTCTATATTGGAAAATTCTCAGATTCTGAGAAATTTTTTCTGTATAGAAAAATTCTCAGATTCTGAGACATTTTTCTCTCTCTGAGTCATTTTTTCTATATAGAAAAATTCTCAGATTCTGAAACATTTTTTCAATATAGAAAAATTCTCAGATTCTGAGACATTTTTTCTATATCAAAAAATTCTCAGATTTTGAGACATTTTTTCTACATAGAAAAATTCTTAGATTCTGAAAAATTCTCAGATTCTGAGACATTCTTTCTATATAGATAAATTCTCAGATTCTGAGACATTTTTTCTATATAGAAAAATTCTCAGATTCTGAGACATTTTTTCTATATAAAAAAATTCTCAGATTCTGAGACATTTTTTCTATATAGAAAAATTCTCAGATTCTGAGACATTTTTTCTACATAGAAAAATTCTTAGATTTGGAGAAATTTTTTCTGTGTAGAAAAATTCTTAGATTATAAAGAAAAATTCTTAGATTCAGAGAAATTTTTTCTATATAGAAAAATTCTCAGAATCTGAAACATTTTTTCTATAGAAAAATTCTCAGATTCTGAGACAATTTATCTATATAGAAAAATTCTTAGATTCTGAAAAATTTTTTCTGTATAGACAAATTCTCAGATTCTGAGACATTTTTTCTATATAGAAAAATTCTTTGATTCTGAGACATTTTTTCTATATAGAAAAATTCTTTGATGCTGAGACATTTTTTCTATAGAAAAATTCTTAGAATCTGAGATATTTTCAGATTCTGAGACATTTTTTCTATATAGAAAAATTCTTATATTCTGAGACATTTTTTCTATAGAAAAATTCGCAGATTCTGAGACATTTTTTCTATAGAAAAATTCTCAGAATCTGAGACATTTTTTTATAGAAAAATTCTAAGAATCTGAGATATTTTTTCTATAAAAAAGTTCTCAAAATCTGAGAAATTTTTTCTATAGAAAAATTCCCAGAATCTGAGACATTTTTTTTTTATATAGAAAAATTCTCAGATTCTGAGACATTTTTTTTATATAGAAAAATTCTCAGATTCTGAGACATTTTTTTTATATAGAAAAATTCTCAGATTTTGAGACATTTTTTCTATGTAGAAAAATTATCAGAAATTATATAGAAAAATTGTCAGTTTCTGAGACACTTTTCCGTATAGAAAAAATTCTCAGAATGTGACATATATTTTCTTTTGAAAAATTCTCAGAATCTAAGACATTTTTATATAGAAAAATTTTCAGATTCTGAGATTTTTTCTATATAAAAAATCTCTCAGATTCTGAGACATTTTTTCTATATAAAAAATTTCTCAGATTCTGAGACATTTTTTCTATATAAAAAATTTCTCAGATTCTGAGACATTTTTTCTATATAGAAAATCTCTCAGATTCTGAGACATTTTTTCTATATAGAAAAATTCTTAGATTCTGAGACATTTTTTCTATATCACAAAATCCACCAGAAAACACATAAAAAATGCTATTTTCTGACCTTAGTTCTTTCGATTTTCTTTATATTAACGGTATGCATTCTCCATAAAGCTAATAAAACATATCCATTTTCAGTTTTTTTAATTTTAAAAAAATCGCGATTTTTTCGCGAATTTAATTTTCTTCAAAAATTTAAAAAATCAAAAAAGTATGTTAATTTGAAGAGCCATATCTGCTAAAGTATCTATCGGATTTCTACGATTCAAAAAGCATTTGATTCAAACGTTCGTCCTTTTTGATACCAATGCAATAAAAAAAAAGTTTTTCCAAAAAAAGTGCATTTTTGATGCAAATGCAATTTTTTGATGCATTTTTCAAAACTTTCTCCCCCTTCAATTTTTTTGAAACCTGCATAATTCGAAAATATGGCATTTTTTACACAAAATTGAGTACCGTTTTTTTTGTGACGGCGCACATTGGTTCCAAATCAAAATCTAGCTGGACAAAAGTCCAAAAATTAGTGTCCTTAAAATTCGGAATTAATAGTGCTAGGGGCAAGCTAAGGGTGTGTTCTGATCAAACTAATAACCATTTTTTGGAATTAGGTCTTTAACTTTGTTAAATATGCGAATGAAATAACATTTTTGGTATCCAATATTTAAAAAAAAAATAATATATATATAAGTGTTTAACTAATAACATCATATTATCCATGTTACATCAATGGTTTCAAAACGGTTTATGTACAAGAAAGCTACAGATTTATACTTATTCTGGACATTAATAAGAAATTTATTATCGATCTTCTTCTTACATTTTTTGTACTTTGAAGTATGGTCAATAATAACAATATTTTTGAGGACTTATGAAACTTCCGCAGCTTGCCAAAACCGAATCCAGGCATATCATGTCGAATTACTACATACAACTTATAGGTAATTTATTACTGAACGTTGTCATGCAGACATTTCTTGCAGGTTTTTGCAGGTTCAAAATTAATCACAGTTTATATGAAAATAGAATTTCGCCTAAAATTTTTTTTCTAAATAAAGAATCGAATTTTTGTAAGTTTTTGATAACTTTTAAGTATTATAATTATGCTTAGCTTAAATAAAGCATTAAATGTGATGTTTCCTATTAAACCGCGGCCAATTACACAATTCGACTTAATTCAAAAATGTCCGTCCGTCTGTCCGTCTGTAGAGGACGCGATACAGTCCAAAAAAAAAGAGCTAGACTTGCGAAGTTTGGCACGAATATGTCTTATATTCCTAGGCAGGTTAAGTTCGGAAATGGATAAAATCGGACCAAGGGGAAAAAAGTTCCCCCTTGGAGAACTAAACCAACCAAATAAAAATCGCATTTTTGCAGGGTTTTTTGTACTTTTGCTAAGCAAATGCAACATTCTTCTCTCAAATGAAGTACGAAATCGCAAGGGGAAGTTGCTCCCTAACGTCTCCCACCAACCCCCCCCCCCCCTAAAAAAAAAAAACGCCCCTGGATTTTTTTAATTGTTTTTTTTACATTTTGGAGGGTATAAACGATTCGGCATAGCCGAATGTAACACTCTCACTGGTTTTTTATTTTTTTTTTACATTTTGGAGGGCATAAAAGATTCGGCATAGCCGAATTTAACACTCTCACTTGTTTTTTTCAATTACACTTCTCGACAAAAAAAAATTTTTTTTTTAGAGATTACAAAACTTTCAAAAAATAAGTTTTTGCATTTCATATTTCTGTTCTGCATAAAAACCATTTTTGTCATTAATGAATTACTGAAATTAGAAAAAAAATAAAAAGTTGTCGATTAGTGTAATCGACTTAGAAAAATTTAAACATGTTTTTTGAACTCAGCAACCCCATAAACATATAAAACAGTGATAAAATAATTTTGTCCAGCTAGATTTTGATTTGGAACCAATGTGCGGCGTTTCAAAAAATTTTCGTGATTTTTTTAAAACTACTCATTTGAATTTTTCCATACAAAAAATCAATTTAATATTTATTTTGCAATTTTATCAAAAAAGTATGTAACTTTAAAAAGCCATTTCTTCGAAAGTATCTATCGGATTTCTACGCCTCAAAAAGCATTCGATTCAACTGATTATCCGTTTTTATAACAATGCACTAACAAAAAATATTTTTTTAAAAAAATGCATTTTTGATGCAAATGCAATTTTTGGATGCATTTTTTAAAACTTTCTCCCCCTTCAATTTGTCTGAAACCTGCATAAATCGAAAATATAGAATTTTTTACATAAAATTGGGTACATTTTTTTTTTGTGACGGCGTTTCACAAAATTTTAGTGATTTTTTTAAAAAATGCTTACATAGTTTTTCCTTAGACTAAAATTTTTTTTTCGTTATTTTATGAATTTTATGAAAAAATTGTATGGAAAAACCAATAAGGTATTTTTAAAAAAATTACAAAATTTTTACGAAACTCCGTCACAAAAAAAGCTGTACGCAATTTTGTGTAAAAAATGCTATATTTTCGATTTATGTAGCTTTAAAAAAAATTGAAGGGGGAGAAAGTTTTAAAAAATGCATCAAAAAAATGCATTTGCATCAAAAATGTACTTTTTTTAAAAAATATTTTTTTTTATTACATTAATAAAAAGTAAGACTATCGTCTGAATCGAATGCTTTTTGAATTGAAGAAATCCGATAGATACTTCCGAAGATATGGCTATTCAAAGTAGCATACTTTTTTGATTTTTTCAATTTTTGAAGAAAATTAAATTCGCGAAAAAATCGCGATTTTTTTTAAATATAAAAAACTGAAAATGGATATGTTTAATTGGCTCTATAGAGCACATGTGTACAAAAAATTAGATAAATTTGAAGACCCTCGGTCAGATTTTATAAAATCTTTGCTGGATTTCATGATATAGAAAAATTCTAAGATTCTGAGACATTTTTTTCTATATAGAAAAATTCTCAGATTCTGAGACATTTTTCTATATAGAAAATTTTCAGATTTTGAGACATTTTTTCTATATAGAAAAATTTTCAGATTCCGAGACATTTTTTCTATATAGAAAAATTCTCAAATTCTGAGACATTTTTTCTATATAGAAAAATTTTCAGAATCGGAGACATTTTTTCTATAGAAAAATTCTCAGAATTTAAGGTATATATTTTGGTAAATCTAGCGTTAATTTGTGGTTAACGCTTAAAATAAATATAAAGTGTTAATGTGTTTTTGAACAAAATTTTTAAAAAATTATAATTTTTCAAATATTGTTTACACTTGTTTTTAAGAAGACAAAAGTTTGCATTAGAAAGAATAACAAAAGCTACATAAATTAATTTTTGCATTGACACAAATTCAAAAAAAAAAAAAAAAAAAATCAATAAAATTTTAAAATCCACAAAAAATTTCTTAAAAACAACAAAAATTTTTAAATTTCAAATCACATTTTCTGCATTCAATTTTACAAAACACACATTTTCAATATTTGGCTAAAAAGCTTTATAAAATACCAACCAAAAACAAAATCTCCCATTTGACGCAAGTGAACAAACCAACAATAGACTAAAAGTAATTAAATTAAATGGGTTTAGATCAATTGAATGAGTGAATAACTGACTGAATGAATGATTTTAAAAGTAAACCAATCACATTGACCCATTGATTTTGTTTATCGTTTAGAAAATGCAGTTAATACCGATGGTCAGTTTTTATTTTATTTATTTTGAAAATTAAACACACAAAAATAAATCTATTTCCGCTACAGTTTTTTTTTTAGTTTCTAATGAAATTCGAAAAAAATTTGTAATAAAATTAAATAAATCATTTCCTCTTAAACGTATGCCAAGATTTCGTTTCATTAATGTCGTCATTTAGGTGTATTTTAAATTACAAATTTAAATGAAATGTTTAAATTCAATTTTTCTTTGTTTGAAACACATTAAGTGTGACAATCGAAAAGCGTTGATGATGGACGGGTGGAAACTTTCGAAAGCTTGCTTTACACTTTCTTTACACTTTCAAGGGAGGTTTTTCAATGGGCTCTAGGGTGGAGCAAATAAAGCTTTTTTCGAGTTTCGAAAACGTCGGGATCGGGAAAGTTGCCTTTTGGGGTCGTATTGACCTACAAAAATATTGGACCTGTAGGGCAATGGCTTTGGGTTCCTTTTTTGACTTGAAAATCGGAAAGTCCCGATCAAAGTAAAAATTTTTTCGATTTTTTTTTTTCGTTTAAAATATTAGTTTATATTTGGACATTACTGAAAAGTGGGTTTATGGTAAAAAAAAAAATTTTATACCCTCCACTTACAAGGGAAGTCTCCCTGGTGTCACCCTCCGATCTTCACGAAATTTGGATATGTTGTTAAGAACGAAAATTAATTCGACACGTATTTTTTTATAGCGGCCCAAACTCATTTTTAGGGGGGGTCGATTTGTATGGGGGGAAATTGACCTTTTTCAGTTTTTTACGATTTACGCCTATTTAAACCAAATTACTATAGGCATGTGTGGTATCAGATTAAAGGTATTAAAAATACCTATCTCGTGGTGCTATTAACGGGCCAAAGAAGTTAATATTTTTCGACTTATTAACAAAAATGTCCTAATATTTTGGTATTTTACTCAATATGATGAAAAGTTGTGCATGTTTGGACACGTCCTTAGCACACATAGATAGGTTTTCCAAAGACCTTTCATTTGGTGTGTAACATGACTAGGTTTCTTTGCATAATATAGGAGATAAACGAAAAAAACTGAAAAATGGCCTTGTCTTCCCCCCTCCTTTTTACCCCCTAAATATGAATTTGGGCCGCTATAAAAAAATACGTGTCCCTTTATTTTTTCTGCTCTACAAAATAAAATCAATTCCATAAAGATCCGCGGGTGACACTAGGGAGACTTCCCTTGTTAGTGATAGAGGGTATATATAAGTTTGTCATTCCGTTTGTAACTCATCGAAATATCGGTCTGGGACCCCATAAAGTATATATATTCATGATGCCCGATCGATTTTAAGACATTCTAGCGATGTCCGTCTGTCTGTCTGTGGAAAATGCTCTCGCGGACAAAATATTGCACAGAGATGACCGAAACTTAACATATATATTGGAAGTTCTCCCGAGAAGTTTGGTATTGCATTTGAGCGATATCGGTTCAGCGGCTCAAAAGTTATGAACGAAAATGTAAGCACACCTCAAAAATTTCAGTACATTCAACATAACCTAAAAATACAAAATGCTTTAATTCGGCTTTTGGTTGACATATGTGAACATAATTGAACACCAAATGGTATTTAAACAAGTACGAACATATTTTTTGACAAAAAAAGAAAAATATCGCGGATTTTTTTTTACCAAAATTTTTTTTCGCTGAAATTTTTTTTTCGCTGAAATTTTTTTCAATTTTTTTTTTTTTCAAAAGTAATTTCCTTTTAAATAAAGTTGTTTGCAATAATCTTTTTGAAATTGTGGAGGGTATCACTACATTCGGCAAGGCCGAATTTAACTTTTTTACTTGTTTTTGTTTCTTGTTTTGCAAAATCCAAAAAAAGTGTGTAAAAATATTCGGTTAAGCCGAATTTCAAATATTTCAAGCATTTTCTGTTGTTGTTATTTGAGAATGTTTTATTTCGTATTTTTAAATTATTTTTTGTTATTTTTTTTTCTTCATTTAAATATTCGAGCATAATGCTGTTGTTGTCATCGTTGTTGCATACAATTCATTTCACATGCTTCTCACATCAAACAACAACAGCAGCAACAACAGCAAAAAGCTAGCAACACATGTGCTGTGATGCTTTTGTTGATATACACTCGAAATAAAAACTCTGTTATTTTATTTTCAGTTTGTTAGATTTTGAGCAGGTTAACAAATTTAACAGATCTTAAGCAAAATTAAGATAAACAAAAACTATTTTTTTTTTTTTGAATTTTTCGAGAATTTTTATTTTGAGTGTACAGAGTGCAACACTTGTGCTTTTTGTAGTACTCGTATGTATTCATTTTCTTAGTGATATTTTCAGTTTTTGGATACTTTGGCTATTGACAATATTGAATTAAACACAAAAGAAGTAAAAAAGTTAAATTCGCCCTGGTCGAATGTATTGATACCCTTCACAATACAAAACAGATTATTTGCAAAAAAAATCCGCAAAAAAATCCCATATTGGTGTTTAGTGAGACCGACTCTATTAATTTTTAACTCTAAAAATTTTTTGAAAACAAACCCACCCTGTATCTCCACTCCCTAAGTGGGGTCCCACTCAAAATTAAATTTTTAAAAAATTTGCTCCCATTATAATTTGTATGGGATCCTTTTTAGAAAGTGGGGTGAGGGGTTACGTATAAAAAGGTATTTTAATAAATGTCATTTTGTATAGAAACCCCCTTAGTAATAAGAAATAGAGCGTCACATTGTTTGGAAAATATTAATGAGGGTCAGTTTAACTAATAACCCCTCTAGAAAGCACCATTGTGCCGGTAGAAGCTGATAAAATAAAACAAATTTATAAACATGTAAAAAAGTAAAATTCGGGGTTGCCGAATGTAGTGATACTCTCCACAATTTCTAAAAGATTGTTGCAAAAACTTTATTTAAAAGGAAATTACCTTTGAAAAAAAAATTTTTTTTGATAAAAAATTTTCGTGAAAAAAAAAATTTGATAAAAAAAAATCTGCGATTTTTTTCTTTTTTGTCCAAAAATATGTTTGTGCTTGTTTAAATACCATTTGGTGATTAATTATGTTCACATATGTTAACCAGCAGCCGAATTAAAGCATTTTGTATTTTTAGGTTATATTGAATGTACTAAAATTTTTGAGGTGTACTTATATTTTCGTTCATAACTTTTGAACCGCTGAACGGATATCGCTCAGATGCAATACCAAACTTCTCGGGAGAACTTCCAATAAATATGTTAAGTTTCAGTCATATCCGTGTAGTATTTTGGTCGTGATCACAATGTCCACAGACAGACAGACGGACATCGCTAGAATGTCTTAACATCGATCGGGGATCATGAATATATATACTTTATGGGGTCCCAGACCGATATTTCGATGAGTTACAAACGGAATGACATACTTATATATGAGACATTTCACACCAACGCTTCAAAAAAACATGTGTCCCGTAAATTTTTGAATAGGTTGCTTGGATAGCCCAAAGATTTTCCTAAAACACACCTACCCTTTATCTTTACCTATTAAGGCGGTCCCCATTAATTTGTGTATACCCTCCAACTACAGTATCACTTTGTCATTCCGTTTGTAACACATCGAAATATAGGTCAGGGCCCCATAAAGTATATGAGGCATTCCGCACCAAACGTCCCGCTACAGAAAAACATGTGTCCCGTAAATTTCTGAATAGGTTGTTTGGATAGCCCTATATGAAACTAAGATAATTGCGTTTTTGGTTTTTCAAATTTTCAAAAACTGGGCTTAGGAGGCGGTGCCAAATATTGGAAAAATGGTAAAATTTGTGGCGAATTGCCTTGATTAAATACATATCACATTCAAACGGAATGCATCATATAGTTTTGTATGGGCTATCTATTAATTTTTTTTTTTGGAAAATTTTCAGAACCCGTTCTGAAATTTTCCATTTTTTAAAAAAGTCAATTTATCATAAATCCGGTCTCTTTTTTTTATTTTTTTAAGTTTAGATGTTTGTTTATCCACACAAAAAAATTCAGAAACGCGTTTTTCGTTTTTTTTTTTCGAGAAAATCGCATTTGAATTTTAAATTTCATAACAATTTTGTAATTTGCTTGTATTTTCTTGTTTTAACGTTGCGAATGAGTATTATTAATTGCATAAATATTACTCGTACGCTCTGTTGAAACAAGAAAATACAAGCAAACTACAAAATTATTATGAAATTTAAAATTCAAATGCAATATTTACTATATAAGAATGTAAATTTTTGACTTTGTGGTGCATTCCGTTTTAATGTGATAAGTATTTAATCAAGGCAACTCGCCACAAATTTGACCATTTTTCCAATATTTGACCACGCCTCCTAAGCCCAGTTTTTGAAAATTTGAAAACCCAAAAACGCAATTTTCTTAGTTTCATATAGGGCTATCCAAACAACCTATTCAGAAATTTACGGGACACATGTTTTTCTGTAGCGGGACGTTTGGTGCGGAATGCCTCATATACTTTATGGGGCCCTGACCGATATTTCGATGTGTTACAAACGGAATGACAAAGTGATACTGTAGTTGGAGGGTATACACAAATTAATGGGGACCGCCTTAATAGGTAAAGATAAAGGGTAGGTGTGTTTTAACCTTTATGTGCTCGGTAGTCTACATTTGTAGCATTTTTGCAGAAAAAGTTGAATAAAAAAAAAACTGTCCACAACAACAGGGTCCGATATTTTCAGTAGCTTCCTAAAAATCATTTCTAAGCAGTTTTAGCCACTAACACTTTAAAAAAATAATTTACAGCACCTCCCAGACCCTACTTTTCAAAATGAACATCTCCTGGCGGGTAGTCTACAAATGTAGACATCATATAAAATGTATGGAAATTCACATCATTTTGAGCTTTTATTTTTCGCTGGCGTTAATAAATTAAACGATGAAGATACACATGCATTGTGGAGTACAGAAACAGTTTGTTATTACCGTGCAATAATGCCGAAATCTCGGTTCAAGGACATTTTGCGGTTTATTTGGTTTGATAGAGTTGCTGGACAGGTTAACGATAAGGTTGATCTAATTTCTGCTTTATGGTCTACAATGAGCAACAGTCTTCGCCGGTACTATCAACCATCGGGAGAAATTACAGTTGATGAACAACTATTTGCATATCACGGATTTACGCATCCCACCCAAGCCTGCAAAGTATGGCATATAAATCTGGTTCACATGCGATGTAAAGTAATTTTTTCATCTCAACAGCGATATTCTTGAACAAATCTCGCTGTTGAGAGTAAAGAAGAGCTCAAAATCAAGCCGTGAAACAAATGTTGGAGAGAGTGTCGTGTGTGACAATTTTTTCACATCATTGAATCTGGGTAGGCATTTGATGTCAAAAAATCTAACTTTCAAATAGTCAAAACTCAAAACTTTGCTCTGGTCTTTGGCAATATTTTTGAACATGCTAGATATATGCGCTCTATGTAGCCGCATTCATTATATTTTCGGAAAATAAAGACCATATCTACCAAACAGTCAAACGACGAAAGTTCCTGCGAAGCCTTGCAAAGTAGCCCTTCATGCCAGCAACTGTACAGCGCTCTGAAAATGCAAGAGTATTAGGATATGCTCTAACACACCTGGCCATTGAAGTGGAGCTTGATAGTTTTCCTGTTTCTGGCACTAATATGAACCACCCGCCTGATATTTCTAACAACATACAGCCCATGCACCCTGATCGTTGTCTATATTGTGAAGTTTAAATTTAAACATTTTCACCTTAACTTTGTATCTAAAAATCATATATTTCTTAATATTTATGTATTTAAGTAGAACACTCTGCGTGCTAGTGTTTTTTCATATGTTTTCCATAAAAAAAACATATTTGCTACAAATGTAGACTTCCGACCGCCGACGTAAGTTTACAATCCCGAACACATAAAGGTTAAGAAAATCTTTGGGCACTCTTAGGGCAGTTAGAGCGGTTGTAGCAAATTTTAATAAATGTTATTTTGTATAGGAGCCCCTTAGGAATTGGGAGTAGAGTGTCAGTTTGTTTGGAAAACATGTTTAGAGTTAAACAGTTGACCCCTCTAGAACGCACCATTGGAGCAGTACATCAATTAAGGATTGGAAAACTGCAATAAAATTTTTTGAAAAAAATCTAAAAAAAAAAATTGTAAAAATACACACCCCTCTTCAAGCAAGTTGACGTTTAGTAAAGATAGTGACAAAATTGGGTAATGGCATTTCATTCCTCTTTATTAAACGCTTTAAAAATCGAAAATCCTAGCTGATCCTGTTTTCGAGTTAATGCTAAATAGTTACACTGTTCGACGACAAAAACCTACGAGTAAAATATTCAACTGATTCTTATAGATTTTGCTATCCTGATTCCAAATCTACCACCCCAATTTTTGTACCACGCACCGTTTTTTGAGATATTCGCTATCAAAAAGTAAGAACCAAATTAAATTTGGCGGTCCACTGTTACATTTTCTTACGTTGCTTTCAAAAAATAGGACTTGATTTTATATAAAATGGACCTCTTGATTCCAAAACTGCAATCCAAATAATTCTAGCATGTCGCGTTTTCGAGATATTCGCGTTTGAGATATTTGCTTGCAAAAATTTTTAAACGCGATTATCTCGGAGCATGCTAAACAGTTTGGATTGCAGTTTTAGAATCAGGAGGTCCATTTTATATGAAATTAAGTCCTATTGTTGCAAGCATAGTAAGAATATATAATAGTGGACCCCCAATAATAAGTTTTTTGACTTTTTAACAGCGAATGACTAAAAACGGTACGTGCTATTTTACACTCAAAATAAAAACTCTGTTAAATTACAGAAAAACTCTGTTAATTTAACAGAGTACACCATACTTTTCCAGCTAGCAACATTTCTTGGTAATTTTACTATAAAACTCTGTAAAATGATTTTTACAAAAAAAAAACAGTTAATTTACAGAGTTACTAGTAAAATATTGGTTAAATAAAATACCATTAAGCAAAGAAAAACTCTGTAAATTTACATATATTTGAAAATGCATTTGATGCAACCAAAATTTTACATAAAAAAACTCTGTAAATTTACAGAATTTAGTAAAAGACATGTTATTTTGTAAAATTTTTATAAGATTTTTCAAAAGATTTTTTTTTGGTACTTTTTTAACATTTTCTCCAAAAAAAAAATACAGATACAATTTTCTTGTTTTTACAGAAAACTCTGTTTTTAACTATGAAATTAAGATTACATAGAAATAAGTAAAAATATATATAAAACTTAGTTTTTTTGGTTATAAAAAATACAGGGTATTTCGCTTAAATCTGTATTTTTGAAAACTCTGTTAATTATCTGTAAAATTAAGATTACAAAGTTAAAAGTAATTTAACAGGTGAAACTTTGTTTTATTGTCACAACAAAATACAAAGTATTTTCTTTAAATCTGTTTTTTGACAGAAAACTATGTCAAATATCTGTTGAATTGAGATTTCAGTCATTTTACATAGTATTTTACAGAGTTATTATTTTGAGTGTAGATTTGGAATCAGGAAGGTTGACATATGTGAAAACAAATTGGATACTGAAAGTACAACCATATTTTTTACGCCAACAATTTTTTTGCTTAATTTTTTTTTTTCATCAAAAAATTTTTCCGCGGAAATTTTTTTTCAAAAAAAATTTTTTTTTTCTCAAAATAAGTTTCCTTTATATTTTTTTTTGCAAATACCATACATTCTGCAAGGCCGAATTTAACTTTTTTACTTGTTACATTCATTTTCGATTTACGGAGTCTCTCCAAATTGATGTTTTTAAAATTATGTAGTCTTTCTTATAGTTCGTTGTTAACCACCAAAATTCTCAAACTTGGTGTTATATTGTATTTATTTTTTTCTTATATTTTTTTTTTACTCTTACGTTTTTATAGATTCAGTTATTTTTGATTCTATTGCATATTTTATGCATTTTGTTGTTATTTAAATTTTCTTCAAGTATTTTTTTTGCAGTAGTGTTTTTGTTTTGCATTGTCATGTTTTAAATTACATCACATTTGATGGTGTCTGGGAATGAGAATTATTTTTTCTATTATTTTCAAAAAATAAAAAAAAAGTTAAAAGAAATTTTTCATTGCAATTTTTTTTAAGTTAAAAGTTTAATTTTTATGCACACACTTACACATACATTTTGAGAAAAAAAAAATTCGAAATGTTTTGGGAATTGAAAGTAAAGAACAAATAAATAAAAAAATCAAGAGAAGTTTACAAATTTGAAATTCATTCACTCTATATTAATAGACAAGCTCGAGGCCATAGTTGTTTTTTGAATAAATTTTAAATTTTTAGTAATTTTTATTTTCAATATTTCTCCATCTAAAAGATATGGCCTCGAGCCTTTTTATTAATATGGAATTGAAGAATTATAAAAGGTTTTACTATTTTATGGTACAACTACACTGTCTGTGGTCTCTGAAGTATTATTTTATAGATAACAGTTTTCAAAAATGACTACCAAATGTGTATTGGTTCATTTGCAAAACAAAATATTGTCATATTAACAAATAATTTAATTGTATTCACAAATTGTGTTTTATAAATACAAAGTATGTTTATTTTTTTTTAACAAACATAAAACATTTTTTCGGTGTAGTATTTACATTAACTTAATTCAAATTTATTACAACCCTTCATAGCTGTATTATTGATTTTTTTTATTTGGATTTTTTGGAAATAAATAAAATACTTTGATATTTTAGTTGGCTATCAAAAAATAAAATGTTTTGTTATTTTATTTATTTTGGTTTGAATAAAATAAAATTTTATTTTATTCAAATTCATAAAAATGAAATAATATTTCTTTCCAAAAAAATCAAATAATTTTTTCTGATTGCTTATTCAAACAAACAAAATAGATTTTTTCAAAATAATCAACAAAAATTTGTGATTTTTTTTTTGGTTATTCACAAAAATTCAAATGAATAACGTATTATTTAAACAATAAAAAGAAATATTTTTGAAAATTTTGTGTTTGAAAAATAATTTTGTTTTTATTTATTTGGCATTTTATTATACAGTAAAACACACAATTATTCTTACAAACCACTATTGTTTTATTGTTAGCTTGTTATTAAAGGTTTTCTTTACTAAAACATTAGGCTTGTTTTTTTTCAGACCGGATTAAGATTGGGATTTACTTTATTTATTGTAAAAATGTGTCAAATCAAGTCCAGATTTTTTTTTTATATTTTTTTTCTAAATCTACATACAATTAGTAAATACAACACAATACAATAAACAGGTAAGAAACTATGCGGTGTCCATAATGTAAAATGGTATAAATAAATCCAATTTAATCCATGGATTTAACTAAATTTAGTTTTTATACTTCAAATTTTTACCTTAGCTTAATTATGTTTTTATTTTATTATTGATAATAGGATGTAGATTCAGAAAAAAATTAAAAAATTGTTTGGCCAGATTTGAACCTTTTTAAAGTAAAATAAAGTTATTCCAATATTGATTTAATGCAAAAAACAAGGCTATTAATTAGAATATTTTTTTAATTTTTTCGCTAATTGATTTTTAATGTTTAAAAAATACTGTTAAAACGTTTTGCTATTGAAAATACACTACTAGAATAAACTTTTCGATATTTTTTTAAAACAATAGACAGTCCTGAAAGGATGTATATTTACTAGGGTGATTAGACCGGTTTTTCGAAACCGGTTTAAACCGGTTTTATGTGGCTTGAAACTTCCGAATTTTTAAAATCTTAACTATTTGAAAACCGGTTAGACCGGTTGGTTTACTGTCGAACCCCGGTTTTTATAAATCAACCTTTAAAAGCAGTTAAACTCGTTTTTTTTAGTGTAAAGGTGTTAAAAAAAATCCCAAATGAATGAATACCAAGTAAAAAAAATAATTTCGCCTTGGCTGAATCCATAAATTTGAGTGCAAATCTTTTCTGGATGTGGCAAATCTTTACATATAAAAAAAAAATAAGCAAAAATTTTTAGTGAACATTTTTGTCGACTTTGATAGTCTTATTTTAAGTAATTTTTTAATGTTTGCTAGTTATTTTTTTTTAATAAAAAATGTTTGCAGTAAAAAATATTCCATTGAAGTTTGAACATTTTTTAAATGCTTTTTTATAAAATTTCAATTGTATTTAAAAAATTTCGGTTTGTATTTCAAAATTTCCATTGGTTTTTTAAATTTTTCTTTTGTTTTCAAAATTTTTCATTGATATTCCAAATTCTCTAAACGCTTTTAAGAAATTTTCATTTTTATATCAGAAATTTTCATTTGCATTACAATTTGTAGAAATGAAAACCTCTAAAATACAATTGGTAATTTTTGAAACGTAAATGAATTTCCGAAACATAAATGAAAATTTTTAAAATACATATAAATAAAATTGAACATTTCTAAAACGTATTTAAAAATTTCTGAAATATAATTGCAAATTTCTTAAATACAAATTGTATTTTCTGAAGTAATATTGGAAATGGTGATATAAAGTACCAATTTTTGCGAAACACCGACAAATCTCTGCTTTATATTGGCCGTAATAAATATTTTTTGCCTTATTTTGCAAAAAAACCGAAAAAACGGGTTCATTCGGTTTTTTGTCAATTTAAAAAAACGCTGATTTTCGAACTATTCGAAAACCGGATTTTAAAATTTCGTAAGGGTCTTTAGATTAAAGATATCGTCACCCAAAACTTTGTTTTTTTATATGTAAGTGAATTAAGAAAAAAATTTGTATATAATAATTATCAGATATCATTCCATTTCGCAAGAACTTCTTCTGACATAGAAATATTTTATTTAATTTTGCATTTGTTCAGATGTTGAAATATGATTCGATTTGGCCCATTTTCGTACATAACCAGCCTCAGACCATAAGACATATTTCTGACAAATTTCCGCAGTCTAGCTCTTTTAGTTGGGACTGCATCATGTCTTCCACAAACAAACGGACGGACATCTGTAGAATGTGTTACAATCTATCTCTAATCAATAACATATATTGTATAGTCTGTTAGATGGATATTTCGATTCATTACACACGGAATGACAAAGTGAGTAAAGTTCTTTTAAACCAACCTCTAAAAATCGCCTTTTTCAGATTTTTATACTTTTGTTAAAAAAATAAAAGTTTTTATATCTGCACTTGGAATTTCCTAAATTACAACTTAACTTTTCTGAATTTCAATGGACTTTATTAAATTACAATTTATAAGAACCTGACATCAAAACAAAACTGTGTTGTAAGAATAATTTTGTGTTTCTCTGTACAAAATAAATGAAATAGATTTTTTTTTCAAACACAAAATTTTCAAGAATATTTATTTTTTGTTGTTTGAATAATACGTTATTTATTTGAATTTTTGTGAATAACCAAAAAAAAATCACAAATTTTTGTTGATTATTTTGAAAAATTATATTTTGTTTGTTTGAATAAAAAAATCAGAAAAAATTATTCGATTTTTCGTTATTCAAATAAAATCAAAATAAATATTATTCATTTTAAAATATTTAAATAATCTGTTATTTGATTATTTTTGAAAAAATATTGTTATTTATTCATTTCGTTATTTCAATCATAGCATACAGCTATGCAACCCTTTAAGCAAAAAATCCAAACCATATCAATTTGGTTTTAATGGTTTTTAAAAATTTTAAATGTTTATGTGTTTTCCACGTTTTCGTTTTACCAAGCAATGCCTCAAAATTGATGTCACTTTTTTGACAATACTGACAAATTTCACTAAACATGCACGCTGTTAAGTTTAATGTCAGTCTATTGTAATTAAAATATAAATTATGTTCTAACATAGATAATTTAATTGTTTAGTCAGACACACACTTGTCTGTCTATCCGTCCATGCGAACACATTGTATTTGTTCTATATATTTATAGAATTTGTTATTAAAACTTTATTTACATAATGATGTAACAAGGGTTTGCACAATTAAATTATTTTGTTTTTAAATTATTTTTTTCACATTTATTGTTTTTTTAGAAAATGGGTAAATCTGATAATTTTTCTATAGGAGAAATTTTCCCTACATACAAAGTCTTAGATTCTGAGACACTTATCACTAGGGCAAGTACTTTCATGAAAATGCATGTTTTTACTCGGCACTTTAATCATACAACAAACTAAATATCTATCCAAATCAAGAAATTTACAATAAAATGGCATCGATTTGTAGTTGCATATTTTTGCATATTTTGGTATAAATGCATATTTTTGCATATTTTCAAATAAATTCGACTTTTTTTAATTTTTATGACCATTTTTTCAAAACTCATAGTTAACCCTTAGGAAAATTCAATTTCTATGAACTGTTTTCTGTAGAAAAATTATTTTTTCATATAGAAATGATATTCTTACTGAAATGCCTATTCAAGCTGTTCACAAAAAAATTTTTAATGTAAAATATTTTTTTAGAAAACTACTTGCGTTAAAAAACGATTGTTTTTGGGACAATTTAAAAAAAAAATAAATTTATTCTGGAACGTGAAGTATGATCGATTGCAAGAAAATAAAATGGGTTTTTGGAACCAAAAAAGTTTTTAATCCAAATAAAATTTTCTATAAAAAATTTTATAATATTTTTTTGTGCCCCTGGAATATTAAGTCATCGATTCTGGAATATTAAGTAGAATCGGTTGCAGGGAAATATGATGCGTTCCAGAACCGAATATTTGGAACGGAAAAATTTGTTTTATAGACACATCGCAAAATGTGTCTATTAAAAAAAAAGATATTTTGCTAATTAAAAATGGTTTCCAGGAACAAAAACTGTTTTAACAACTGTAAAAGGCATCAAATATTTGAAAAAAAAAAAAAACAATTTTATGTTAACAAACCTATGTTTTGTTGAATCAATCATTTTTAGATGCATATTTTTTAAATTTTTAGTGCATATTTTGGATTTTTAGATGCATTTTATAGGCACAAATTTTCGATTTTTAGATGCATGAAAGTACTTGCCCTACTTATCACATAGAAAAAGTTTTAGATTCTTAGACAGTATTCATATACATAGGAGGCATTCCACACCAAATATTCCGCTACAGAAAAACATTTGTCCAGTGAATTTCTGAATAGATTGTATGGATAGCCCTATGTGGAACTAGGGCGGTCAATCCCGAAATCCCTAATCCCGAAATCCCGGGATTTTTGTCATAAAATTAATCCCAAATCCCGGGATTTTTAAGCTCAAATCCCGGGATTTTGTAAATATTAAAAATGTATGAGAATTTATTTTTAAAAATACACCTTTGTTCAATTATTGTTACATTTACATAAACAAATTAAAATTAAAACTTTTTTTTTAATTTTTAAAGTAGCTGGCCACGAATTTGGCTGAGTTGAGAATTCTACCCAGGCTTGCTAAATAATAGTCCAACGCACTAACCATTAAGCCACAGTCACGGAGCCCTTTGACCAAAGTTTGCAGGTTTTGGCAAAAATTTTCTAACAAATCTAAACTTTGATCGAAGGGCGCCAAGTATAAATTTAATCCGATTGGCCTCAAATTTGTACCACATAAGTTTTAGGCGTAGGAGAATAAAAATTTTGCCAGACGTTCAAAATTGGAAGAAAAACTTTTCTTTTACAACAAAATTAAAGTCTAATGCATTATATTACTACTTTTCTCCTTTACATGTTTTTATTATTTAAAATTTTCTTTAAATTAGTTTTAAAATGATACAGTACAACAACCAAAATCGGAATGGGATGAAACCAAAAGCAAATAAAAGTTGTCATTTTCCATAACAAACCCCTCAGGGCTTTTTTATTTCATTGCTAAATATTTAATAATAATAATTACTTGAAAACTGCATAAGTGGCGTATACTTAATTTTTTGATTGCTTTTAAATAACAATCGGAATAATTAGAAATATTTTTTTTTAATAATTTCGTTGTAGCGAAATAGACCGAAATGTTTTCGTGGAAATCAAACCTACGACTACCTTTTTAATATTCTAGCACGCTACCAACTAACCCACAGTAGCCCCCTTAATATGCACAATAAAATTGAAACATAAAGAGTCTACTATTTTTTTACTCTTATAATCAAAGAAATTTAATCCCGAAAAATTTCGAAATCCCGAAAAATCGCGGGATCCCGAAAAATCCCGTGATCCCGAAAAATCCCGGGATCCCGGGATTTCGATTTTCAAATCCCCAATCCCGGGATTTAAAAAAAAAACAATCCCGTTTGAAAGCCTTATGTGGAACTAAGAAAATTGCGTTTTTGGTTTTTCAATTTTTCAAAAACTGTGCTTAGGAAGGTGGTCAAATATTGGAAAAATGGTAGAGTTGTCAAAACCGATTTCCGAAGTATTCGAAAAATCGATTTTTTTTTCTATTTTTCGGGTTTTTTAAAACCGGTTTTTTAAAATGTTTTACTTTTTTATTAAATAAATAATTAAAAAAAAAAAAAAGAAAAAACGATTATTCGAAACCGGATTTTAGTTACAAAACCTTAAAACCGATTTTTTTTAAAAGGCCGGTTTTTGAAATAGACAAATATTTGACAACTCTAGAAAAATTGTCAAATTTGTGTCGAGTGGTCTTGTTTAAATATTTAACAAATTAAAACGGAATGCACCACAATCTCAAAAATTTACATTCTTGTATAGTTTTGTATGGGCTATCGATTTAATTTTTTTTTTTGGAAAATTTTCAGAACCCGTCCTGAAATTTTCCATTTTTTTAAAAAAGTCAATTTATTAAAAATCCGGCTCCTTTTTTTTTTTTTTTTTTTTTTAAGTTAAGATGTTTGTCTATCCACACAAAAAAATTCAGACATGTGTTTTTCGTTTTTTTTTTCGATAAAATCACATTTGAATTTTATATTTCATAACAAGTTTGTAGTTTGCTTGTATTTTCTTGTTTCAACATTTGCGGATGAGTGAATGTTACTCATACGCTATGTTGAAACAAGAAAATAGAAGCAAAAATTGCTAACTTGTTATGAAATTCAAAATTTAAATGCGATTTTCTCGAAAAAAAAAAGAAAAACACATGTCTGAATTTCTTTGTGTGGACATAAAAACATCTAAACTTTAAAAAAAGGTGGCTGGATTTTGGATGCATTGACTTTTAAAAAATTGAAAATTTCAGAACGGGTTCTGAAAATTAAAACAAAAAAGTAATCGTTAGCCTATACAAGAATGTAAAATTTAGGGTACACATGTTTTTTTGCTGGACATTTGGCGTGTAATGCCTCATAGACGAAGTGGCAATTTTATACGAAAAATGTCTCAAATTCTTTTTGTACAAAAATAATAGCAGATTCTGAGACATGTATAGAAAAGTCTCAGATATTTTCCGTATGCAAAAAAAAAGTCTCAGATTCAAGTAAGAATTTTAAAGTCGGTCAAGAACAACCATGTAATACCCGACACCAGTGTTTCCCGGAAAATGGGTCTTAAGTTCAAACACGGACCGATTGGATTTATTTTTTGTTAAATCTTTAATAAATGTAAAAACACTTACAATCCAAGTTTGAGTGAAAGAGACTTCTATTTATTGCCAATAAACAGCTTTAACTGAATATCGGTCAAAATTTTTTCCAATTTCAATAGGCTTCGTCCTTAGGCCAAACGAAACTTAAGTCTCAAATTTCAGACAAATCACCTGATAATTGCGACCTGTATTATCTTTACAATGTTTAGATGGACAGACAGACGGACGGACATCGCTAGAATGACTTAAAAAGCTATTCTCAGTCAATTGCTCTACTTTAAATGGGTCTAGGACCAATATCTTAGGTAGTTGCAAACATTAGTACAAAGCCCTTATACCCTGTATCACAGAAATTCTGAGACATTTTCCCTATCGAAAAAGTTTCGGATTCTGAGAAATTTTTGTTATAAAAAAAGAAAAAGGCTCAGATTCCAAAACCTGCATTCAATTTTCAGATTCTGAGACATTTTTCCTTTAGAAAAAGTCTCAGATGTAAGTTTTTTTCATTGGAAAAATGTTTAAGAGTCTGATACTATTCCCATAGAAATAATCTCATATTCTTAGACCTTTTTTTTATAGAAAAGTCTCGGATTCTAAGACCTTTTTTTGTGTCCTTCCATCAAAGTTTTACTATTTTCACTAAAAATTTGGATAAAAAAAAAAAAAAATACAAAAATCTTGTGATACATTTTTTTTATTATTTTGGGCATGCTGAATATGAAGATTTTGAAAAAATGTCTAAAAATAATTTTATTTTTCAAAGCAACCCTCGTATTTAATATTTGTTAAATCTGGACGCTATAGAGCTTAAATTGAAGCTTGGAAAATTTCCTATATAGCATTTTTTTAAAAAATTAATGTTAATTTTGTCTTTAAAAAATTGCATCTACTATAGAAAAGTTTCCAATGTATTGTCGCCCAATGTATATTATTGATCCATGATCGATTCTAAGTCATTCTATGAATGTTCGTTCATTCGTCAGTATGTATAAAACACGATTCAGTCCAAAATAAAAGAGCTGGACTCCTAAAAATTGGCACGAATGAACACACGAATGTATCTTCCCCTTAAATAACTTAACGAACCTCTACACTAAAAAAAGCCTTGTAAAATGATAAGAAAAGTTTGTAACTTTTTTTTGCTACCTTCTATTTGACAAGAATTTCCTGTAATTTTACAAGCTTATACCAATAATTTTGTAAATTTACAATATTTTTGACGATAAAGATGTCACAGATAGGAACAATATTTTTTTTTTTGATATGTATCATTAAAAGCAACGTCTCAGCTAAAATCCTTTCAAGTCAAAACTAAAAAAAAAAAAATTTGAAAAAATTTTAGAGTAGGACCCCAACGACCCAAAATTCTTTTTTTGAACTCAATTTTGAAGTGGAATGGTTTATCCCACCAAAATGAAATTTTTATTGGGATTTTTTTTTTTTTTTTTGGGAAAAAAGTCCTCCCGGTTTAATTTTGTCCGATTTGGCTAAAAATTTAAACATAGAGTTTTTAGACCAAAACGAACCATAATTTTTCCGGCGATCGACGAAATTCGAACCCGCATGATAGCCAATAAAAAAAACAGTCCTTGATTTTTGTCCTCTATAACATATGAATGTGGGTGTGGAACAAGGTGCTATAATCCAAAAACCAAATTGTATAGGAGAAGCAAAAAACTAAATAAGTCGCGAAAAAAATTAATTTTCTTAATTTTCTTTTCGCAGATCGACAATGATTGACCATTTGCATCTATGTACAAAATTTCATAAAAATAGAATGAGAGGAAGTAGCAAAAAATTGCATGTGAAATTTTGTTCTAGTGGAATAAGGTGCTATGTTACAATTTCTACTAGGAATTTCAATACATTTGCCAAGTAGTTTTATGTTTTTTGTGTTATTTTTTAAAAATTAAAATTTGGCATGATGAATTCTGCTAAATTTAGACGGGGTCCAGCAATACTAATTTTTATATAAGAATAATAAAAGGTAGTTAATTTAACACAAAACAAGTGGTTTTTGGTTTATTTTGAACAGATTTTCGCGTAATGGGTTAAAAAAAATTTGCACAATTTATAATATAAGTTACTAACCATTCAATTTTAAAGTTAAAACTCAAAAATTGCATAGATTATCTAAATCCGCCCTTAGTATTTCGTAAAACAATATTGTGTTTTTGTATGGATATAGCACCTTTTTCCATATTCACACTTTAACTATAGATAGATTAGATATGAAAGCGTTTTTTGCCAAACCAATGGGCACATGTTAAAGCCTGGGATGTTTTCTACACGTTAACCATCTCACATGCAAGAATTTTGATATACCACCTTTAGTTTAACTGCAAAATACATGTTAGTATTCGGAGAAAAATATAAAATATTTCCAAAAATAGCTAAAATTCAACTTTTAAGGTCAATTTTATGACCGAAAACGATCAAGTTTTTAACAAATTTGTTTGAAAATATGTCGAACTATTGAAGTAAGATACGATTTTGCAAAAAAACGCGATTTCAAAAAATTGGATTTTAGCACCTTCTTCCACACACACATTCATATGTGTATTGCAAAACAATCGGAGTGTAAGCTTTGGGATACCTTCCTTATTAGAACCAGGGGGGCTAGAAAATTTCTTTTGTTTCGGCCCGCCCCCTTTTGTAGGCGTGGATTTAAAAAAATAATGAGAAAATGGTACTTATTACTAAAGTTCAAAAAGCATAAGGGTCATTATTAGTGAAATCAATCATGAATATTTTTGACCCCCTCCGATATTGATGAAATTTGGTTAAGTTCTTACACTACGTAAAAAACTAACAAATACAAATTTTCAGCCCTCTAAGTCAACAGGGGCCGAAAATACGGAGGGTCAAAATTTCCCCCAAAATCTCCCAGTCGCGACACTTTACACCGTAAAAACTTAATATAGTTGGTTCTATTATAGCTAGAAAGCCCATTTTTGGTTTGTTTTGAAGCTCATAATTGCTCTACAAGACCTACCATAACCAAAAAAATTTCGAAAAAAAGTAAGGGTTACCTCCCTTATTTTAAGGTCGTGATAAAGGGAGGAGAAAATGGGGAGGATGGTATCCCCCGATTTTTTTTTTACTTGATAATCTTATAGAGAAAGTCCTAAAGAATATACTCTAAAATTTTTCAGTTGGGACAACAATGGGATCACTCAAAATCAAAATCACTCTTGAACCTTAAAAATTTAATATCATAAGTGCTATTTTAGCTGCAGAGTCCATTTTTGTTTGTTTTAAAGTTTATAGTACGCTCTAAAATACCTACCTTAACCAAAAAATTTTTGAAAAAAAGGACCTGGTGCCCCCCTTATTTGAAGGTCATGGCAAAGGGTGGAGGAAATGGGGGGAAAGTATCCCCCAAAATCTCCAAATCGCGACACTCTTGTACATTACAAATTTAATATCGTGGACTGTATTGTAGCTACAGAGTCCATTTTTGGTTTGTTTTAAAGCTCTCAATATGCCTTACAATATTACTATCACAAAAAAAAAAAAAATAAAAAAAATTAGGGGTGCCTCTTGCATTAAAAGATCGTCGCAAGGGGTGGGGAAAATCGTGGGATACTATTCCCAATTTTTTTTTACCTTGTTTTTTTTTTTTTAAAGTAAGTTCTAGAGAGCATATCCTGAAATTTTTATCTTGGGACTCCAATGGGAGGCGCAAGAATGTCGCGATTTGTTGATTTTGGGGGAAAATTTTGAAAAATTTTGATTTTGGTCGATTCCATTGTTGTCCCAATATAAAAATTGTAGACTATGTTCATTAGGACTTGCACTTTAAGAATACCAAGTAAAAAAAAAAAATCGGGGGATACTTTCCCCCCCATTTCCTCCACCCTTTGCCTCGACCTTCAAATAAGGGGGGCACCAATTAATTTTTTTTGAAATTTTTTTGGTTTTGGTATGTCTTGTAGAGCTTATTATAAGCTTTAAAACAAAAAAATGGGCTTTGTAGATACAAAAGCACTTATGATATTAAATTTTTAAGGTTAAAGAGTGTAGAAAAAGAGTGGTTAAAGAGTGGAAAATTGTGAAAAATTTTGATTTTGAGCGATCCCATTGTTGTCCCAACTTAAAAATTTTAGAATATATTCTTAAGGACTTTCTCTATAAGATTATCAAGTAAAAAAAAATCGGCGGATACCATCCTCCCCATTTTCTCCTCCGTATATCACGACCTTAAAATAAGGGAGGTAACCCTTATTTTTTTCGAAAATTTTTTGGTTATGGTAGGTCTTGTAGAGCATATTATGAGCTTCAAAACAAACCAAAAATGGGCTTTCTAGCTATAATAGAACCAACGATATTAAGTTTTTACGGTGCAAAGTGTCGCGACTGGGAGATTTTGGGGGAAATTTTGACCCTCCGTGTTTTCGCCCACTGTTTACTTAGAGGGCTGAAAATAAGTGTGCGTCAGTTTATCACTTAGTGTTACAACTAAACCAAATTTCATCAAAATCGGAGGGGGTCATGAAAATTTTTAGCTATTTTTGATTGATTTCACTAAGACTGACCCATAATAAATAAATTAGTAAACATTTATAGCGATGGGGAAGGCTACCCGCCGACTTAAAAAAATAAAAATTTTTAAGAAAAGGCATGATTTCAATTCATATTCATTGCGCCGAAATAAGCGCTCGAAAGAAATGCTCTAAAGTGGGACATTGCGAACAAATATCATGCCATACGTAAGCAGGTTTGTAAGCAGACAACAAAAATCACTCCCTTACAAACCTGCTTATAGGCAAGCAGTATTTTTTGGTGGGATGTCACGTTACCTATCGAGGACCGATAACTTTTCCTGCAAATATTTTACATCAAACCCTATGACACATGAATAAATATTTCTAAACCACCTCCCAAGTTTTTAGTTACAAGAACTTTTTTCACATAAATTTTCTCTCCATATTTTGTTGCTCTTTTTGTATAAATTTCATTGTAATTAATAAAGTTTAAATCATTTATATTATGCAAACATTATTAATTATTAAAAAAATAATAAAATATAAATGCAAATATAAACATTGTATGGCGTTATAATGAAATGGTGTTAAATTGTTTAACAACATGCAACAAGTTGTTGTAAAGTAAACCAAGAGAAGACATTTGAACAAATTATATATAAAACGGCTTTCCCTGAAACAATTTCCAATTAGTTGTTAATTAAAATTACAACATGAAACATAGATTTTGGATAATTTTACAAGTGTGCTGGTTACTACCATTTGCAATGGCTCAAAAAACTTATAAAATTTTAAATACAGATAAATTTCAAAATGAAAAATTTTCAATAAAAATTTGTGATATCGCCCAGAAACGAAATGCCCAAGTTAATATATTATATAAAAATGGAAAGGATATGGCAAAAGATGAAAGGGTAGAAAATTGGAATCAACTTTATCAATGTTTGGCTAAACTACCCCTGGTTATACGTGACATAAATATGTTTGAACAGGAGCCCTCAAGATCTTCTAGTAGTTTAAATATATATTTTATAACGTCAAAGGAGATTGCCGGAAAAGTGGTTAAATTTTTAAATCATCAACAAAGATGGAAACATGCTCATCGTTATTTATTTATATGGTTTATGAAGGATTTAAATGAATTGAAATTATTTTTTGAAAAAGTATGGCAAAAGGATATATTATTGGTGGTAGCAGCCGTAGTGGATTTACAAGAAATTTATACTTTTGAACCATTTGCTGAAAAAGGTTTTCAACTGAAATTGCTACGAAATCCACCATATTTTTATGATAAATTATTAAATTTCCATCAAAATGAATTACGTATTACCATGTTTTCGGATACCGTTAGAGCTGTACCCAGAGATGGTAATCCTAATAATGGCTATAAACGTGTGGATGGTTGGGTAGCTCGTACTTTAGTGGAACATTTAAATGCTACAGCTCGCTATATAACACCAGCTGATAATGAAACTTATGGTGCTCTCAATAATGGTACCTTTACAGGATCTCTAAAGGATATTCATTCGGGTTTGACACATATTGGTTTTAATTTACGTTATACTTTGGATCATGTTAAACAACATATAGAAGAATTATATCCCTATCAAAAACGTTTATTATATCTAGTAGTTCCTGCCGCTGAAATGAAACCGGAATACTTGATATTTGCCAAGGCTTTCACCTATCCTTTATGGCGTCTTTTTCTCCTCAATTTTTGTTTGATTCTTTTGATTTTTATAATCTTACAAAATCTAGTAGAACATTTACCAAATCATAATCTTAAAAATTCTCCTAAACATTGGTTGTGGTATGAAATTGTAGAAATGTTTATGAAAACACAATTGGGTGAACCGGTGCAGGGGTTTTCGCGTATCAGTTCTTTAAGACAATTTCTTATTACGTGGATATTATTTTCATATGTCGTGACTAGCATATATTTTGCTAAATTGGAAAGTAATTTTGTTCAACCTAGCTTTGAACCAGAATTGGATAATCTTAAAGATCTTAACCAATTAAAAGTTCCCGTTTATTCTTTCGATGTTGTCTTTCAGGCTATAAAAGTTTCTTTAGATCCTCTTTACTATGATATTATAAATTCAAATAGTAAACGGGTTGCCCCAAATGTAACCGCTGATAATTTTGCTTTATCTCTAGTCCGTAAATATAAAAATGTTGCTTTGGTTTTACACGATGAATTGGCTAAAGAATTGGTAGCTCATACCTATAATGATGAATTGAAAATACCTGCTTTTCATATAGTCAAAGAGTATTTGCGTTCGTTAACTTCTTCCTACGTTTTAACTAAAGGTTCTCCTTATATTCATAAATTTCAAACTATAATAAGTTCATTTTATGAGCATGGTTTTATAATCCATTGGCTGGAAGTTGATTCTCAGCTAAATTCTTATTATTCTCATAAATCGGCTGAATTTTTTGAGGACTTAGATGATGATTTTGATGTTTTGGATGATGATGCTTTATCGCCCTCAACTTCAGCACAAATTGGTATGCAGCATCGAAAAAAGGTAGTTTTGACTTTGGAAATATTACAGGGTGCCTTTTATTTATGGTTTGCTGGCATATTAGCTAGTACTTTGGGTTTTGTTGTGGAGTATATTTATTGGTGGCGTAAAAGAGGTTTAAATAAGGTGGATGTTTCAAGGGATTTAACTCAGAATGCTTAATAAAAATATTTTAACCACTCTGTAATTTTTTTTTTAATACACTCGGAGAAAAAGCTTCTTCATATTGATGAAAAGTTACATCGATATGATGAAATGTTTCATAATTTTTCGTCCAATATAGTGAAGTGGTGTCAACAATATGATGAACAGGTGTCATCAACAACAATTTTTTTTGGGATTGAGACCGTTTTAGAAACGGTCATAGTCCCCACAACTATTATGGGGATTATGACCGAATTTATAACGGGGATTATGACCGTGATGAATTCGCTCATAATCCCCATTTCCGTTATGGGGGTAATGTCCGTGGGGATTATGTCCTGTCACCATTTTTTATTTTTTTATTTAAAAAATAAGAAAAATATTTATTATATTTTTTTTTTGTTATTATTTGATTCAATTTAATTCAATTTTTTTTATTTTTATTTACCTACAATTTGTTGGCTATTTTCTATTTTTACAATTTAAATCTTTTTTATATCCCCACCAAGATTTGAACACCGGACCTCTTGTTTGTTGGGCTTAGTCTCTAGCCACTTATCTTAATCATATCAACAAATAATTACACTAAACAGCCATTTTGGTTATTGTGCTATAACATTCAGAGTTTGTATGTAACTATGCTCTACCAAAAGCTGTGAGAGAGAAAGTGTGTTAATGCATTGAATATAAACATGCATGTGTTTGTGTATTTCTTAATAAAATTCTTAAACAAGTAAGGGTTTCACAGGGCACACACCAATTGTCCTAAAACTTGAATATTGGAACGAGGGGGGAAAAATAAGAGTTAACTGTGTTTTTTAGCTGCCCAATTTCAAATTAAAAAAAAAAAAAATTTAAGGCTTTCGGGAAAATCCGTGTAAAATCAGAACTAGCAGGAATTTCGCCAAGCGAAAAAATACTGGTCTGCTTAATTTTGATAGATATTATTAGATATGATTTTGGCGGTCGTACGTATATATAGCCCCTTATAAACTACCCCAACGATTATACATGTTTGAAAATAACGAACTTAACGAAGCCGAATTTGGACACGAACACTACACCACAGACTATAAACAGACTCGACAGTAGAGTTTTATTAGAAAAAAATGGGGAAAAGCTAAGCGATTTTAGGATAAAACAGATCGGTTTTTAGTCCATTTTACGCTAACATGGTAACACTTTCTACGACTTAGGAGTGGGTAAACCACAAAAACCGATCTGGCATCTATTTTTCTTATGGCGCGTTATATCAGTTTTCTCTTTCTAACCTAATTCGTAGAATAATTTGAAAATATTAACCATATGGTTCAGAACTACTTTTTTGACACCTGTCACTTATGTCGAGTCTGTATTAGTCTGTGACTACACCATTGGATAGGCCTTCAAAAAACCGTTCGATCTGTATAAAATGTTCATAAAGTTTCTTTTGAAGAAATGGGAAAAATCTTCAAATAACGAAAAAATTCTGTTTTTCCCCCTCCCCTTTGACCCACAAAATGTGAGATTGTGCAGCTAAACAAAACACGTAACTCTTATTTTGCTCCCCTCTTTCCTACGCTCAAAATAATAACTCTGTTAAATTACAGAAAAACTCTGCTAATTTAACAGAGTACACCATACTTTTTCAGCTAACAAAATTTCTTGGTAATTTTACTAAAAAAATATGTAAAATGATTTTGACAAAAAACTGTTAGTTTACAGAGTTTATAGTAAAATATTGGTCAAATAAACCACCATTTAGCAAAGAAAACTATGTAAATTTACATACATATATTTGTAAAATGCATTTGATGCAAAAAAAATTACAGAAAAAAGCTCTGTAAATTTACAGAGTTTAGTTAAATGCATGTTATTTTGTAAGATTTCTGAAAAGATTTTTTTTGATAACTTTTTTTGCTACTTTTTCAACATTTTCTCAAAAAAAAAAAAAAAAAAAAAAAATACACAGATAAAATGTTGATGTTTGGTAACAAAAACTACTCAAAACAGAAAAGTTGTTTGGTTATTAAAAAAATACGAAGTATTTTGCTTAAATCTGTATTCTAGCAGAAAACTCTGTTAATTACACAGGGCAACACTTTTTTTTGCCCTGGTTCTGATAACTAATTTTGGGTAATAGGGGTACGCTGATTTCAAATCTGGCTACCGTTTCTTTGGGTCAGCTCTAGTTTTCGAGATATAGCCTAAGGAAACTTTGAAAACAGGCTATTTTTGGCATGTTTATGAGTCTATATTTACCAACAATAGTCTTACATGCAAAAAGTGAATAACGATTTTAGGTATGTTGTATATGCTGATTCCAAAAATGCTCTTACTTTTGTTGAGTCATCTTTAGTTTTTGAGATATCGCTAAAATAAAATTTTTAAATTTATGACCTCTGTAATTTTGTCTGAATATTTATGCCCTTTTTAATAACTCGAAAACTAAATCTGTCAGAAAAAACCTAATACCAGTTTTGGAATCCTGGCATCCAATATAGTTAAGTTCGTGTTTAAAACTGATGCACTAAATTTTTTTTTGGAAATTATAGCCAAGCAAATTTGGTAAAAAACGCACTTTTTAGACTCTTTAACAGCGATTTGCTCGCGAACGCAAGCTGATGAAAACAATTGGATCACAGATTCGGAATCAGCACACTAAAATACATATAAATCAGTTGTCAAAGGTCAGGCAAATTGAAAAAGGTCAAATTTTGTGAACCTGTGTTATCTGTAAAATTAAGATTACAAAGTAAAAAGTAATATAAAAGAGGAAACTTTGTTTTTTGTAACAACAAATTACAAAGTATTTCCTTTAAATCTGTATTTTGACAGAAAACGCTGTCAAATATCTGTTGAATTGAGATTACAGTTATTTTATGGAGTATTTTACAGAGTTATTATTTTGAGTGTATTTTTAGTGTTACATTTGAGCGGGGTCATTCTAATAAACACTTTTATAAAATTATATGGAAAAAGTTTCAAAATGCCCTTTTTAATGCTTCCAAATTGTAAATTTACATTTTTTATTTTTGTGAAAATTGCGAGTTTTAAACGAGTACCTCCAATTTTACACGACATCGTCGTAAAATTTTCCATCTTTTATTATAATTTAAGAGGCTTTTTAAGAGGGGTTAAAATATTTGGCACTTGTTTGACGAGATTTTAATATAATAACTGTGATACAGAGCAATAAGTTATATTAAAGATAAAATTTAGTATTTTGGTTACGAGAAAAAAACAAGTATTTCCTTAAAATCTGTATTTCGGCAGATAACTTTGTCAAATATCTGTCGAATTGAGATTACAGTCTTTTACAGAGTATTTAACAGAGTAATTATTTTGAGTGTATGTGCAAGTTTCAGGACAATCGGTGGATGCCCTGTGACATACCTTCCTTGTTAGTGATAGAGGGTATATATTAGTTTGTCATTCCGTTTTTAACTCATCGAAATATCGGGGACCCCATACAGTATATATGTATATGATTGATCAGTGATCGATTTTAAAACATTCTAGCGATGTCCGTCTGTCTCTCTGTGGAAATGGTGATCACGGCCAAAATAGTGCACGGATATGACTGAAACTTTATTTATTGGAAGTTTTCCCGAGCAGTTTGGTATTGCATTTGAGCGATATCGGTGCAGCGGTTCAAAAGTTATGAACTAAAATGTAAGGACTCCAAAAAAATTTTGTTACATTCAACATAACCTAAAAATACAAAATGCTTTAATTCGGCTGCTGGTTGACATATGGGAACATAATTGAACACCCAATGGCATTTAAACAGGTACGAACATATTTTTTGACAAAAAAAGAAAAAATCGCGGATTTTTTTATACCCTCCACTCCACTGTGGGCCAGGATTTCCATTTTTTGGCCAATAAGGTCTGTAAGGCAACACATATTTAAAAATATTTTTTCGGAATGTCGACATCTTGAATTTTGTCCACCTTTAATATCTTTTTAATATAGCTTAAAGTTTTTTTTTTGCATGAGGTTAAAGTCAATGTTTGAGACTTTTTTTATATTTTTTATTTATGAAACAAATAATTTTTTTTTGTACTTCGACACAATATTTTTTAAAATTTTCGGTGAAGTTCTCCTAAAGACATACCTGTTTGTTCAACACATGATATAAACTGCCAAAAAGTAAGCTATAAGCATATTTTTTTTAAATAAATTATGGAAATTCATACTTTTGTTGAAATCCGCCTTTTTTCAACACCAAAGTCCAAAAAAGTCCAAACGATATTGACAAACCTCGAACTACGATCTGTCTCTGACAATGTATTCTATTCACATTTTTGCGACCCTGTGCGACCGTTCATAAACTTTTGATCTATAGGCAATAAACCCAAATATGACGTTTAGAAATGCCCTAAAATGGAACTTCAACATTTTTCGGTATTTTTGTTTCTATTGATTTCTAATAAAAAATGGCTCACTTTGACAACATTGGCGTGATAACTGCTGATTGGCACGTGAGTGAATTTTGACTCACGTTGACTCACGCTCACGAAAAAAAAAAAAATTACTCAACCGTTTTTTTTCTCACACTTACTCACTATTTACGTGAGTAAACAAAACACCACTTACGTGTGACTCACGCTCACTCGTAACTCACGCTAAACATTTAAAACACGAAAAAAATTGTAAAAACTGAATCAATACAATTAAATAGTTTTGACTCACGCAAAAAAATTGCACTCACTACGAATCACTCACGCAAAAAATTGTCTCACTCACTTATCACTCACGAACAAAAAATTTTAATCACGCTCACTTTCGATCACGAGTAATTCACGTGACCAGCGTCCATCTCTAGTGCTAAACATTAAAGCTGGTAACGCATTTAAACGGGCATATTTTGGCAATAGCATTTTTAATGTTTTTTACGAAATTGTAAACTTGTAGCATTATTTGTACATTTAGGATGGCAAATGTTTATTGGAAATAAAAAAGTGCTCTCTTAAATGAGCCACTGAATATATGAACTTTTTGACGCATTTAAAAGAGAAAAATTTTATTAAAATCTTCTGATAAAAGCAAAAAGAGGGATTTATAAAAACTTTTTAAACATTTTAAGTTTTTAAATTTAAACATTGTACATTTTTTTAAAAAGCTATGTCTTAAATTTTGGATCCGCCATTTTGATTTCAAAAAATCTGTGTTCGTATTCGTGTTGTGCAATCATTTCCTAGTGATATTTTGAAACTTTAATCAATAATTTAAATATCTTGTCCGCCATATTGGATCCGTTATTTTGAATATTTGATTCTTAAATCAGATTTGGCATTCCAAAAACCATAAAAATCAGACAACATAGAAAAAAAATTAATATTTTATTTGACGCCATATTGGATCCGCCATTTTGAATTTAAAAAATCGGAGCTCATATTCGTAACTACTGACCCTAAATACATCAAAAATTACTAATTTAAGTACAATTAGCTAAGAATTACAAAAGCATATTCGCCATATTGGATCCGCCATTTTGAATTTCAAATCTTTAATTCCAAAATCAGTTTTAACATCCGAAAAACCATTAAAATCGAAGTTTTTGGCCAAAAGAGACAACATATAAAAAATTTAAAATTTAAATTTGTCGCCATATTGGATCCGCCATTTTGAATTTTAAAAGTCTGAGCTCATATTCGTTATTAACGACCCCAAATACATCGATAATGATTATATTAAACACAATAAACAAAGAATTAAAAAATCATGTCCGCCATTTTGGATCCGCCATTTTGAATTTTGAATTTTTTTTTTCAGAATCGTGATCAGCGATCCTTTAACACCCATATGCAATACTTTTTTGACATATAGGTTAAGCGGTCTATTTATGGCCAAAATTCAGGGATGCTGGCCCACAGTGCACTCTAGTGATAGAGGGTATATATAAGTTTGTCATTCCGTTTGTAACACATCGAAATAAATTATTCGAGGACCCCATAAAGTATATATATTTATGACCCTTGATCGATTTTAAGTCGATCTAGCGATGTCCGTCCGTCCGTCTGTCTGTCTGTCCGTTGAAAACACGCTAACTTTTGAAAGACTTTACGGAGGCTCCTGAAGTTTGACATATATGGCCATTTACCGGGTCAGGTTGGTATTGCAATCCAGCGAAATCGGTCCAGTGGTTCAAAAGTTATGAGCAAAAGAGTAAATTTTGGCAAGGGTATTTTGCGAATTTACGAGATAAAAAACACGCTAACTTTCGAAAGACAATAATGAGACTGCTGAAGCTTGACATATATCTTTGACGTTCCCCAGTTCTGGTTGGTTTTAAATTTCAGCTCAATCGGTCCATTAGTTCAAAAGTTATAAGCAAATCCCTGAATTTTAGATTTGTTTCATCGTAAATGCCACGTGTTAACAAGTTTTAAAAGCATTGCACATAGGGGCAGCTATATGGAGCTTCTTGGCAACAATTCATTTTTTAAAAAAGCGATTTTGCTAACATTGTTATTTTATATCGAAAGCCCATACTTTTCTACGCTTGGCTGCATTTTTACTTTTTTGATTTATATATTTTCCGTTTCTTGGCACTGTGTTAAATTTAGTAAAAGTTCAAAAAAACAAAAAAAAATATTTTAAATAGTCTTAAGTTGAAAACTCAAAATGAAAGGTAAACAAATAAAATATGTTGGAACTATACACATAAATTAAAAGGTAATTTTAGCACAAATTATTTTCATTCATTCTGACCAAATTGCATTGAATATTAGAGAAGTTTTAGCCGTTCTTAGAACATCCTTTTTATGATGATTTTTAAAACATGAGTTTAAAGGTCAAAAAGTCAAGACTTATCCAACATTATCCTTAGATATTTTTATACAGTGGTAAGTGGTATAATTCTTTACTAGAATCAGTCATAGAAACTTGCACGAAAAGCGCCCGCTTTGTGAAACTGCACTTTAAAAATACTAGACCCCTTAAACTTGGCACGAATATATCTATTGGTCATAGGCTGATTAAGTTCCAAAATGGGCAAAATCGGACCAGTTGAAAAAAGCTTCCCCTTAAAGAATTAAAAAAAAAATCTTGGGAAACTCGATTTTTAGAGGGTTTTCTTACATTTGTTCAACACATCAAAAATTTTTATGACAAGAAGTTCCTTGACCTACCAAATAAATAAGTGGAGTAGCATATGCCATTTATATTATCCAGCCCACTTTTGGGGGCGCGGCTATGAAAATAATATATAAATTTGATAAAATTGTACTATTTTAGCATAGATATCATACTTAATCAATTTGTAAATACCTATTGCGAGGAAGAAGGTATCCACAGACACCTCCATCAACGTCCCCATAACCGGTTTTAATCTCAACTTCCCAAAATAAATTGATAATTGTTTTTTTTTAAATTTTAAATTTATACGATATGACTTTTTTTAGTGGAATATTTGGTTTGGAATACTTCATATGTATGTAATTCTAATACTTATTTTAGCGATAGCTAAGTATGTCTATATATTAACATAAAAATTTACAAAATTTTATACTTCAAACAAACTATTTTTTTTTTCGTTTGTGCGCATTTTTTCGCAATTTTGCAAAGAAAGTCTTACATGTTTTTACATAAATTTAATCGAAAAGCTGCGCTCTTTAAAACGGTGGGCATATCGACTACAAAAATCCAGCGGTTTAATTGATGCCATAAAACATACCATTTTGCCCCTATGTGCATTGGTGGTAACTTCCCGAGTAAAAATGTTTAGATATATTTTTATATATCACGTCTTATCCGAGATTTAAAAGATCTTACTCGGATCAGTACTGATCCGAAATTTGAAAGATCAGTACTGATCCGAAAAATGGATCGCTAAGATTAGATCAGTTTTAATCGGACGGATACAATCTTATCCGAAAAATGGGTTTATATAATTAGATAAACCCATTTTTCGGATGAAATTGTATCCGTCCGATTAAAACTGATCTAATCTTAGCGATCCATTTTTCGGATCAGTACTGATCCTTCACATTTTTACTTGGGTTAACAATGCTTTTCAAACTTTTTTAGTTTCAAAGCAATGTTTTTTAAACTTGTTTAGTTTTAAAAGCATTGGTAACTATAAAATTACACTCGAAATAAATTTTACACTCAAAAAAATTTTACACTCAAAAAAAAATGTTGTTTTTTTTTTTTACAAAAATTACAATATTTTGTGTACATACGTACGTGCATTCACTCAGAAATATTTTTACGGTAAAAAAAAAAAAAACAGTACACTCGAAAAAAGTTTTACACTCAAAAAAAAAAAATTAGTAATTTTTCTTTTTTTTTAAACGACAAAAATAAAATTGTTAATTTTTTCACGTTAAAAATATACTTTCCTTTAAAAAGGCATTGTGGAGGGTATTCATAGATTCGGAAAAGTCGAATTTAACTTTTCTACTTATTTTAACTAATTTTTTTTCGCGGATTTTTTTTTTTCAAATTTTATTTTTTTCAAAAGTAATTTCATTTTAAATAAAATTTTTTGCAATAATCTTTTTAAAATTGTTGAGGGTATCAATACATTCAGCAAGGCCGAATTTAAATTTTCAACTTGTTTAAATTGTTTTATTAGACTTTTAGAATATTATATTTTAAGTAGGCTTATTCTAGATCGAGGTCATTTTTCCTTTACTTATTAAAACCCGAGTTAATACTACGTTTTAGATTGCATTGAATTGATTAAGCTTTTCTTGAAAAAAAATAATATTAAATAAAATTAAAACATGAACTGCAGTGTGTGACAACTTTATTTTTAAACCAATAAAAATCTTATTTATTTAAAAAAAATTTAGTATAAATAATGTATGTGGTCAACTTTATAAAAACTTTAAAATTTATTAATATCAAATGTTTTTGAAAAAATCAATAATAATTTAATAAAATTAAAAAAAAAAAGAGAAAAAAAAAAATCCCACCGAAAACCATTAACAACATGTGTTTAAGTATACGAAATTTTTGCAACACTTGCCGAGGTTAGTATGAACAAATTTCTTCCTATAAAATATGTATATTTAAATTTATGTGTATGGGGGATATTTCATGTCAAAATAAAAAAATAAAAAATAATTTAAAGAAATAAGAGCGATGAAAAATTTTCAGACAATTTTAAAAAACAATTGAAAATGGTGTAATAAATGCCATTTGTTTTGACCCGCCCCCTTTTGTGGCCACGTATATAAAAAATAATGTAAATAATGATAAAATTTTATTACTTAGGTGCAAAAAGAAGAACAAGTTAATTTCTAAAAAATAATCGGGAGGGGTAAGGTGTGCCCAACGTTCCACAACGCACTATGCTTCGACCCATGGACAAAAGTCAAAAAATTTTTTTTTTTTCAAATTGTGTTTAAATACAGAATTTTTGAAATATAATAAGGTATCTCAAATAAATATTAACAAAAATATTTTTTCTGATTGCTTTTGCCACCACGAGAGGGCGCTAAACTCAGAGAAGTGTATGCAAAAATGACTTAACAGGAAAATGTTTTTTTAGCCATTTCACAAAAATAATTCTCAAAAATCCATTTTTTAATAAAATGGTTCGAAATTTTGTTTTAAGGTACTTTGATATATTTGTAGTGAAGTTAAAATATGGAATTTTGTATATATTTTTTACTGCGCAGAAAAACAAGTTTTTTTGTTGAAAATCCAAAAATAACTAAAGTTTGATGGAGTTTAAAAAAAATATATAAAAAATAGATATTTTTTTTTCTTTTTTTTGTAAGTTTAAACTCTTATCTAACAGCGTATTCAAAAATTAGCGCCTATTTTTTTCCACAAATTAGAAAAAAATGCGTTTTTTTAAATGCCTAAATTCATGATTTTTACTCAAATATCAGGCATTTAGGAGTGTTTAATATCATTGTACAACACGATTTTATGTTTTGAAAGGGTAAAAAAGCAAAATAAATGTATATTAATAGTAGATCGAAAACCCCGAAGAATTTCGAAAATTTAGCTCGAGTTTTTTTTATGGCCCACTGAAGTTTTTTTTCAAAGGAGTTCAGAATAAGTAAAAAAAAAAAAAATACTAAATTTAATTTTGAGCTAAATGAGGGTAATAGATGTGCAACGAAATTTGATGACGGTTCTTTTCTTATTAATCATATTAACCCTCTATCTCCCATTTTTAGGGGTCACTTTAGTCCCTTTTCCAAATATTGTCGTAGAACACCACTTACACTTGCTTTTAAAGGGTTAACATGTTCTACAAATTTTTTCTGCATAGAATTTCATTGTTAGTTGTAAAAGACCAAAAATTCGTGAGATATAAGAAAAATGCTTAAAAAAGTAAAATTTTTAATTATCATATATTTTTAAATTCTGATTCACCAAAGTCGTGTGAAATAATTCGACAAAAAATAAAACAAATGTGCTTCTGAGCTTAATACTGTTAATAGATATCTTCGGTAAAATTTGATATTTATTTTTTCTTAAAATATATTAACCCCTTATCTCCCATTGTCATGGGGTCATTTCAGTCCCTTTTTAAAATATTCTTATAAAACAACCCTTAAACGTGCGTTTAAAGTGTTAAAACGTTCTACAAACATTTAATAGATATCTTTAATCATTCCAAACCCATTTAATAAAAAGTAAAGACTTTAATGGGACACAAAAAGAACTCGAGCTAAATTTTCAAAACATTCGTTTTTGGTTTACAAATGGTATACCTTCATTTTTTGTTTTATCCAATTTAAGATACACTCTGTGACCTCAAATTTGTTGCACAGTGTATTCTACTGAAGCTTTAAGTTATGTTAAATAACTCTTAAATTATAAATTTTATTCAAGAAACATTAAAAAAGTAATTTAGTATTACGATTTAACCTTTAAACGCTCGTTTTATTAAATTTTATAAAAATATTTGAAATAAGGACTAAAATGACCCCTTAAAATGGGACATGCAGGGTTAATATGTTCTAGCAAAAGAACCCCCATTAAATTTCACTGAAGACATCTTAAGACATTTTTTATCTCAGTAGTATTTTTAGTACGTTTTTTCGACCTATTTCAGTCTACTTTGGTAAAAGCTATTTAAAAATATATCGCACGATGTTTTGGTATTAAACAACCCCTTGTAAAATTTGATGTTTAACATTTTTGTAGAACAATTTAGCTATTAAAACGGACATTTTAGTGTTGGTCTATGAGGATATGTTAAAAAAAGACAAAAATTACCTCTAAAATCAATGGCATTCTGTTGTCCACTCACTTTCCAGGGTGCAAAGTGACAGAGACAAAAACAGAAATTATTGAAAAACCTGTTTCAGTCGCCACGGGTTGGTCCTGGTATATAGCATCGAGGGTAGTTACTGAAGATTCGATTAGGTACGTCTTTTCGTCCTTCGATAACTACAAATCCCCTGGTCCCGATGGTATATATCCAATTATGCTAAAGAGTGGTGGAGATATCCTTGTGAAGAATCTTGAAAGAATCTTCTTGGCCAGTCTGGCACATGGTTATGTTCCATCATCCTGGTGCGATGTCAAAGTCGTCTTTATTCCCAAACCGCGAAAGGAGGACTACACTTTGCCGAAAAGTTTCAGACCAATCAGTTTGTCCTTTTTCCTACTGAAAAGTCTTGAACGAATGGTGGAAAAATTCATAAGGTCGGTAGCATTAGTCGAGTTCCCCTTAAATACTCAGCAACATGCGTACCAAAGTGGTAGATCTTGTGAGTCGGCACTTCATGATCTTGTTTTAAAGATTGAGAAGGGCCTTGATAAACAAAACTACACTTTGGGCGTATTTGTGGATATTGAGGGAGCCTTTGATAATGCCACCTTTGACTCTATGAAGGCTTCGGCTGAAAAGCATGGTGTGGATCCAGTTCTTGTCAAATGGATCTACTTTATGCTCTCTAATAGATTGTTGACCACTGAAAGTCAGTGGGGCACAAAAGTCACGGTTGAGGTAAACAGAGGCTGCCCCCAAGGAGGTGTTCTCTCTCCGCTACTATGGTGTTTTGTAGTCGACTCACTTCTGGTGGAAATACAGTCTCTGGGTGTTCACGTACAGGCATATGCGGACGATGTGTGTGCATTAGTTTCTGGAAAGTCTCTTGAAATGCTCTGCAATAAAATGCAGACTGTTATCGACTTGATGGACAACTGGTACAACAGGCATGGACTGTCCGTGAATCCAGCTAAGACAACACTCTTGTTGTTTACGCGAAGGACCAAACACAAGGGTCTTAAGCTTCCTACGCTGAAGGGTGTTACTCTTCAACTGTCCACTGATGTAAAGTATTTAGGGGTCACTCTGGATAATAAACTAATGTGGACAAAACATGTTGAACTTAAGGTATCTCGGGCGCACCGTATTTTCTGGCAGTGTCGGAGAGCTTTTGTGAAAACGTGGGGTCTAAGACCTGCGGGGGTGCACTGGATGTGCCTAGCGGTCATTAGACCTTTTGTGACGTACGCGGCGGTGGTCTGGTGGCCGAGAACGGTTGTTAAATCTACACGGGCTCTACTGGACGGACTACAAAGAGCAGCTTGCTTGGGGATTACAGGTGCTATGAGCACTACACCAGGTGCAGCTCTTAACGCCATGTTGGACATGCTTCCCTTGGATCTACATATCCAAGGGGTAGCCATGAAATCTCTGTGCAGACTCCGTAAAAATGGATCATGGCATGGAGACTACAATGCAGGACATGGTCAACTGTTTAATAGGCTTTCGGAACTTTGTCCGATGTTTGATATGCCCTTAGACAGTATGACGCCTTGCATAGAGTTTGATAGGAAGTTCAGTGTTAAATTTCCGAGAAGGGAAGACTGGTGTGATCCAGATAAACTTCTCAGAAATTACTCTGATACCTTCTATACGGACGGTTCTAGTACATTAGTTGGTTCTGGATCTGGTTGGTATTTGGATGACGAAACCCAATACTCTCATGCCATGGGCAAAATGGCAACAGTTTTTCAGACTGAAGTGTTTGCTATTTTGGACGTGGCGACTTGGATAATTGAAAATAGATGGAGGGATAGGAAAATCGGTATCTGTAGTGACAGTCAAGCTGCACTCAAGGCACTGGATTCTCCAATCACAACGTCTAAAATTGTCCAAGAGTGCAGGCGCAGACTCAATGAGGTCTCATGTGAGAACAGGGTCTGCCTCTTGTGGGTTCCGGGTCATAGGGGAATACGGGGAAATGAGATTGCCGATTCTTTGGCAAACATTGGCTCCGATACAATTCCTCACAATCCGGAGCCTCAGATTGGTATATGCTTGACGTGGATGATGCGTTGGATAGACTCTCACATGAAATCAATTTTCATGGAAAGATGGTCCAATGAGTTGACATTTAGGAATACTAAATGTTTTGTGATACGGCCAGACAAGAAATTGGCAAACTATTTACTCAGTCCGAGTAGAAAAGACTGTCGCAAACTTACTGGCCTAATTACGGGACACAATGCCTGTGCTCGTCATATGACGAGATTGGGTGTCTTATCAGACCCTCTTTGTGCAGCTTGTCTTGAGGATGAGGACACAACAGAACACTACTTCTGTTATTGCCCAGCTTTCTCAAGATCAAGACTGCGAATAATGGGCTCTGATATTTTGTCGATGAACATGGTCCATGGACTTCCCTTGTCTGACTTTCTCAGGTTTGTGAATGCAACTGAGAAGTTCTGAGCAAGCACCTTTCACTCTCTTTAAACTTTCTCTCATTCTTTACTAATCTTTCGTTCTAGGGTATGGTACAATGAACTATTTTAAGTCTGAGCGCCATGGACTCGCCTAGCTTTCTTTCAAGGCTTGTACAACCCACCCTCAACTCAACTCAAACCCCTAAAATTGGGAGATAGGGGGTTAATGCATTCTAAAAAAAGAACCGCCATCAAATTTTACTATAGACATGGATAAACATTATGTAGCTCAGAAGTTGATTCAATACATCTCTTTGACTTTTTTTAGACGACTTTAAAAATAAAAATAACTTATTTTTCAAAAAAGGATGTTTTTATATTTTCCATACTACTAATCCGATTTTGCCCAAATTTGGCATTAATATATATCTAAGGAATATTAATTTGCTTACAAAGTTTTTTTTACGATCGGACAATTTTCGTAGGTGTTATAGCGATTTAAAGAAAAAGGATATATGGCAGGACCTTGAGTCCTTGCTCCGCTTTAAGTGAAAATTTATACACACGTTGCAAGTTGAATGTGTATCAGCATGGCAACTTTTTGTATTTTTTGTGCATTATTGAAGCTAGAATTACATTTTTCAGTTTCAGGACACATGGGAGGTAGGCGTGTCCTTGCACCGATTTTTCCAAAAATTCATATTTTTCTTAACTAATATATTTTATGTTAGTGTACCAAATCTCAAAAATATCTGACAACTCCTTCTAATTTTGAACGAAGCACTGAGCGACGCCTTGAGATCTAAATCTAATCAAATAAATTCTAAAACAGTCCGTCTAAAATTTTTCTGGTACAATTCCGTTAATATAGAATATCTCATATGAATTTATAAATTGTTTCTATCAAAAAAAAAAAAAAAAAAATATTAACCAACAATTAAGAAAAAAATCACATTTAATTTTTCTCTCACATCATAGACAGACACATTAAATTAACAAAGTTTTTGCCAGAAACAAGACTACACAATTTTCAACTAAAAATTTTCGGACGTCACCAAAAAACAACAACCACGAAATTTTTAAAACAAAAATATTTGAAATATTTATATTGTTTTTTTTCGTTAAAAAAAAAACTAATTATTATTGTAGACTTGTTAGTTTTAATACAAAACTATAAAAAATATTGTAAAATATTTTGAAAAAAAAAAAACAAAATATATATTCAAAAGTTTCTAATTTTAAAAATAAATACCTCTTTTATCTATAGAAAAAATCGCGTCGCGACATCTTTTTTTGGTACTTTATTTAAATTTTATTTTTTTTGCGAGACTTTTTGTCTTTTTTTATGTTTGTTTAAAAAACTTTTGAAATTTCTTTTGAAATAGAATTTTTTATTTAAATTTTCTTTCGCTTTTCATTTGCAAAAAAAAATCTCTTGCCTCAACATTTCTGTGAACCTGCTACTATTTAAAAATATAATTTCTCCATGATATTTTTTTTTTTTTATATTTTTAGCCTCAAAAAAGTTGAAAAGACAACGTACGACGCTTTTTTTTATTACTTTTTTTTATATTTTTCCGTCTTGCTAAATATTTTGTTTTTGGAATTTTTTTAAGTTGAAAAATTCTATTTTTAGAAAAATTTTAGCGTTGTGTTTTTGTTTAAAATTTTGTGGTTAATTTTTGTTTTGTTTTTTTTTTTATAATTTATAACTTTTTCATTTAAAAATAATATTTTTATGTAGTGTTATTCATAAATTTTATGGCTAAATCTATGTGTCATAACACGTGTTGTTTAGTGATTTAATTAAACAAATAATTCTTTTAACGAATTAACTAGGAATTAAACTTTTGACCAAAAATTTAGTAAAAAAAATATAGCCAAAAAAAATTTTAACTTAAAATAAAAAGTCTGTGAAAAAGAAGAAAAATAATCTTAAAATTTTTTCTATACGAAAAAATTACTCCGAATCTGAGAAATTTCTTAAATTAAAAAATGTCTCAGAATCTGAAAATTTTACCCTATAGAAAAAATTCTAACAAGGGAAGTATCTCAACCCTTATGAACCGATTTGCCTGAAACTTAAAATATATATCAAAGAGACAATTCTAAGGTTGGAGTGTTTCGGCTTATCTGCCATATCGGGGATTTAGGGGTTCAAAACATGGGTCAAAAAATGGCAAAAAAAAATCGTTTTTTGGATTTTTCAGCCATTTTTTTTAAGAAACTATATGATGTTTTCATATGAGAAGAACGGTTTTTTTAATGCCTATCCAATGGTGGCATAACCTTGTACAAATTCGGCTTCTTTAAATATTTTTTTAAGGAAAATGTGTAAATTTTGGGGGGTACTTATGTGAAGACATAGACCTACGATATCCATATGGATAAGAAATAATCTTTATTAAATTTAAGTCGACCCGTATTTTTGCCCTAGATGATATTCCTGTTAGTTCGGAAGTTATCAAAATTTTCCTGAAGGTCCACATGGTTTCATAAGGGGACAACGAAATTTTTAAACACCGATATGGCCGATAAGCCGAGACACCCCAACCTTAAAATCGTCTTTTTAATATATATTTTAAGTTTCAGGCAAATCGGTTCACAAGGGTTGAGATACTTTCCTTGTAAGAAATTTTCTGTACGAAAAAATTACTCAGAATTTGCAAATATTTTTTTTTTTCTATGCGGAAAAATGTCTCAGAATCTGAGATTTTTTTCTAAACGAAAAAATGTCTTAAAATCCTAGAATTTTTTTTATTCGAAAAAATATTTCAGAATCTGAGAATTTTTTTATATATATTTATATTTTATATATATTTATATTTTTTTCTATAGAAAAATGTTCAGATTCTGAGACATTTTTTCTCTAGAAAAATTCTTAAATTCTAAGAAATTTCTTTCATCAAAAAAATTCTTAAATTCCAAGTTTTTTCTGTAAAAAAATTCTCCGATGCCGAGATATTTTTACTATGGAAAAATTCTCAAATTTTGAGAATTTTTTTATAGAAAAATTCCATAGAAAATTCTCAGATTCTGAGAAATTTTTTCTATAGAAAAATTCTGAGATTCTGAGACATTTTGTCTATAGAAAAATTCTCAGATTCTGAGACATTGTTTCTATAGAAAAATTCTCAGATTCTGAAATTTTTTTCTATAGAAAAATTCTGAGATTCGGAGACATTTTTTCTTAGACATTTTCTTAACAAAAAAGAAAATTATAAAAAAATTCTCAGATCTTGAGAAATTTTTTCTACGGAAAAATTCTTAATAGAAAAATTCTCAAATTCTGAGAAATTTTTTCTATAGAAAATTCTCTAATTCTGGGACATTTTTCTGTAGAAAAATTCTCAGATTCTGAGACATTTTTTCTAAAGAAAAATTTCTATAGCAAAATTCTCAGATTCTGAAAAATATTTTCTATACAAAAATTCTTAGATTCTGACACATTTTTTCTATAGAAAAATTTTTGGATTCTGAGACATTTTTTCTGTAGAAAAATTATCTAATTTTGAGACACTTTTTCTATAGAAAAATTGTGAGAAATTTTTTCTATTGAAAAATTCTCAGATTCTAAGATTGTTTTCTATAGAAAAGTTCTCAGATTCTGAGACATTTTTTCTATAAAAAATTCTCAGATTCTGAGACATTTTTTCTATAGAAAAATTTTTAGATTCTGATTGGGAGACATTTTTTCTGTCGAAAAATTCTCAAACTCTGAGTCATTTTTTCTATAGAAAAAATCCTAGATTCTCAGATTTTTTTTATAGAAAAATTCTCCGAGTCTGAGAATTTTTTTTCTATTGAAAAATTCTCAGATTCTTAGACATTTTTTCTATAGAAAAATTCTCAGTTTCAAATTTTTTCTACAGAAAAATTTTTAAATTCTGAAATATTTTTTCTGCAGAAAAATTCTCTAGATTCTGAGAAATTTTTTCTATAGAAAAATTTTAAAATTCTGAGAAAATTTTTCTGTAGAAAAATTTCTGAGACATTTTTTCTATAGAAAAATTCTCAGATTCTGAGACATTTTTTCTATAAAAAAAACTTTCAGACTCTGAGACATTTTTTCTATAGAAAAATTCTCAGATTTTGAGAAATTTTTGATATAGAAAAATTCTCAGATTCTAAAACATTTTTTCTTTAGAAAAATTCTCAGATTCGGAGACAACTTTTTCTTTACAAAAATTCTCTGATTATGCGACATTTTTTCTATCGAAAAATTCTCAGATTCTAGGACATTTTTCTATAGAAAAATTTTGAGAAATTTTTTCTATAAAAATATTCTCAGATTCTGAGACATTTTTTTTTATAGAAATATTCTCAGATTCTGTGACATTTTTTCTATAGCAAAATTCTCAGATTCTGAGACATTTTTTCTGTAGAAAAATTCTCAGATTCTGAGACATTTTTTCTATAAAAAAATTCTAAAGGTACTTTTTATAAAAGGTTCTTTTTATAAAAGGTAATGTTTATAAAAGGTACTTTTTATAAAAGGTACTTTTTATAAAAAGTACTTTTTATAAAAGGTACTGTTTAAAAAAGGTACTTTTTATAAAAGGTACTTTTTATAAAAGGTACTTTTTATAAAAGGTACTTTTTATAAAAGGTACTTTTTATAAAAGGTAATTTTTATAAAAGGTAATTTTTATAAAAGGTACTTTTTATAAAAGGTACTTTTTATAAAAGGTACTTTTTATAAAAGGTACTTTTTATAAAAGGTACTTTTTATAAAAGGTACTTTTTATAAAAGGTACTTTTTATAAAAGGTACTTTTTATAAAAGGTACTTTTTATAAAAGGTACTTTTTATAAAAGGTACTTTTTATAAAAGGTACTTTTTATAAAAGGTACTTTTTATAAAAGGTACTTTTTATAAAAGGTACTTTTTATAAAAGGTACTTTTAAAAAAAGGTACTTTTTATATAAGGTACTTTTTATAAAAGGTACTTTTTATAAAAGGTACTTTTTATAAAAGGTACTTTTTATAAAAGGTACTTTTTATAAAAGGTACTTTTTATAAAAGGTACTTTTTATAAAAGGTACTTTTTATAAAAGGTACTTTTTATAAAAGGTACTTTTTATAAAAGGTACTTTTTATAAAAGGTACTTTTTATAAAAGGTACTTTTTATAAAAGGTACTTTTTATAAAAGGTACTTTTTATAAAAGGTACTTTTTATAAAAGGTACTTTTTATAAAAGGTACTTTTTATAAAAGGTACTTCTTATAAAAGGTAATTTTTTTAATATGTACTTTTTATAAAAGATACTTCTTATAAAATGTACTTTTTATAAAATGTACTTTTTATAAAAGGTACTTTTTATAAAAGGTACTTTTTATAAAAGGTACTGTTTATAATAGGTACTTTTTATAAAAGGTACTTTTTATAAAAGGTACTTTTTATAAAAGGTACTGTTTATAAAAGGTACTTTTTATAAAAGGTACTTTTTATAAAAGGTACTTTTTATAAAAGGTAATTTTTATAAAAGGTACTTTTTATAAAAGGTACTTTTTATAAAAGGTACTTTTTATAAAAGGTACTTTTTATAAAAGGTACTTTTTATAAAAGGTACTTTTACAAATTGTAGTATCCCACATTCCAAATTTCAAGGTTCTATGATCATTATATTAGGAAAAATGAAATGTTCAAAAGAACACTTTTTTAACCCTTTTACGACTCTTAGGGTGGATTACTCAATGAAAAGTTAGCTGCTAATTGCCGATTTAACGGAGCCTTATGTCAAAATTTGTATAAAAAAGTAAAATTTAACGGAGAGTTATTTTATAACGGAGCATTGAGTAATCCACCCTTAGAAATATAATTTTCAGAAAGTACTTGTTCCAGAAAAGTACAAAAGTACAAAAACTATAGGAAAATTCTCAGATTCTGAGAAATTTTTTCTATAGAAAAACTCTCAGATTCTGTTTTCTTTTGAAAAATCTTTAGATTCTGAGACTTTTTTTCTATAGAAAAATTCTCAGATTCTGAGACATTTTTTCTATAGAAAAATTTTCAGATTCTGAGACATTTTTTCTATAGAAAAATTCTCAGATTCTGAGACATTTTTTTATAGAAAATTTCTCAGATTCTAAGAAATTTTTTCTATAGAAAAATTTTTAGATTGTGAGACATTTTTTCTATTCTCAAGTTCTGAGACATTTTTTCGATAGAAAATTTCTCAGATTCTGAGACATTTTTTATAGAAAAATTCTCAGATCCTTAGACATATTTTCTATAGAAAATTCTCAGATTCTTAGAATTTTTTTTTTCTACAAAAATTCTATAAATAAACCAATAAATTGTATAACATTTTGAAATAGTCTCTATTGCCGGATTTTTTTATTTTTTTATTTCGAAGCAAATTGTCACTCACTGGTTTAATCGACATCAAAAATTTAAAATCATAAATAATAATAAACAAATTTTCGTAAAACTTACAAAATTCTTAATAAAAATATTACAAAAATTACTATGGACAACAGTTATGAAGATCAATTATCTCAAGACTTTTTACTTGTATTGGAAATGTGTAAAGATCCCAAGGAAGTTTTTCCTGAAAATTCACCCGATTTAATGTTGGCCCAAGAATGGTTGAACTTTTTGTGTACATACGAAGTGGAAAGCATAAGCGATAGACGTTTAAAAAATATTTATATGATCCATTTATTTGTCGCTTTAATGGACGGTAAACTCCAAGGACCATTTATGGAAAAACCATCAAAGGGTAAATTAGAAAAAGTGGATTTTAAAGAACAACCGCCATCGAATTCTAATATCATGATGTCTCAACAATTGTCTAAATGTATACAAAGTCCTCGTTCAAATTGGAATTATTCCGAATCAAATGATTCCTCATTTGCAATTGAAAATATCTCAAAAACTATGAATTCATTAGGTATTGAAGCAAATGAAATTTAAAAATAATAAAAAAAATCATTTATCAAATATTTTGTTCCAAATATTTTTAAGGTATAAAATCTCAAGGTCAAAAATCGGCCATGACCTTTAATAATAATTTATTTGATTTAACAAGCCCGCCCAATTTATGTCAATGTCTCCGAAATGGTAATACCTGTACCTGTTGCCGTTCAACTGGTGGTTCGGATATTACAACATCAAATCGTTCTATTGATCAAAATATTATTTGTAATTATCTAAAGACACATCAAAATTTAACAACCGATTTTTTATCAAAATTAAATTCCTCACTTACCTCAGTTATGGATTTGTGTAAAATTGCTTCAATAGAGGGTAAAATTGCAGCAAATAATTCAAAATCTCAATTATTCTTAAAAAAACCGGATCATCAATTTGTTGCAAAAAATCCTCTCTCAAAGCTTGAAACAAAGGCCGCAACTTTAAAATTAATCATTAAAAGTTCAAAAAATGATCTCCATTCGCCCTCCACAACTTCTTGTGATAATCAAGAAATGCAAAAAGATATTAGTGAATTATTACAAGCTATATTTGCTGAATTACGCGGTAATGCGGAACCGGGCTGTAATGATTATTTAGACAGTGAGTTAGCACGTTATAAAGATTTTCTCATGAAACATTCGCTTTACGCAAAACATATGCAGAATATAACATCACCCCTGAAATTGCGTAATTTTCTTTTGTTGAATTTACAAAATGATTTGGTGAAATTAATAATTGATTTTTGATGCTTGTAAAGAAGGTTGGATTAAGTTTTTTAACAAAATTGTTTGTAAGAATTTCTTGTAACACAAAATTTTGTAGTTTTTTATTTACTTTTTTCCAATAAATTATTTTTTTCTAGACTCAATCAACTATTTCGGTGATATTTTTTTCCTAAAAATTATTTCATAGGGGAAGAGATGAAAAGATACACAAATAAGTAAAAAGTTTAATTCGGCCTAGCCGAATATATGGATTCCCTTCATAATGCAAAATTTCTTACACAGAAACAAACGAATTGTTATATTGACCCCCATATTTGTGAATACAATTAAATTTTTCACTGAAAGTGCTCCTATACGAAAATTTGCTATATCAACAAACGTTTGTAAATTATGATTGTTGAAAACAAAAATATTTTCAACAAACAAACAAAATTTGTTGATCTGTCAAAAGTAACAAAATCTTAATTTTTTTAACAAAAACAATTTGTTGATCTGACAAATGAATTTTTTTTTCAACAAAGAAATTTTACAAACACAAACACTTTTAATTGACATGATAAAATATTTTTGAAATAAATTACTTGAATGAGTTTGTTGAAAACAAAATCTAAGTTTTGTATTATGGACTAACAGGCGGCCGTTTTTACTAAATGTTTGGTTGATATCATATTTGGTTGATTTATAATTGATGATTGTTGGTTGATTTATAATTGATGATTGACGATTTTATTTTCTGTGTAATTAAAAAAATTTAAATTTTTTTTAAAAAAGTTTTTGTAACAACAGAAATTCGCAAAAAAAAAATTTTTTGTTGAAAAAAAAAAACATCGAGTAAAATATTTTAGTGTAAAAAATTTTGTCAATTCAAAAATTTAATCAATTAAATTTGAAAAAAAAAAATCGTGGGATTTTTTTTCGTTTTTTTTTAATTTTTATTGCAGTTTTTCAATATTTTAACCAGGTCTACTGCTTTAATGTTGCGTCCTAGAAGGGTCAACAGCAAGAACGACCCCTACTAATTTTTACCTTTTAATATTTTCTTCAAATAAACTAACACTCTATCTCCAATTTTTAAGGGGGTTCCAAAACAAAATAACATTTTTAAGATTTTCTCCAACCGCTCTAACTGCCCTTCAAGTGCCCAAAGAGCAGTCAAATGTATGACCAATAGGGTGGATAATTTTTTTTGCTTACAAAGCGGTTAGCAAAATCGTAATCTACAGTGAATTCTAAGAACTTTTCCCCTAACAACCATGGTTGTAAAATCAATTTCGAGCTTCCAGTTTTTTTTATGAGAAAATTTGGTGCTCAGGAAATCCGTAAGTAATGCTATTTTTTCCTTGTTTAAAAGGAGATTTTTACAGTTCTTAATTTTCCCGGCGATCAAAATTTAGGATTTTGGAAAAATAAAAAAAAAACTGTCGTTTGATACGGTGACTGGACATAATCCCCACGGACATTATCCCCATAACGGAAATGGGGATTATGACCCAATGCATTACGGACATAATCCCCATTTTAGTTGTGGGGACTATGCCCATTTCAAAAACGGTCATAATCCCAATGGGGATTATGTCCTTTCCCTGTTGGGATTACGACTGAAAGATTTTCGGTCATAACCCCCATTCATATTATGGGGATTAAGACCAAAACAATTTCGGTCATAATGCCTTTATTTTGCGGAGAGGGTGGGTTTAATGCATGGAGTTTGTAATCCTTAAGTCCGGCCGAAGGCGGGCTACGCAGAAAAACTTTTAAGACAAAAAAAATTTCACATAATTATTGGGATTATGACCTATTAGTAGAGTAGACATAATCCCTGTAATGGGGATTATGTCCACTTTTTACGTGGCCATTGTCCCTGTAAAACTGAGAATTATGTGCATTTTTTATTGGAATTTTGTCCAAATTTTTTTCGGTCATAGTCCCCACTACCGTTACACCGCTCAACAAATCGATGGTTTTTGGCTCCGGTTTGAAGTTTTATATAAAATTTTAAAAGTTTTTGACTCGCTGATTCCAAATCTGTGCTCCAAATTTTTCCATCACGTCTAGAATTTTAATTATTCGCGATGGAAAATGCGAAAAAACGCGATTTTTGCCTTTTTTGAAAGCCTGCACATCAGCCACTGGGTGGAATAAAAATCTGGTATAAAGCGTTAGAGTAAAATAGAACTATGATTTCAAACATATGATCAAAAAAATTTGAAGTTGTTGCACTATTATTGGCCAAACATGTATTTTAAAAAAACACTGTGAAAAAAATTAGAAAAAGAACCATTTTTAAAAGGCTCTAAAACAAAAACCACATGATCAATCTTTACTGTGATGAGCTTAAAATTTAGGCAAAAGTTCATTCTTTCCTATAGACTTTTAAACCCATTAAAGATATCTTCCGGATTATACGAAAAATAACACAGAAAATATTTTTTTTTTTTAGTTTTTCTTTGAAAAATATCAAAAAAACTAAGGTAAATTTTTCAAAATTAGTAATTTTAAGACGCAAGTGTAACCTAACTTAACGCAATAATTTGAAAAAATTGTTCTCTATATTGGAGACCATATCTAAATTCTACTATTGCGCTTTATACCTAACCTGACCAACTGCTTTTGACTGAAAAGCGGGATCGAAAGGTTGAAAAAGCGGGATTTTGATGTAAAAAGCGGGATTTTTTTAATAAGTGAAATTCGACTTGAACGAACCAAGAATACCCTCCACAATGTACAAAATTTTGGAAATACTTTTAAGGGATTGTAAATTTTTTATTTTTTAAAAATTCATAAAAACTTTGACTAGAAAAATTTTGTTCGTCAGCAACATGGTCTCTAGTCTAAGGAAGTTTTTACCAACCTTGGGATAAAATGTTTTAGAATCAAATAAATTGCATATGAAAAACTAAAATTAAATTAGAGCCGTAGACTAAATCTGATAACTTTTCTTATCATTTTCTAAGAGAAAGTAAATCTCATATATTTTTTATAGAAAAATGTTTCAGAAAGACAGTCTCGAGTCTTTAGAAAATATTTAGATACTTATTTGACTCAGAATGTAAGAATATTTTGAAAGAAAAATTACCTAAAATTTTAAGAATTCTTCTGTAGGAAAAATGTTTAAGAATCTTATAAATTTTCTATAGAAAAAATCCCTTGGCATCTATGAATTTCCTTGGAATAAAATATTTCAGAGAATGACAAGAATTTTTCTGGAAAAAAATTTCTAAAATCTGATAATTTTTCTACAGGAAAAACGTTTTAGAATCTGATAGTTTTTTTATGAGAAATATATTTCAGAAGCTTTGATTTATTATATTTTTTCTGTTTAAATAATATTTTAGAATCACAGAATTTTTCTATAGGAAAAGTTTTTCAAAATCTATGATTATTTCCAAAAAGAAAAATGTTTTGGAATTTTTCTATAGAAAATTATATCAGAATCTAAGTTTTATTTGAGAAATCTCCCAGAATCTGCACATATTTCTGTTGAGAAATTTTATAAAGGAAATGTGTCTTTGAGTCTGTAAATTTTTCTTTTGAAGTTGCGTCTAAGATTTTCTTTAGAAAAATGTCATAAAACCTAAAAAAATTTTCTATATGAAATTATCTTAGAAAACATTAGAACTTTAAAATTTTCCATTCTCAAATATTTTCTTTCGAAAAATGCCCCTTGAAAAAGGGTAATTTTTCGATAAAAAAAATCCCCTTGGATTTAATAAATATAATTCTGTCTGATCAGGACTTTTTGATCCGATATTTTTCCACAATTTCAGGATCTGATCAGATACAAATGATAGATTTTGGAAAATTTTTATATAGAAAGAAAATCTCCGAATCTCAAAATATTTCTAAGAATGAAACATTTTCTATAATAAAATGTTGAATTTGAGAATTTTTATCCGATCTGAGAACTAAAGAACTTTTTTATATGAAAAGGGTTTTAGAATCTAAACATTTCTCAGAAAAAGGTTATTATAACTATATGAATAATATTTTAGAATCTTAGAGTTTTTCTCTATCCAAGAAATTTTGTGAAGGAAACATGTATTTGAGTTTAATACTTTTTTATTGAAAGCTTTTTTCGGAATATTCGAAGTATCACAATAAAAAAATTTTATGTAAAAATTTAATTTTAATTTATTTTTGATTCAAATCAGTCCAGTAGGGTTCTCTTGCGAACAGATTTTTTGAATAAACAAAATTTTTCTTAACATTTTCTTTATACGGTAAGAAATAGTTAATATGCTCAAAAAAATATTTCTCAAAATATTATTAAAATAACCTAAAAATTGTACTTTGCTATTCCAAAAGCCAAAAAGCGGGATAAAGCGGGATGAAGCGGGACTTTTGTTTAAAAAGCGGGATAGGAATTCAAGGCGGGATGAGACATCAAAAAGCGGGATAATCCCGCCAAAAGCGGGATGGTTGGTCAGGTTATTTATACCAGATCTGTATTCCACTTAATGGCTGCTATACAAGCTTTCAAATAATGCAAAAATCACCATTTTTCGCATTTTTAACCGTGAATAACTAAAAATCTAGACGTGATGTGAAAATTTGGAGAACAGATTTGTAATCAGGAGATCAAAGACTACTAAAATTGATCACTAGAATTCAAATCGGAAAATGAGTGTTAAGCGGTGTTATGGGGATTATGACCGAATTCGTTTTGGTCATAATCCCCATAACGGAAATGGGGGTTATGTCCGTGAGGATTATGTCATGTCACCGTTTGATACATCATATTTATTATTTTTTGATATGCTGAACAAAAAAATTCAAAATCGGTCAAACGGTTTTCGCGATATCGCTGTTTGAAATTTACAAAAAAATTACGGTTTTTTCTACGTCCAAATTAAAAACAAGTAAGAGTGTTAAATTCGGCTGTGCCGAATCTTTTATACCCTCAAACATGCAAAAAAAAATAAAAAAAAAAGAATGTAGGGGCAGTCGTCAGCAGTCATTAGGGGGAACATTTCCCCTCGAAATATATATTTACAAATTCATTCTTATGCTTTTTGCACTAAAAAATTAAATTTTACGATTATTTCAAATTTTTTTTTTTTAATCCAAGCCTACTAAAGGGGGCGGAACAAAAAAAAACGACATTTTCTAATCCCCTGGGCCCAAATGCAGAACTATGAACTTTTTGTAGCATGAAAATGTTGCATTTGTTAAGCAAAAACATTAAAAATCAAGTAAAAAATAAAAAAAGGGTAACTTTTTTCCCCCTGATGCGATTTTACTCATTTCCGAACTTAACCTGCCTAGGAACATAAGACATATTCGTGCCAAATTTCGGGAGTCTAGCTTTTTTATTTTGTAGTGCATCGTGATCACTACAGACGGACGGACAGACGGACATCGCCAGAATGTCTTAGAATCAATCACTGATCATATTATACACTCAAAATAATTACTCTGTTAAATACTCTGTAAAATGACTGTAATCTCAATTCGACAGATATTTGACAAAGTTATCTGTCGAAATACAGATTTTAAGAAAATACTTTGTATTTCCTTGAAAAACAAAATTTTATCTGTTATTTTACATTTAACTTTGTAAAATCTATATGATGACGTGTAAAATTGGAGTTACTTGTTAAGAACTCGTAATATTCACAAAAATCAAAAAGTAAATTTACAATTTGAAAGCATTAAAGCGGGCAAATTTAACAAAATTTAAATTTTAATTAGTTTAATTTTTTTTATTTTAATTAATGTCAAAATAAAATTTTGAACTCATAAAATGCATTTACCTAAAACTTTGTAAATTTACAGAGTTTTTTTGGTAAAATTCTTTTCGGTTTTATCAATATTTTACAGATAATTCTATAAATTTAGTTTTTTTATCGAAATCATTTTACAGAGTTTTCTTCGTAAAATAACAAAAAATCTTGCTGGTTGGAAATCTATGGTATTTTCTGCTGGCTCAGCAGAGTATCTCTGTAATTTAACAGAGTGATTATTTTGAGTGTACTTTATGGATTCCTAGTGATTATACCCCTATGCTGTATTTAGAGGGTATACAAAAAAATTTCAAGGGCGTTTTTTTTTGGGGGGGGGGGGTCGGCAGTGGACAAATTTCCCCTCGAAATATATTTTACAAATTCTTTTTTATGCTGTTTGCACTCAAAAGTTTATCATCATTAAAGTATTTTCTTTTTTAATCCACGCCCACAAAAGACCATTGTAGAGAGTATTCATGAAGTCGAATTTAACATTTCTACTTGTTTAAAATGCCTTAATCTAGCGTAGATCGATGTTATCGTTCTGAACCTCTGAAAGCACTTTGAAGATGGTATACAGAACTCTCGTACAACCGACACAATAATCGTGTCACGTAGTGTAAATTTTATATAAATTTCTCTCAACCTCTCTTTTTCGGGCGACTTTTAACTATTCTAATATTCAAAAACTTGTAACTTATCAATTTTCCTTTCCTGTTTTTTTTTCTTCCAGGACGCTCTAACAAATCGGAACGCCAAACTCAAGATGTCACCGATAATGTGAGTGTACAAAATCATATCACATCTCCACAACGTTCATCAAAACGTGTATCAAGCATTTCAATAAATTTACCAGCAGCCGGTTTAGGCTCACGACCACCCAGTATTATTTCATCCTCGGCAAGCATGAATGACGAGGGAGGTTTCAACGAACCCTCTCCCGAAATTAAAGCCAAATTACGGCCAGCCTATGATTATGAAAGTCCCAAAAGGTTGGCCCAACAAAATAGTCCCACCAAAATACAAAAATCAAGTCGAAATGAATTATCCGAAGCCGAAGAAGATGATGATTTGGATATGGAAATAGATGAGGAATCGGAAAAACCAAGTCTTAACTATGTAGATGTTGGCTATCGTTTAAATCCCGATGGCAGTGAATCCCGTGAAGTATTTGGTGAGACCGAGCTATACGATACAGCTGCCAAAGTAACAGATATGCATAAAAAATTCCATGCCAATGGTTTTGCTCAAGAGACTACAACAGTATATGCCATTATAAAGCCAGATGTGCCAACAATTACAGCAACAACTACCACCACCACTACGGAGCTATATTATCCCTCAAAATCCAATCTAACTTCGTCACCGGCAAAATCTAATTCGGGACCAAATTCCGTAACAGGTTCACCAATAAAAACTGCCATTTCTCCACCCGTTGGAGTTGTTTCTCCAATACGACGACGTAATTCTGAAATTAGTAATAAATCTACACCGCCCATGTCGCCCGCCTCGGCCGGTAGTAATGCTAATTCTTCGTCCAATTCACGTTCGATATCTTCCATTGCCAAGGGTGTGGGTGTGGCACCAATAGCTTCACTGGATACCCATGAAGATTTTGAATCATCTGATATACCAGCTTTACCCGAAAGACCACCACCAGCCCATATTAATAATGTTGACTCCTTGGATATGCAGGATTTAGAATATGCAGATACAAGTGCTGGCGAAGATGAAGATGATTTAATGCGTACCATAGAGGGTGATGCTGATTTGTTGGATGATTTGTATGTGGACGATGATATTATAAAAGTTTCAATTATAGTACCGCCACCTACCACTGAAAATATAGGACGTGAAGATAGTCTGGCAGATGATATGACAGCCGATGAAGCTGAGAGATTGTTGAGCTCAAGGTAAGTTTTTGAGAGAATTTAATGAATTAACAATTTTTTGTTTTTTAAAAAATAGGGTTTTATAAAATAAATGCACAAATTGAAATTAAGATAAAATATTTGAAGAAAAAAAGAAGAAACTATAAAATGTACTTTTATTGTAAAAGGTAGTTTTATTGTAAAAGGTACTTGTATTGTAAAAGGTACTTTTATTGTAAAAGGTACTTTTATTATAAAAGGTACTTTTATTATAAAAGGTACTTTTATTATAAAAGGAACTTTTATTATAAAAGGAACTTTTATTATAAAAGGAACTTTTATTATAAAAGGAACTTTTATTATAAACTTTTATTGTAAAAAGTACTTTTATTGTTAAAGGTACTTTTATTGTAAAAGGTGCTTTTATTATAAAAGGTACTTTTATTGTAAAAGGTACTTTTGTTGTAAAAGGTACTTTTATTGTAAAAGATACTTTTATTGTAAAAGGTATTTTTATTGTAAAAGGTACTTTTATTGTAAAAGGTACTTTTATTGTAAAAGGTACTTTTATTGTAAAAGGTACTTTTATTGTAAAAGGTACTTTTATTGTAAAAGGTACTTTTATTATAAAAGGTACTTTTATTGTAAAAGGTACTTTTATTACAAAAGGTACTTTTATTATAAAATGTACTTTTATTGTTAAAGGTACTTTTATTGTAAAAGGTACTTTTATTGTAAAAGGTACTTTTATTGTAAAAGGTACTTTTATTGTAAAAGGTACTTTTATTGTAAAAGGTACTTTTATTGTAAAAGGTACTTTTATTGTAAAAGATACTTTTATTGTAGAAGGTATTTTTATTGTAAAAGGTACTTTTATTGTAAAAGGTACTTTTATTGTAAAAGGTAAAGAAAAAAGGAAGAAACTATAAAATGTACTTTTATTGTACAAGGTACTTTTATTGTAAAAGGTACTTTTATTGTAAAAGGTACTTTTATTGTAAAAGGTACTTTTATTGTAAAAGGTAATTTTATTGTAAAAGGTACTTTTATTGTAAAAGGCACTTTTATTATAAAAGGTACTTTTACTGTAAAAGGTACCTTTATTGTAAAAGGTACTTTTATTGTAAAAGGTACTTTTATTGTAAAATGTACTTTTATTGTAAAAGGTACTTTTATTGTAAAAGGTACTTTTATTGTAAAAGGTACTTTTATTGTAAAAGGTACTTTTATTGTAAAAGGTACTTTTATTGTAAAAGGTACTTTTATTGTAAAAGGTACTTTTATTGTAAAAGGTACTTTTATTGTAAAAGGTACTTTTATTGTAAATGGTACTTTTATTGTAAAAGGTACTTTTATTGTAAAAGGTACTTTTATTGTAAAAGGTACTTTTATTGTAAAAGGTACTTTTATTATAAAAGGTACTTATATTATAAAAGGCACTTTTATTGTAAAAGGTACTTTTATTGTAAAAGGTACTTTTATTGCAAAAGGTACTTTTATTATAAAAGGTACTTTTATTATAAAAGGTACTTATATTATAAAAGGTACTTTTATTATAAAAGGTACTTATATTATAAAAGGTACTTTTATTATAAAAGGTACTTTTATTATAAAAGGTAATTATATTATAAAAGTTACTTTTATTAGAAAAGGTACTTTTATTGTAAAATGTACTTTAATTGTAAAAGGTACTTTTATTATAAAAGGTACTTTTATTATAAAAGGTACTCTTATTATGAAAGGTACTTTTATTATAAAAGGTACTTTTATTATAAAAGGTACTTTTATTATAAAAGGTACTTTGATTATAAAAAGAACTTTTATTATAAAAGCTACTTTTATTATAAAAGCTACTTTTATTATAAAAGCTACTTTTATTATAAAAGCTACTTTTATGGTAAAACGTCCTTTTATTGTAAAACGTACTTTTATTGTAAAAGGTACTTTTATTATAAAAGGTACTTTTATTATAAAAGGTACTTTTATTATAAAAGGTACTTTTATTATAAAAGGTACTTTTATTATAAAAGGTACTTTTATTATAAAAGGTACTTTTATTATAAAAGGTACTTTTATTATAAAAGGTACTTTTATTATAAAATGTACTTTTATTATAAAAGGTACTTTTATTATAAAAGGTACTTTTATTATAAAAGGTACTTTTATTATAAAAGGTACTTTTATTATAAAAGGTACTTTATTATAGAAAGTACTTTTGTAATAAAAGGTACCTGAATTATAAAAGGTACTTTTATTGTGAAATGTACTAGTTTCCCTATAGACTTAGACCCTTAGATAGTTTTTCAATAGAAAACATTTTTGGATCTGAAAAATTTTTCCCCAAAGTAAAATATCAGATTTGAAAACTTTTTTTAAAGAGAAATTCTTTGTTTAAAACAAATTTTGCTCTAGTTGACATTTTACACAAATAAATTACATAAATAGATTTAAATTGTAGAATAATTTAATTAAAAACAAGTAAAAAAGTTAAATTCGGCCTTGCCGAATGTAGTGATACCCTCCACAATTTCAAAAAGATTATTGCAAAAAACTTTATTTAAAAGGAAATAACTTTTGAAAAAAAAAAAAAATTTTGAAAAAATATTTCCGCGAAAAAAAATTTTGGTAAAAAAAAAATCCGCGATTTTTTTACTTTTTTTGTCAAAAAATATGTTCGTACTTGTTTAAATACCATTTGGTGTTCAATTATGTTCACATATTTCATCCAGAAGCTGAATTAAAGCATTTTGTATTTTTAGGTTATGTTGCATGTACTGAAATTTTTGAGGTGTGATTACATTTTCGTTCATAACTTTCGAACCGCTCAACCGATATCGCTCAAATGCAATACCAAACTTCTCGGGAGAACTTCCAATAAATATGTTAAGTTTCAGTCATCTCTGTGCAATATTTGGTCCGTGATAGCATTTTCCACAGACAGACAGACAGACAGACAGACGGACAGACGGACATCGCTAGAATGTCTTAAAATCGATCGGGCATCATGAATATATATACTTTATGGGGTCCCAGACCGATATTTCGATGAGTTACAACAAACGGAATGACAAACTTATATATACCCTCTATCACTAGGGTATAAAAAAAAATATTTTTTAAAAATATTTTACAGGAAATAATTTTATTTGTATTTACATAAATAGTTATTCTCAAAAGTGGTCGTCTATTCTTAATATGAAATGCGGATTTGTAGGGAACTTACAGGCATTAAGCCAAAAAACTTTGGTTTTATATGAATTCGTATGAAAAAATGAAAATACATAAATCTCTTAGTATTTCCAACGAAATTTTTAATCGATTTTTAATTAAAAGTATTAATTGGTATAATTTAAGATAATAATTTTAATTAAATTAATTTAATTGCTTCAATTAAATTTTTATCAATACATTAAACTTTTTAAAGTAAAAAATTAATAAAATTGTTATTAATTGTATTAATTGATGCAATTAAACACTTAATAGAATCAGTTAAAATTTATATAAAGACAATAAATTTTTCACAGTTGTAAAATCAATTAAATTTTCGTTTATAACCCATCGTTTATTTTATACAAAATTTTATATAAAAGTCCAATAGGTGCCAGCACTGTTACCAAAACAATTGTCATATTTTTGCAAGTGCTCTGTCAATATTTTTTTTCAGTTTCGTTAATTTATTTTTAATAGTGTACGTTATTTTTTAGACTTACTGTATTAACAGATTTAGCATTTTTAGTAGTTGTGGTATTGCCAGTAGCAATAAAGGACTGGTCAAACACTTAATTCATTAAAAAAACATAAAAATATAACAACAATTTGTTACAATTTTGTCTGCATTTCCCTTACAAAGTTGTTTAACAAAAAATGTTTATATAACACTGTGCAACAAATTTTGGGTCGTCGCTATGAGTCTCAATGGCTTCAACGCCATACGAAAGTAGACCATCAAATAGACAAAATCACCAAAGGGATTTCGAAAGTCAGTTCGGATTTCTTTTTTATGGGCCACTTAAGTTTTTAATTTTTGTTTCAAAGGCGTTTGGAAAACGTAAAAAAACTATAATAAACAAGTGAGAGTGTTGAATTCGGCTGTGCCGAATCTTGTGTACCCTCCAACGTTTAAAAAAAAAAAAAAAATTGCAGGGGTGTTTTTGTTGGGGGGGGGGGCTTGCCGGGGGTCCTTGGGGACACCTTCTCTCTGGTCAAAAATATTTGCAAATTTAATTACTATGCTTTTTGTACAAAAGATATACAATTTCATCATTATATAAATTATTTGCTAATATCCACGCCCACAAAAGGGGGCGGACAAAAAAAAGTCATTTTCAAATCCCCTGGATCCAAGTCCAAGGCTTTGAACTTTTTCAAGCATAAAAATGTTTCATTTGTTTAACAAAAATACCAAAAAACCTATAAAAAGTTTCCATTTTTCATGGGTTGGTTACTTCGTCAATGGAGAACTTTTTCCCCCCTGGTCTGATTTTGCCCATCTTCGAACTTAACCAGCCTATTAACATTAGACATATGTGTGCCAAATTTCAGGAGTCTAGCACTTTTATTTTGGACTGTATCGTGTCTTCCACAGACGGACGGACGGACAGACGGACATCGCTAGAATGTCTTAGAATCGATCACTGATCAATAATATATATACCTTATGGGGTCCTAGACCGATATTTCGATGCGTTACACACGGAATGACAAAGTGAGTATACCCCCATACTGTAGTTGGAGAGTAAAAAAATAAAAATAAAAAAATTGCAGGGGCGTTTTTGTTGGGGGGTGGGCTTGTCGGGGGTCCTTGGGGAAACCTTCTCTCTGGTCAAAAATGTTTAAAAATTTAATTACTATGCTTTTTGTACAAAAGATATACAATTTCATCATTATATAAATTATTTGCTAATATCCACTCCCACAAAAGTGGGCGAAACAAAAAGTCATTTTCAAATCCCGTGGGTTCAAGTCCAAGGCTTTGAACTTTATCAAGCATAAAAATGTTTGATTTGTTTAACAAAAATACAAAAGAACCTATAAAAAGTTACCATTTTTCATGGGTTGGTTTACTTCGTCAAGGGGGAACTTTTTCCGCCCTGGTCCGATTTTGCCCATCTCCGAACTTAACCAGCCTATGAACATAAGACATATATGTGCCAAATTTGAAGAGTCTAGCACTTTTATTTTGGACTGTATCGTGTCTTCCACAGACGGACGGACGGACAGACGGACATCGCTAGAATGTTTTAGAATCGATCACTGATCAATAATATATACACTTTATGGGGTCCTAGACCGATATTTCGATGCGTTACACACGGAATGACAAAGTGAGTATACCCCCATACCGTAGTTGGAGGGTATAAAAACACATCTGAGCTTCAAAAAACTGTTTGATGTCTTCAGTAAATTTGTATGGCGGCTCTTTTCTTAGAACACATTAACCCTCTAACTGCCATTTTAAGGGGTCATAAGTTTTTTTGATTAAAATTAAAAACTTCAGTGGGCCATAAAAAAAGAAATCCGAAATGGTTTTGCAAACCCCTTTGGTGATTTTGTCAACTTGATGGTCTACTTTGATGGCCATTAAGTCTCATTTTTTTTGTGGCACAGTGTAATAAACAAATTTTGACCAAGTCGTCTTTCAAAGACATAACATATATTTTGTTTCCATGGACTTGAATGAATAAGTGTGTTTGTTTTAAAGTAGAAGGCACTTTTCATCCATTATAAAGGTAATAAATTCTTTAGAAAAGCCTGCAAAATAACCACAATTATACAAAAAAATAAAAAAAATAAATTTAAAAACCCAATGACACAAAGAGGGGTTTTCTATGTAGACCACATTCAGTTTTATCTAACATAATGGAAGAGACGACTTTATTATTATGGTTTTTGATATAAACATCATCATTTGTATATTGTTTAGCAATGGGCCATTAGGTTAAATAAACAAAAAACACATCTTGAATAGGAAAAAACCACAAGGAAGTGCATACAATAAATTTTATGCATACAGTGAAAGTAAAAAAAAAAAAAAATTTCACTGGATGTATATTTTCAAATTTATGCTTTTAAGCTTTATTTGTTAAAAATCTCTGAAAGTTGTCAGAATTCAGTGGTGATTTTTAAATTACGCTATGTTTAAAAAAAACAGCTTTCAGTGTATCGATAGCTAAAAAATTTTCATTAAAAGCTCTGTAGTTATCGATAACTAAAAAAAATTCTGTAGAAAATTTAGTAGTTATCGATGTATCGATAACTGAAAAATTGTCTATAGAAAGTATTATAGTTATTGGTGTATTGATAACAGAAAAATTTTCTATAGAAAATTCTATAGTTATCGATTCACCGATAACTGAAAAATGGTCTATAGAATATTCTGTAGTTATCGATAACTGACAAATAGTGTATTGAAAATTCTAAACTTATCGATAACTGATAAATTTTCTTTAGAAAACTCTATAGTTATCAAATAATCGATAACTGAAAAATTTTCTTTAAAAACTTGTATAGCTATCAATGTATCGATAACTGATATTTTCATAGATTTCGATAACTGACAAAAATTCGTTAGAAAATAATATAGTTACACCTTCCGACAGCCAATATTAAACATGAACCGAATGATATACGTCTGAAAGTAGAAATCAAATGGAGTAAAACTGCATTCACAGGTTTTTATTTCGTGAACCTGTTTCCTTTTAAAATGTCTTCAAGGTTTTAAAAGGATACATTTTGTAAAATATATTTGATATAAATATTTGTACTTATCCTAGGATGACACTGGTGATGTCTAATGAAAAGGACGATCTCCTCTAATTTTTCCATTTTTTTTATTTTGCCACATCATGATAAAAGGATGTTAAAACAGTCATTTAAAAACTATAAAAATATTTTATTGGAAATTTTAAATAATATTGAAGTATAAATTTTTGAAAGGACGTAATTTACCTTCTTTTTCCGGATATGTAAAAATAATAAAATAGGAAAATTAGGGAAGATCCTCCTCTTTCATTTGCTATCACTACACTCAAAATAATACATTAGTAGATTTACTAATTTTTTTTGCTAATGCTGGTTAGCTAACTTTTAGCAAATTTTTAGTTGAGATTAGCATGTTATCAAAAATATCTTGTAAACTTCATTAAGCGCATTAGCAATTTTAAACAAAATTTGAACTAATTTTTTTTTGCTAAATTTAAAATTGAGTTGACCAAATTTTTACAAGCTTTTTTGCAATATTATCAAAAATAAATGGTAATTTATTTTTTATTTTTAGAAAACTTTAAATGGCGCTATCTCGGAAACTAAGCTAGATAGAGCAAAATGGAGGCCATTTTTGGTTCTCGGGCTCTTATAGTATCGCCGGTCCTCTTCACATTTGTGGACCCTAATGGGTCCTAACTTTGGATCCAAAAAAGTTAGCATTCCCGAAAATTTTAAAATGCTTATAACTCGGTAAATATTGCCGACACAATAAAAACTCCAAAACCATTTTTGTAGTTCTCAACACGTAGAACAAGACCGCAAAATAATCAAAAGCTCTCCGAGTAACATTTTTGAAGTTATCGAGTTTTGTAATTCTCAAAACCCCGGTGGTCCCGTAAAATCACGTATCTCAAAAACTAAGCAAGATAGAGCGAAACGGACACAAATTTTGGATCAAAACTATGACGATTTTTAAGGAACCCAACTAGGTCTAGGCCCATCGGGGTCGGGACCTATCGGGTCTGAACCCAATGGGGTCCTCAAATGTGTATGAACTAAGTTGAAATAAAATAAATTCAGTTAACTAACTTTTGGCAAAACAGTTTTGCTAACTTTACCAAAAAAGTTGAGGGTTCAAAATCAGCAAATTTTCTTGTAGGTTTACAAGCTTTTTTTTGCTAATATTACAGTTTTTTATTTTGAGTGTAGTGGCATCCTATGACAAGTAAAAATATTTAAAAATATTTAATAAAATTTAATCCTCTAAAACTTTGAAGTGCTTTTAAAAGTAAACAGGATCATGAAAAGAAAAACTGTAAATGCAGTTTTACTACATTTAGTCTATAGTTTCAAACGAGTTCATGTTTGACGATTTATTTAAATATTTGTAGGACGGTGAAATCGATACCTTAAATTTTATAGTTACTGATGTTTCGATAACTAAAAATTTTTAATGATAATTCTATAGCTATCGATAAAGTAAAAAAGTTTTAAAAAATTTTTTGTTTTTGTTTATTTATCTCAACATATACAAAGCTATTGTTCTAAAAACTTTTGTTTTTGTATATTTTCCTTTAAACTCCTTTATCTGTTATCCCATTTGTTTTAAACCATAAATATTTCCACATTTGATGTGTAAACAAAAAACATATCTTGTGGTGTTGTTTGTCTTCGTTGTAGTTCCTCTTTACCCCACTTGCAGTACTTGTCATCCATGATAATGATTATGAATTAGATATTTTTTTTAACATCCTGCAACGAAAATATAATGGGTATATAAAGTTTTTCGTTCTGTTTGTAACACCCTGAAATATTTATGGGGAAAATTCAAATTAGTCTGGAAGGCAAAAAAGTCGCTCCTTGCATTTTTCGTTAAATGGCAAACTATATTTAATTAATCATACGCACCCATGGCCAAAATCTCTATTCGCTAATATTGTTCATGGGTGCGTATGATTAACCCACCCACAAATGTCTTGCTAGATCTACTATATGCTGGAAGGGTATTTTATATTCTGTCCAACCGATTTACAAAACTCTTTGTTGTTTTGTTTTATTTTTACCCGCATCTTCATTCTATACGCAAGAAAGAGTTCATCGTTACAATTTTCAAAGTAAATTTACACTAGCAATACATGAAAAATATCTTAAGAAATTTTCCTTTAAAAAAAAAAAATTATATAGAAAATAATAAAGTGTCTTCTAATTATAAGAATTTATCCATACAAAGTATATAGTCAGACACATAATGCACACACTTTTTATACAGTAGATAAATTTTAATAAAGGAGTAAGAATGACATAAATCCAAGATGGAAAATAAAAACCAACATAAATATTGGGGTAAAACTTATGTGATTGGTATAATTTTATGCAGAAGTTAAAACAAAATTATCGCAGTTTAATAATTTTTTTTTTTCATTTTTAACTCAATATGAACCGTTTTCGTTTTCGAAATATTGCAATTTTAGTTTTTGTTAAAAATCGCAGATTTTTCCCACATTATTGATAAAAATCAAAAATCACTAAAAATTTCGCTATAATAAAACATATTCTGACTAATTTTTATTAAAAAATAAAAAATTGTTTTTATTCAACCTTTAAAATATTATATTTTGAGTAGGTTTATTCTAGCTCGAGGTCATTATATTCTTTACTAGTTAAAACTATGATATTCTCACAGAATAATTTTCAAGATATTCACATAGAATAATTTTCAAGAAAATTACACTGTGCTAGCTGCAAAAATTAACAAGCTGGGCACCCTGCTGGTAAAGCTTATTCAGGTACGCTGAATTCAATGGTGCTAGGCGTTTTTCGAAGTTAGCGCTCGTATTCGCGATATTCGTGATTAAAAATTGCACTGCCTAGGTACGACAAAAATTAAATTTTTATGCTTTTGGGATAGTTTTTAAATATAAATTTAGGAAATCCATAGTTTTTCCGCGAAAAACAAATTTTTCCGCAAAAAATTTCCGCGAAAAATTTTTTTTCGAAAAATTTTGTGTCCGTAATGTATCATATTCTACTCATTTTCATAAATTAAAAGCAAAATAAAAAAAAAATTTGAAAAAAAATTTCGCAAAAAAAATCGCGAAAAAAAATTTCGGCGAATATTTTTTTTTTTTTTTGTATATTTAATAGAGTTTAGATGATAAAAATTCAGCAATTGTCTAAATAATAAAAATAAAATTAATCGCGACCATCCATCGCTAATATATACGCTAATTTAAAAAAAAAATAAATATATTACAACGGGATTTAATGTTTACGAACTAGATTTACAAGATGGCTGTCGTAAATTCAAATCAAACTAAAAATACTTGTATTGAACCAATTTTTTTACGAATAAAGATTTTTCGCGAACAAAAAATATTTTTCGCGAAAAAAATTCAAGGTATAATGGTTTGTTTATGTTAGTTTAACAGACGTGAATGGTTTTAAATTTAAAAATTATCGCAATAGTTTAAAAATATCGTTTTTATTGTACTTGAGCATCAAAATTTTAAATCGCGAATATCGCAAATACGAGCGCTACATTTTTGTTACACAAAAAATATTTTTCGCCAAAACTTTTCATTAAAAAAAAAAAAAAATTTGCGCGAAAATTAAAAGAAAAAAACATACAATTATTTTCTTTTAACTGAAGTTTTTTATTTATTTGAGTCCATATTACCTATTTCTGAGAAATAATAATATCCATTTTTTTATAACTATTCAATCAATCAAATAAAGTTTTTTTGCAATAATCTTTTTTACATTGTGTACAATATATTCGCCAACGCCGAATTTGACTTTTTATACCCCCCACTCTAGTGATATATATAAGTTTGTCATTCCATTTGTAACACCTCATAATATTGGTCAAGGACCCTATAAACTATATATATTCATGATCCTCGATCGATTTTAAGACGATCTAGCGATGTCCGTCCGTCTGTCTGTCTGTTGAAAACACGCTAACTTTTGAAAGACTTTACATAGGCTCCTGGAGTTTGGCATATTTTTTGGGCATTTACCTGGTCAGGTTGGTATTGCAATCCAGCGAAATCGGTCCAGTGGTTCAAAAGTTATGAGCAAAAGACTGAATTTCGGCAAGGGTTTTTCGTGAATTTACGAGATAAAAACAAGTGAGAGTGTTAAATTCGGCTGTGCCGAATCTTTTATACCCTCCAACATGTAAAAAAATTATAAAAAAAAAAATGTTGACAGTGGCGTTTTTTAGGGGGGGGCAAGGTGGGGGAGAGGCCGGTGAGCTGGGGGGACTCCTTGGCCCTCGCGGTATATGCTTACAAGCTAATTTTTGTCTGCGTTGTGCACTAAAGTATTATAGTTTTAGAATTATTTAAACAATTTTTTATCCACGCCCTTAAAAGAGGGGCGGGCAAAAAAAGCTAAAATATGTTTTAAAAACATTGGTTAGTCACAAAAATATTTTACAACATATTTTTGTCACAGAAAATTTTTTTGAACCAAAAAACAAAAAAAAATTTGCATTCAAAAAAAATTTTACACTCAAAAAAAAATTTAGTAAATTATTTTTTTTTTTTTAAATTACTTAAAAAAAGTTTTTTTACACAAAATAAAATATTTCAAATCAAAAATTTTATTTTTTTACGTTAGAAAATTTACTATCCTTTAAAAAGAGCATTGTGGAGGGTATTCATAGATTCGTCCAAGTCGAATTTGACTTTTCTACTTGTTTTACTTGTTTTTGTTACAAGACTTGCCCTATAAAATTTGAAGTTTCTTATAAGTTTTGTTTTTTGAGTGTACCACGTTAGATAATGAGCTCAAAACGAGGTAACTACACTAGCATTCACATACAAGTGTTGCAAGTATTTGCATGTGTGTGTGAATATAGTGGTATTACTAAACAAACATAGTATATAACACTATCCGACACACTTTTGTACACATGAACCAGACCGATAAATTCTGAAAGTAGGACCGAAAATACAATAACCGTATATCCTTTTTTATACCCTCCGCTCTAGTGATAGAGGGTATATATAAGTTTGTCATTCCGTTTGTAACACATCGAAATATTGGTCTAGGACCCCATAAAGTATATATATTCATGATCCTCGATCGATTTTAAGTCGATCTAGCGATGTCCGTCCGTCCGTCTGTCCGTCCGTAGAAAACACACTTTTGAAAGACTTCACAGAGGCTACTGAAGTTTGGCATATGTGTTGGTCATTTACCTGGTCAGGTTGGTATTGCAAACCAGCCAAATCGGTCCAGTGGTTCAAAAGTTATGAGCAAAAGAGTAAATTTCGGCAAGGGGTTTTCGCAAATTTACAAGATAAAAAACACGATAACTTTCGAAAAAAAACAATAATGAGACTGCTGAAACGTGGCATGTATCGTTGCCGTTCCTCAGGTCTGTTTGGTATTGAATTTCAGCTCACTCGGTCAAGTGGTTCAAAAGTTATAAGCAAAACCCCGAATTTCAGATTTTGTTCATCTAAAATGCCACGTGGTAAATATATTTGCATGTGTGTGTGAATATAGTGGTATTACTAAACAAACATAGTATATAACACTATCCGACACACTTTTGTACACACAAATTTTTTTTTTTTTCATGAACGATTTTCATAGTATTTTTGAACAAATTCATACAATTTAATAACTTTTTCATAATACTTATAAACTTTTTCATACACTCATAAAAATTTGTTAGTATTCCTTACAAAAAAGTCTGTTACCATTACTAATAAAGTTTTCAATTTGTGCCCGATAACTTTTTCAGTTACCATTACAAACTTTGGTTTTCAAAAATTAGTAATCTTGAAAATACTAAAAAAATTAGTATTACTAAATTTTTTTGTACAATTTTTGTAAAATGGATTTTAAAACGCGTTTGTAAATAATATTAACTTTTTTTGTAAAAAAATTGTAAATTGTGTATTTTTTAATTTTTTGTATTTGTATACATCATGTAAATTGCGTATTGCGCTTGTTGTCGCCAATAACTATTTCCATGCAAGTCAGTTTTTGTTAGAATTTTCGATCTAAAAAAGAGAAAATATTGAACACATTTTTTTAATACAAAATATACATTAGACTGCCCAGAAAAAAAGCGAAGTTTTTATTTTCTTGGGGGATACCTGCAAATTTTGTTCCTTTTTGTGCAAAAAAATTTCGGTTTTTTTTTGGGATTTTTAAAATAATATCTAGAGGTCGCGATCTCGCGTTTTATAACGATTTATTTTTTTTTAGTTTTTTATTATTTTAAATTGTTAAATATGATTAATATGATAAAATATTAATAATTTCAGACAAAAAAAAAAATTAAATTAAAAATTAAATATCGCTCATTCCATGAGATGTCTCCCAGCATCTAATCAAATGTTCCTTAATTTATTTGAAATTTTGCACACATGAACACTGTGAAGCTATTAAAATAAATCAGTTGTTAGTTCCGAGAAAATCCGTGAATTCGCGAATATATTCGCGTTCGCGAATTCGTGGATTTTCGCGAAACTAAAAACGAATTTATTTTAATTGCTCCATAGTGTACCTGTGTGCGAAATTTCAAATAAATTAAAGAACATTTGATTAGATGCTGGGAGACATCTCATGGAATGAGCGATATTTAATTTTTAATTTATTTTTTTTTTTGTCTGAAATTATTAATATTTTATCATATTAATCATATTTAACAATTTAAAATAATAAAAAACTCAAAAAAAATAAATCGTTATAAAACGCGAGATCGCGACCTCTAGATATTATTTTAAAAATCCCAAAAAAAAACCGAAATTTTTTTGCACAAAAAGGAACAAAATTCGCAGGTATCCCCCAAGAAAATAACAACTTTGTTTTTTTCTGGGCAGTCTAATATACATACTACCATATAAAATTAATTCTTTGAAGATTGATGTTGAATAAATTGGTGTACGGTGAACTAAAATAAAAAAATATATATCAACATAATGTTTTAAATAGATCACATAAATATACAATTGTTACCTGTTGTCATCATTTCCTATTTTGCTTTATTATTCTAAAAATAAAAAACGAGTTACATAATTTTAAACAAAAAATACTTAAAGATTTGGTTACCTGCTATGGTTTTTTTGTTGTAATATTTTTTTTGTACATTTTTTTATTCATTTTACCCGTCGCGCGATGTTCACCGATCGAATGTTATTTTGTGACTAAAATATTCAAAGAAAGACATAAAGTAAGTTACACAAAAATCAACCCTTTATGTGCGTGAGAAAAAAATATTCGTGGATAGCATAAACAAAAAAATTCTGCAAGTAAAGAAGAAAGAAAAAAAAACTGATGTTTTATGGAAATTTTCCATTTGAAAAGGTCGGCATTGTTTTTTAAATTTTGCATGTCTTCTCTTGTCTCTATTTTTGTTTTTAAATTGAAAAAAAACTAATGAAGCGTAAATGAATATTAAAAATAATAAACATATTCATACTCATCAAAGCGCAGTTTTATCGTTAAAAATAACTAATAATATATTTTTTTTATTTATTTTTTTTTAATTTCCAAATATTTTAATAAAATAAAATATTTTTTTAATTATAGTGTATAGGTTTTCTAGAGAAAAAAAAACGAAATTTACTAACTAATATTGTAAAATTTACAAAATAATTATCAAAAGTTAGTACGATAATTTTTAAAAAATCAACTGAAAAAATTATTAAAAAATCAGTATAAAATTAATAGTTTGTAAAGCGAGTTTACTAATAAGAATTACTAAAAATGGATTTTTTAGTAGAATTTAGTAAAAAAGTGGTAAAGTTGAGTTACAAACCACTTTACAAATTTTTTTACTAACGTATTTTTTTGAGTGTAGTATTTATGAATAAATCATAATATGTGAAATTTAAGAATTTTTAACATTTTTCATAAATACTATGAAAAAGTTTATAAGTATTATGAAAAAGTTATTAAATTGTATGAATTTGTTCATAAATACTATGAAAATCGTTCATGGAAAATTTTTTTTTTGTGTGTACACATGAACTAGACCGATAAATTCTAAAAGTAGGACCGAAAATACAATAACCGTGTATCCTTTTTTTTTATACCCTCCAACCACAGTATGGGGGTATACTCACTTTGTCATTCCGTGTGTAACACATCGAAATATCGGTCGGGGACCCCATAAAGTATATATAATATTGATCCATGATAGAATCTAAGACATTCTAGCGATGTCCGTCCGTCCGTCCGTCCGTCTGTAGAAATAACGATGCAGACCAAACCAAACGAGCTAAACCCCTGAAATGGGGCAAGAATATCTCCTATGTTACTGGTAAGGTTAACTTCGAAGATGGCCAAAATCGGACCAGGGTAAAAAAAGTTCCCCCTTGAAGAACTAAAACGACCCCTAAAAAATACGATATTTTGACGAGTTTTTTTTAATTTTTGCTCAACAAATGTAACATTATGTACATGGACCTGCGCTTGGACCAAGAGGGTTAGAAACTTCGATTTTTTGCAGGCCGCCCCCCTTTGGGGTCGTGGTTATAGAAATTAATTAAAAATTACGATAACAATTTATTATTCAAGCATAAATACCATAAACAAATAATTTGTAAACATATATAGCGGGGGTACAGGTGTCCCCCACCAACTCCGTTGACCCACCTCCCCCCAACAAAAAAAAAAAGACGACCCTGCATTTTTTTTTTTAATTTTAAACGTGTTGGAGGGTATAAAAGATTCGGCACAGCCGAATTTAACACTCTTACTTGTTCTAAATTAATTCGAGTTTTTGCGAAAAAAAAATTCTTCCGATTTTGGTTGTCCGGGCAAATTTTTATTCTCCTTGGGCTAAATCTTCTGTGGTAAATTTTAGCGAAAACGCGAATTGATCTTGAAAAACTGCGAGACAGGTGTATTTTATTTTCTAGCCCACTTTAAAAATTTTTAATTCAGCTCCTTCGGGACAGCAAAAAATTGAAATTTGTCGGAATGTGTAATACAACATATTCATTATAAGTATATAATCTTTGTGAAAGTAAAATAAACCAAACAAGTAAAAAAAGTTATATGCGGCACGGTCGAAAACATGACACCCTTCATAATGGAAAAATTGAGTTTTGGTCATGATAATGGCAAAAATCAGTAAAATAATTAAAATAATAAAAAAACTTTCGTGAAAATTTTTTTTGAAATTTTTTTTTTAAAGAAACATTTTTTTTTTAAGAAATTTTTTTACCAAAAAATTTAATTTTTTTAAATGAAAAAACAAAATAAATGAATGACAAAAACACTATTTAAAATATTTTTGGGTCTTACCACAGCTCTTCCAAAATAATTACAAACGTCATAACAAACCAATAAACCTCCATGCCGAACTGTAGGGTATTAAAACTAAAATAAAATACGGAAGTGAAGAGACATGTTTTGGCGCCATTAAAAATATAAAGCGTAAATAATTTAAAATTCAAAAGTTAAAGTATTCCAATATCTAATGGCTAAAGATAAACGAGAATACAAACACAACTGCAGCACTAACAGCGAGCGTGTGTGTGTGTGTGTGTGTACTTTCATGTTGCAAGTGGGGTACATGAAGCATAATTTTTGGTATTAAGGATACATGATGCTGAAAGTGGCAGATGTGTAAATAAAACTAAAAATTGTAAATGAAGCAACTCATAAGAAAAATGAAGCGAATGCATTAGGTTTTTTTTTTAATATTTCATGCAACACGATATTGTGTTTTTAGTTTTAAAAAGTACAAGTATTAAATTATTTTAAAAGCTGATTAATAAATAATTAATTACTAAAAAGTGTGATAAAAACAAAAATTATTTTTGGTTTTTGATAAAGGACAGCACATGTTTTGAAAGCATATAAAATTTAATTATTTTAAAGATTTTTTTTCAATAAAAGAAAATTCTCGAAAATTAAGAATTTTTGTATAGGAACTATTTCTCATAATCTTAGAAAATATGAGAATTTTTTTATTTCAAAAAGTGAAAAATTTTTCAGAATCTGAGAATTATTCTATTTAGAAATCTGAGAATTTATCTATATCTAAGTACCTTTGTTAATAAAAGGACCTTTTATATAAAAGTACCTTTTATATAAAAGTACCTTTTATATAAAAGTACCTTTTATATAAAAGTACCTTTTATATAAAAGTACCTTTTATATAAAAGTACCTTTCATATAAAAGTACCTTTAGGAAAATGATATAGTATCTGTTATATAAAAGTACCATTTATATAAAAGTACCTTTTATATAAAAGTACCTTTTATATTAAACTACCTTTTATATAACAGTACCTTTTATATAAAAGGTACTTTTTTATAAAATGTACTTTTTTATAAAAGGTACTTTTTTATAAAAGGTACTTTTTTATAAAAGGTACTTTTATATAAAAGGTACTTTTATATAAAAGGTACTTTTATATAAAGGTACTTTTATATAAAAGGTACTTTTATATAAAAGGTACTTTTATATAAAAGGTACTTTTATATAAAAGGTACTTTTATATAAAAGGTACTTTTATATAAAAGGTACTTTTATATAAAAGGTACTTTTATATAAAAGGTACTTTTATATAAAAGGTACTTTTATATAAAAGGTACTTTTATATAAAAGGTACTATTATATAAAAGGTACTTTTATATTAAAGGTACTTTTATATAAAAGGTACTTTTTATATAAAAGGTACTTTTTATATAAAAGGTACTTTTTATATAAAAGGTACTTTTTATATAAAAGGTACTTTTTATATAAAAGGTACTTTTTATATAAAAGGTACTTTTTATATAAAAGGTACTTTTTATATAAAAGGTACTTTTTATATAAAAGGTACTTTTTATATAAAAGGTACTTTTTATATAAAAGGTACTTTTTATATAAAAGGTACTTTTTATATAAAAGGTACTTTTTATATAAAAGGTACTTTTTATATAAAAGGTACTTTTTATATAAAAGGTACTTTTTATATAAAATGTACTTTTTATTTAAAAGGTACTTTTTATTTAAAAGGTACTTTTCTATAACAGGTATTTTTATATAAAAGGTATTTTTATATAAAAGGTACATTTATATAAAAGGTACTTTTATATTAAAGGTACTTTTATATAAAAGGTACTTTTATATAAAAGGTACTTTTATATAAAAGGTACTTTTATATAAAAGATACTTTTATATAAAAGGTACTTTTTATATAAAAGGTACTTTTTATATAAAAGGTACTTTTTATATAAAAGGTACTTTTTATATAAAAGGTACTTTTTATATAAAAGGTACTTTTTATACAAAAGGTACTTTTTATATAAAAGGTACTTTTTATATAAAAGGTACTTTTTATATAAAAGGTACTTTTTATATAAAAGGTACTTTTTATATAAAAGGTACTTTTTATATAAAAGGTACTTTTTATATAAAAGGTACTTTTTATATAAAAGGTACTTTTTATATAAAAGGTACTTTTTATATAAAAGGTACTTTTTATATAAAAGGTACTTTTTATATAAAAGGTACTTTTTATATAAAAGGTACTTTTTATATAAAAGGTACTTTTTATATAAAAGGTACTTTTTATATAAAAGGTACTTTTTATATAAAAGGTACTTTTTATATAAAAGGTACTTTTTATATAAAAGGTACTTTTTATATAAAAGGTACTTTTTATATAAAAGGTACTTTTTATATAAAAGGTACTTTTTATATAAAAGGTACTTTTTATATAAAAGGTACTTTTATATAAAAGGTACTTTTATATAAAAGGTACTTTTATATAAAAGGTACTTTTATATAAAAGGTACTTTTATATAAAAGGTACTTTTATATAAAAGGTACTTTTATATAAAAGGTACTTTTATATAAAAGGTACTTTTATATAAAAGGTACTTTTATATAAAAGGTACTTTTTATATAAATGGTACTTTTTAAATAAAAGGTACTTTTTATATAAAAGGTACTTTTTTTATAAAAGGTACTTTTTTTTATAAAAGGTACTTTTTTTATAAAAGTTAAAAATAAAAGTTTATTCTGATAATTAATTTTATAGGAAAAAATAGTGTAGTATAAAAAATCCTTTAAATTTAATAGTAGTAACACTTTTGTTTACGTATGCAAGTGTCCTTCCTCTCTTTCAATTAAACTCTCCATAGTTGTTTCATGTTTATTTCAATAATTCTCTTATTTTGTTGAATTGTACTCTTAACAAATTGCAAATACTGCAGTTTGAGTTATGCTCAATTTTTCATATTTTCTCAACTATTTTTAACTCAGAAAAAAATTAAATATGTTTGCGTATGACAGTGAATTTCATTTAGTGATGACGTTAGTTCTTGTCTTGTTATCCTTATTTTAAACTACTACAACGGAATTTGTTGTTTGTTTTTAAGAGCGTTAACATAAATGTATGAGTGTGTGTGATTTTGTGTATATGTTTTTAAATCATGTGAACATTAGTGTTAGTAGTAGTGGTGCTGATAGTAGTGGACTTGCAGTTTTTTTTTTAAACGCTTTGTATTGTTTTGTGAGTGGCCAAAGGAACACTATATAGATTTAAATTTCATTTTAGTATCAAAAGTGCATCCATTGTTTAAAGATTGTTAAATGTAACGCAAAAAAAAATCTACTGGATTTAATTTTAAAGGATTAAAAATAAAAAAATTATAAAGAAAAAAATATTTTAAAATAAATGTAAATTAAAAGTATATCAAACAAAATAAATGTGAGTGTTACAGTTGGCAGTGCCGAATCGTTTATACCCTTCATAGTGTTAAAAAAAATGTAAAGGACATGTTATAGGACCGCTCTCCGTCTTTGAAAAAGATTACAAAATTCATTTATTACACCAGTCACTTTGATTGAATACTTACAATATTTTTGTGTCCCCTACATGGGGCAGATCTAAAAATTTGTGCAATTTTAAAACTTAAAACTGACGTACAAGTTGACTTTTTCCCCTCTAGGCCTATTTTGGCCGACCACGAACTTCACCTGAACCAAAGTTTTCTTACATACAAATTTAAGATTTCAACACTTTAGGTCGTTTTGTTTAAGCACTATAGTGATTTTCACAGACAAACAGAAACGGACATAAATAAATGGACTGAAATTCGATCTAGGGTCAAACCGCAATCCTTCATTGTGTAATTCTTTCGTTCAATATTTCCAAAGTGTTACTTACAGACTGACAAACTAAACATACCACCATATGTTTTTTCAATAAAGGGTATTAAAAGAAAACAAAAAAAGTTTTTCAAAGTAAAATCTTTAGTGTTGTATTTATAATAATCATACGTATCCGTATGTTTTTCTGTGTTTTGCGGCTATTAAAACAATTCTTGGAATATTGCAAATAAATACGTTTTTTCTCAAAGTTTTCCTTTTTTTCTATAAACTAAAACCACACGATTTCTTTACGATTGTAATTTTTGTGTTTGCAAACCACAACTTTTAACTAAAAACTTTTTGCTGTTTATTTAAAATATACCTTAAGGTGAGTTTAATTAAAAATTTAAGAATTTTTTGTTCCCTCTAACCCTAATTTAAGTTTTTTTTTGTTTTATTGTTTTAATTTTAAATTTTATATTGGAATAGAAACTGTTGGGGTCAATTTCCAACTGAACAGTCATCACGGCAATTAAACTTTGGCACTGTAAAGAAAATTAAGTATAAACAGTTTTTTTTTTTCAAAAGATTAATGTTCGTAGTAAAGTGAGTGACTTACAAAATATTCGTCCTCGACTAAAAAGTAATGTTTGGCAGTTACTGGGTCATGGCAATATTTTGACCAAAGACACTTAAAACCAATGTGCATTTAGTATAAAATAACTTATTTTTGGAAAAGTAATTTTTTTAGTTAATTAACTTTTTTTTTAAAGTGTACTATAATTACAAATGGACCTGTTAAAATACCTTTTATAAAAGGTACTTTTATTATAAAAGGTACTTTTATTATCAAAGGTACTTTTATTATAAAAGGTACTTTTATTATAAAAGGTACTTTTATTATAAAAGGTACTTTTGTTATAAAAGGTACTTTTATTATAAAAGGTACTTTTATTATAAAAGGTACTTTTATTATAAAAGGTATTTTTTTATAAAAGGTATTTTTTTATAAAAGGTATTTTAATTATAAAAGGTACTTTAATTAAAAAAGGTACTTTAATTAAAAAAGGTACTTTAATTAAAAAAGGTACTTTTATTATAAAAGGTACTTTTATTATAAAAGGTACTTTTATTATAAAAGGTACTTTTATTATAAAAGGTACTTTTATTATAAAAGGTACTTTTATTATAAAAGGTACATTTATTAAAAAGGTACTTTTATTATAAAAAGTACTTTTATTATAAAAGGTACTTTTATTATAAAAGGTACTTTTATTATAAAAGGTACTTTTATTATAAAAGCTACTTTTATTATAAAAGATACTTTAATTATAAAAGGTACTTTAATTATAAAAGGTACTTTTATAATAAAAGGTGCTTTTATTATAAAAGGTACTTTTATTATAATAGGTACTTTTATTATAAAAGGTACTTTTATTATAAAAGGTACTTTTATTATAAAAGGTACTTTTATTATAAAAGGTACTTTTATTATAAAAGGTACTTTTATTATAAAAGGTACTTTTATTATAAAAGGTACTTTTATTATAAAAGGTACTTTTATTATAAAAGGTACTTTTATTATAAAAGGTACTTTTATTATAAAAGGTACTTTTATTATAAAAGGTACTTTTATTATAAAAGGTACTTTTATTATAAAAGGTACTTTTATTATAAAAGGTACTTTTATTATAAAAGGTACTTTTATTATAAAAGGTACTTTTATTATAAAAGGTACTTTTAATTTAAACGGTAATTTTATTATAAAAGGTACTTTTATTTTAAAAGGTACTTTTATAATAAAAGGTGCTTTTATTATAAAAGGTACTTTTATTATAAAAGGTATTTTTATTATAAAAGGTACTTTTATTATAAAAGGTACTTTTATTATAAAAGGTACTTTTATTATAAAAGGTATTTTTATTATAAAAGGTACTTTTATTATAAAAGGTACTTTTATTATAAAAGGTACTTTTATTATAAAAGGTACTTTTATTATGAAAGGTACTTTTATTATAAAATGTACTTTTATTATAAAAGGTACTTTTATTATAAAAGGTACTTTTATTATAAAAGGTACTTTTATTATAAAAGGTACTTTTATTATAAAAGGTACTTTTATTATAAAAGGTACTTTTATTATAAAAGGTACTTTTATTATAAAAGGTACTTTTATTATAAAAGGTACTTTTATTTAAAAGGTACTTTTATTTAAAAGGTACTTTTATTATAAAAGGTACTTTTATTATAAAAGGTACTTTAATTATAAAAGGTAATTTAATTATAAAAAATACTTTAATTATAAAAGGTAATTTTATTATAAAAGGTACTTTAATTATAAAAGGTACTTTTATTATAAAAGGTACTTCTATTATAAAAGGTACTTTTATTATAAAAGGTACTTTTATTATAAAAGGTACTTTTATTATATGTAAAATGGTACTTTTATTATAAAATGTACTTTTATTATAAAAGGTACTTTTATTATAAAAGGTACTTTTATTATAAAAGGTACTTTTATTATAAAAGGTACTTTTATTATAAAAGGTACTTTTATTATAAAAGGTACTTTTATTATAAAAGGTACTTTTATTATAAAAGGTACTTTTATTATAAAAGGTACTTTTATTATAAAAGGTACTTTTATTTTAAAAGGTACTTTTATTATAAAAGGTACTTTTAATTTAAACGGTACTTTTATTATAAAAGGTACTTTTATTATAAAAGGTACTTTTATTATAAAAGGTACTTTTATTATAAAAGGTACTTTTATAATAAAAGGTGCTTTTATTATAAAAGGTACTTTTATTATAAAAGGTATTTTTATTATAAAAGGTACTTTTATTATAAAAGGTACTTTTATTATAAAAGGTACTTTTATTATAAAAGGTATTTTTATTATAAAAGGTACTTTTATTATAAAAGGTACTTTTATTATAAAAGGTACTTTTATTATGAAAGGTACTTTTATTATAAAATGTACTTTTATTATAAAAGGTACTTTTATTATAAAAGGTACTTTTATTATAAAAGGTACTTTTATTATAAAAGGTACTTTTATTATAAAAGGTACTTTTATTATAAAAGGTACTTTTATTATAAAAGGTACTTTTATTATAAAAGGTACTTTTATTATAAAAGGTACTTTTATTATAAAAGGTACTTTTATTATAAAAGGTACTTTTATTATAAAAGGTACTTTTATTATAAAAGGTACTTTTATTATAAAAGGTACTTTTATTTAAAAGGTACTTTTATTTAAAAGGTACTTTTATTATAAAAGGTACTTTTATTATAAAAGGTACTTTAATTATAAAAGGTAATTTAATTATAAAAAATACTTTAATTATAAAAGGTAATTTTATTATAAAAGGTACTTTAATTATAAAAGGTACTTTTATTATAAAAGGTACTTCTATTATAAAAGGTACTTTTATTATAAAAGGTACTTTTATTATAAAAGGTACTTTTATTATATGTAAAATGGTACTTTTATTATAAAATGTACTTTTATTATAAAAGGTACTTTTATTGTAAAAGGTACTTTTATTATAAAAGGTACTTTTATTATAAAAGGTACTTTTATTATAAAAGGTACTTTTATTATAAAAGGTACTTTTATTATAAAAGGTACTTTTATTATAAAAGGTACTTTTATTATAAAAGGTACTTTTATTATAAAAGGTACTTTTATTATAAAAGGTACTTTTATTATAAAAGGTACTTTTATTATAAAAGGTACTTTTATTATAAAAGGTACTTTTATTATAAAAGGTACTTTTATTATAAAAGGTACTTTTATTATAAAAGGTACTTTTATTATAAAAGGTACTTTTATTATAAAAGGTATTTTTATTATAAAAGGAACTTTTATTATAAAAGGTACTTTTATTATAAAAGGTACTTTTATTATAAAAGGTACTTTTATTATAAAAGTTACTTTTATTATAAAAGGTACTTTTATTATAAAAGGTACTTTTATTATAAAAGGTACTTTTATTATAAAAGGTACTTTTATTATAAAAGGTACTTTTATTATAAAAGGTACTTTTATTATTAAAGGTACTTTTATTATAAAAGCTTCTTTTATTATAAAAGCTTCTTTTATTATAAAATGTACTTTTATTCAAAAGGTACTTAAATTATAAAAGGTACTTTAGTTATAAAAGGTACTTTAATTATAAAATGTACTTTAATTTTAGAAGGTAATTTTATTATAAAAATTACTTTTATTATAAGAGGTACTTTTATTATAAAATGTACTTTTTTTATAAAATGTACTTTTATTATAAAAATGTACTTTTATTATAAAAGGTACTTTTACCATAAAAGGTACTTGTATTATAAAAGCTTATTTTATTATAAAAGCTACTTTTATTATAAAAGGTACTTTTATTATAAAAGGTACTTTTATTATAAAAGGTACTTTTATTATAAAAGGTACTTTTATTATAAAAGGTACTTTTATTATAAAAGGTACTTTTATTATAAAAGGTACTTTTATTATAAAAGGTACTTTTATTATAAAAGGTACTTTTATTATAAAAGGTACTTTTATTATAAAAGGTACTTTTATTATAAAAGGTACTTTTATTATAAAAGGTACTTTTATTATAAAAGGTACTTTTATTATAAAAGGTACTTTTATTATAAAAGGCACTTTTATTATAAAAGGTACTTTTATTATAAAAGGTACTTTTATTATAAAAGGTACTTTTATTATAAAAGGTACTTTTATTATAAAAGGTACTTTTATTTTAAAAGGTACTTTTATTATAAAAGGTACTTTTATTATAAAAGGTACTTTTATTATAAAAGGTACTTTTATTATAAAAGGTACTTTTATTATAAAAGGTACTTTTATTATAAAAGGTACTTTTATTATAAAAGGTACTTTTATTATAAAAGGTACTTTTATTATAAAAGGTATTTTTAATAAAAAAGGTACTTTTATTATAAAATGTACTTTTATTATAAAAGGTACTTTTATTATAAAAGGTACTTTTATTATAAAAGGTACTTTTATTATTTAGGGTACTTTTATTATAAAAGGTACTTTTATTATAAGAGGTACTTTTATTATACAAGGTACTTTTATTATAAAAGGTACTTTTACTATAAAAAGTACTTTTATTATAAAAAAAGGTACTTTTATTATAAAAGGTACTTTTATTATAAAAGGTACTTTTATTATAAAAGGTACTTTTATTATAAAAGGTACTTTTATTATAAAAGGTACTTTTTTATAAAAGGTACTTTTATTATAAAAGGTACTTTTATTATAAAAGGTACTTTTATTATAAAAGGTACTTTTATTATAAAATATACTTTTATTATAAAAGATACTTTTGTTATAAAAGGTACTTTTATTAGAAAAGGTACTTTTATTATAACAGGTACTTTTATTTTAAAAGGTACTTTTATTATAAAAGGAACTTTTATTATAAAAGGAAATTTTATTATAAAAGGTACTATTATTATAAAAGGTACTTTTATTATAAAAGGTACTTTTATTATAAAAGGTACTTTTATTATAAAAGGTACTTTTATTATAAAAGGTACTTTTATTATAAAAGGTACTTTTATTATAAAAGGTACTTTTATTATAAAAGGTACTTTTATTATAAAAGGTACTTTTATTATAAAAGGTACTTTTATTATAAAAGGTACTTTTATTATAAAGATACTTTTACTATAAAAAGTACTTTTATTATAAAGATACTTTTACTATAAAAGGTACTTTTATTATAAAATGTGAAAGGTACTTCTACTATAAAAGGTATTTTTATTATAAAAGGTATACAGAAAAGTTCTTAAATTCGGAGAATTTTTTCTAATATAAACTTTCTAAGATTCTGAAACTTTCCAGGATAGTGTAGATTCTCAGTCGGTGTTGATTAACTTCAAAGTATCCTTATTCTTTAAATTTTTATAGTTGTACTAAAGTATAAAAAAGAAAATCTATAAAATTAATGACATTTCTGTCGTCACTAGTCCTACTGACAATTATTGCAATATTTTATTCTTTTTTTATACTTCAGACTGAATGACACAATAATAATAAAAACAATTGTAAACCTACAATCATTTATATGTATTATTATCGTTGGATAATAGACAAATAATTTAAGTGTCATTAAAGTTAAAGTTTTATAACTAGACTATTAAAAATCCTTTCCCGAGTAAAAATTTTTATAAGATGCAATATATAATGATATGTAACACAATATATATTTATACGCAATTTGATCCGAATAATGGTGGATGTTTTTGCATTAAAAAAGATCAACTTGTATAAAATATGATTTGATTTCATCCGAGTTTTGACCAGACATTGCTATATATTGGTGGATCTAATTAGATCTAATTGCATAAAAACATATAAAATCCTGGTGTTTTTTGGTTTGGGTTGAGATACACCACAGGTCAACGATACATTCACCAAACATATAATTTTCTAAAACAAAAAAAAATGTTTGGGTACGCTTCGAACCAGATAGGTGATATACATAACCCTAATAAGGAAATGTTTAGGAACATTTTAAAAAGTTTCTTATACTTTGCCTAAAAAACTTAGAAAATTGTTGGTTAATTGGAAACATAAAAAGTTTTATATGGAACAGAATAAGCTATATATAATTTGATGTTAAATTATACAGAAAAACAGATTTTGTATTGACCCTCATATTAATTTATTTAATTATATCAACCGTACACCTTTTAATCCGAATCATGATTAAATTATATATTACTACATATGACTGCATTAAAAAAATTTAAAAAATATCTCACGGATGTATAATCATATATAATTTATTATGTTTGTATCAAGTTATATATTGTAATATATGTTTATTTTTACTCGGGTTATTCAATTATTTTCAATTTTAATTTTAAATCTAAAACAATTTTATAATCGGTTAAAAAAAGATTCCTTTGAATACAAAAATTCCTTTTCAATTTATTCAACTTCAAATCACTTTAAATCACACATGCCAATTTACTTAATACCCTGCAAAGAGAAATAAAATGTTCACTTCTTTTTTAAACCGCCATCCACATTTGAATATGAAGAAAAAATAAAATGAAAAATGTATGAGATCTTAACCCTCTAACGTGTTTGTTTTAAATTATATGAACCTGATGATGGAAAACAGGTTTTTTAATTCTCGTCGTTTAACACATTTTTCAAATCCTTATTGTAAGAGAATCAAAATTATTTTTTTTTTTTTGTTTTTTGACTCTTTTAAGGGTTAAATACATTTTCCTTTATTTTCGCTCTATTTTTTTTTTTTCTTACTAATCGTTTAATATGGATTTAAGCAAAAAAAAAAAAGTGGCGAAATAAAAATAAACGACAAACTTCAAAAAGAAAAAAAAAACACAACTATTGAAAATTACACTTAAGTGCTTTTGAATTGTGCTCAATTGTAGTCTAGTGTTATTACTATAGTTGTATGAGTGTACGAGTTGTGCTTGTAATTGTATAGAGTAAAAAAAATCTAAAGAAAAAAAATTCAAAAGAAATCAAAATACAATAAAAAATATATGGCGCCATTTTTATTTAAATTTTTAACTGATTTTTTATATTTATTCTTTCAATTACTAAAACGTTGACCAAATTATAATGAATGTGCTCGTAGAAAAAGGACATTAACTAAGGCCAGTCAATAAGGACCATCCAAAAAACACAGGTTCTAAGATTTTTCTTTAGATTGTAACTTTTAAATGCTGTGAGTCAAATTCCGTCAAAAAGCGTTTTTAAATTTTTCCTATAACACCGTAAAACAAAATCATTTTTCGGAATGACACCTTTTCCATGCAATTTAATTCCACTTTGATAGACAAATTCCAAAAACTTTTTTTACTATTTAGGAGTAGAGCAAAGTAAACCTTTTATTCCACTTTCGTACGGAATTGAGTCTGTGACTTGCTCCTTTGAAATTTTTTCTAAGACTCGGAGACTCTTTTCGCATATAAATATTGCTGGATTCAGAGTTATAATACATGCAAACTGAATCACTTTTTTTTTTTGATATTTTGGAATGGAAATTTAAGTAACACACTGGAATATTTCTGGTACTTTTTTTGGTACTTTTGAAAAAGTACCTATAAAGTACCAGTGTTTTGTAAATTACTAAAAATCTGTAGAATTTTTTCCTACACAAAATGTCTTAATAGTTGAGACAAATTCCGATCGATTTGTTAGTGCATATTTTTTTGCATATTTTGCTTAAAATGCATATTTTTGCATATTTTGCTATTATTTCGCTATAAATGCATATTTTTAGGTCATATTTTGTATACATTTTAGTTTTTAGCTATTTTTTTTTGTGTTTTTAGCAATTTTTAAAATTTTTTTAAGATTTTTTTAAGCAATTATTAAATTTTAAGCGCCTAAAACATAGTTTTTTTAGTGCATGAAGGTCCTGTCCCTGGTTGTTATCAAAATATTTTAATTTACTTTTTTTATAAAAACTTGTTTAAAAGTGTTTTTATTTTATAAAAGGTTATTTATTAAAGGTGCTTTTATTATAAAAGGTACTTTTATATAAAAGGTACTTTTTTTTTTAAAAAAGGTACTTTTTTATAAAAGGTACTTTTTTTATAAAAGGTACTTTTATTATAAAAGGTACTTTTATTATAAAAGGTACTTTTATTATAAAAGGTACTTTTATTATAAAAGGTACTTTTATTATAAAAGGTTCTTTTATTATAAATGGTACTTTTATTATAAAAGGTACGGTACTTTTATTATAAAAGGTACGGTACTTTTATTATAAAAGGTACTTTTATTATAAAATGTACTTTTATTATAAAAGGTACTTATATTATAAAATGTACTTTTATTATAAAAGGTACTTTTATTATAAAATGTACTTTTATTATAAAAGGTACTTTTATTATAAAATGTGCTTTTATTATAAAAGGTACTTTTATTATAAAAGGTACTTTTATTATAAAAGGTACTTTAATTATAAAAGGTACTTTTATTATAAAAGGTACTTTTATTATAAAAGGTACTTTTATTATAAAAGGTACTTTTATTATAAAAGGTACTTTTATTATAAAAGGTACTTTTATTATAAAAGATACTTTTATTATAAAAGATACTTTTATTATAAAAGATACTTTTATTATAAAAGATACTTTTATTATAAAAGGTACTTTTATTATAAAAGGTACTTTTATTACAAAAGGTACTTTATTATAAAAAATACTTTTATTATAAAAGGTACTTTTACTATAAAAGGTACTTTTATTATAAAGGTACTTTTATTATAAAAGGTACTTTTATTATAAAAGGTACTTTTATTATAAAAGGTACTTTTATTATAATAGGTACTTTTATTATAATAGATACTTTTATTATAAAAGGTACTTTTATTATAAAAGGTACTTTTATTATAAAAGGTACTTTTATTATAAAAGGTACTTTTATTATAAAAGGTGCTTTTATTATAAAAGGTACTTTTATTATAAACCCTAGTAAAAATATTATGCTAATTTTACTAAATAGATCTAATTTGATCCGTAAAATGGTTGTATCAAATAATATCTAATTGTATTACTTTAGATCAAAAAATATAAAAATTGATACAATTTGATCCTGAATTTGGTCAAATCTAATTAGATCAAATTGATCTTATAATATCTATTTTTATATAATATGATGAGCAAAACCAAAATACGAATCTAATCATATATGGAACAATATCTAACCATATAAAGTGGATCAACCGTATCAAAGTGATAGATAAAATTTTATATAAATTTATACGGAAGCATATTAACTCATATAAGATTGTATCAAATTATATATGATTAGACCAGAAAATTTTTACTCGGGAAAGGTACTTTTATTATAAAAGGTACTTTTATTATAAAAGGTACTTTTATTATAAAAGGTACATTTATTATAAAAGGTACTTTTATTATAACAGGTACTTTTATTATAAAAGGTACTTTTATTATAAAAAGTACTTTTATTATGAAAGGTACTTTGATTATAAAAGGTACTTTTATTATAAAAGTTATTTTTATTATAAAAGGTACTTTTATTATAAAATGTACTTTTATTATAAAAGGTACCTTTATTATTAAAGGTACCTTTATTATAAAAGGTACTTTTTTATAAAAGGTACTATTTATTATAAAAGGTACTTTTATTATAAAAGGTACTTTTATTATAAAAGGTCCTTTTATTATAAAAGGTACTTTTATTATAAAAGGTACTTTTATTATAAAAGGTACTTTTATTATAAAAGGTACTTTTATTATAAAAGGTACTTTTATTTCAAAAGCTCTTATTTTTATAAAAGGTACTTTTATTATAAAAAGGTACTTTTATTATAAAAATGTACTTTTATTATAAAAAGGTACTTTTATAATAAAAAGGTACTTTTATTAAAAAAAGAAATTGTATTAAAAAATTATAAAGATAAAAAGGAAAAAATTATAAAAAGTACTTGTATTAAAAAAGTCACTTTTATTAAAAAAGGGAGTTTTATTAAAAAATGTGCTTTTATTAATAAATAGGTTTTAATTATACCGTCCGACCAGTGTTGCCAGTTTTTGTTGTAATTTGTCCCCAAAAAATCCTCAAATCGACTTTGATTCATCATAACTTTTATAATAAATAGGGGATAAGGTTTATTTTGGTCAAATTGGATTCGTGAACATGTTTTCTGTAAGTCTGACCAATTAAACAAAGTCCAGATCCACGTACACAAAAATTATGTAGCAAAATGTTGAGTAGAAAATTGTGCATCTTTTTCTTAAGTAGTCAACACATTTAAAGTTATATTTCTATGAACAATTACTTTTTTTATGAATCAGTCTTATAGAAAAAACGTTCGCGAACCCAATTTGACCAAAATAAAAAATATCGGGCATTTATTTAGAAAGTTATGATAAGTTAAAGTCGATTTTGAAATTTTTTGGGGACAAATTACAACAAAAACTGGCAACGCTGCGTCCGACAGCCAATATTAAACACTAACCGGATGATATGCGTCTGAAAGTAGAGATCAAATAAAGTAAAACTGCATTTACAATTTTTTATTTCGTTATCCTGTTTCCTTTTAAAAGGAATTTTTTAAAGGATTACATTTTGTAAAATATTTTTTTAATATTTGTGCTTGTCCTAGGATGCCACTAGTGATTGCAAATGAAAGAGGAGGATCTTCCCTAACATTTAAATTTCTTTTCTTTTGCCATATCAGGATAAAAGGATGTGAATGATATTGAAGAATATTGAAGGATAAGGTTTGGAAAGGACGTAACTTACCTTCTTTTTCCTGATATCTAAAAATAATAAAATAGAAAAATTAGGAGAGATCCTCCTCTTTCAATTGCCATCACTAGTGTCATATTTTATAAATTTAAAACTTTTAAGTCCTTTAAAAAGGAAACATTATCACGAAATAAAAAACTGTAAATGAAATTTACTACATTTAGTCTCTAGTTTCAAACGTTTTTTTACTATGATTTTTAAATTGACTTTTCGAAATTTATATATTTTGTGAGGTTTATTAAGAAAATATCCAATTTTAATCCCTGAAACTTAAAAAAAAAATAATAAAATTTTTCAAAAATGGTTGCCTTTACTATACTCTTTTTTGTAAAAATGTTTGAGATTTTAAAACACTTTTCTTATAAAAACTTTCGTGTTTTGAGACAATTTTGATTTCCAATTTCAAAATTTTTTCGTTGAGAAAAATGTTTAAATTCTATTACAATTTTTTTTTTTCAACAATTTTGACATAAGAATAGTCTCTTAATCTCAGATAATATCTCGTGTGAAAAAAATTTACAGATTTTGAAACATTTTTCCTGCTATTAAATTCAATTTAAAAATGCCTTCTTGTGTGGTATTTGAACTAACAAATTGTAATTTACACAAAAGTTTTACTTGCACAACTTAACACAAAATGTACAAATGTTAAAAAGTCAATGAGGGAATAGTTGTTTGGGGAAAAATTCTTAAACTTTTTCCTAAAAGACCAACTAACAAACTAAATTTTTGGTACAAAAAAAAAAACAAATATATGAACCAAAAAAAAAAAAAAAGATTACGATGAATTTATATGAAAATTATTCAAACAAAATTTACTATTCATTTGTCTGTGTGGTAAATACAGAAAAATGCAGTTACAGTAGAGCTCCGCTTAAACAAATATAAAGCGATTTTTAAAGAGAATATTAAAGCATTGTTGGTTGTAAAAAAAATATTTTCTTTTATATTCCCACAAAAAATTATTGGCTAAAAATGATCAAATAAATCTATTGATCAACAAAATTTAACTGAGTCAATCAATGTTTTGATTAAAATTTTTGTTTTAACTGTCACATTACAAATTTGCAACATACCAGATTTTTTTCGCTTTAATTTATTTGAATATATTAATTCGAAAATATACAAAATAATCGGGTTTTACTTTATTTTATTGTTGGCAACATATTAAAAAGCAAAAAAGATGAATTTTTTGATAATTTTGTCATAAGCTTACAAATCATTATTTTGACTGACTATAAATAAAAAATTTATCAAATTTTTGACCAAAGTCGAAAAAATGTTTGATTGAAAAAATTTTCAATCCATCACCTACAATTTGATGATTGGTATAACTATTTTTTTAATTGGAGGAATTTCAATCAAAAAATTTATTGAATCCGCACTTGCTTTGATTGAAATTCGTTTAAAATTTTTTCTGTGTTTGTCTGATTTTCAGATAATTCGTATACATGATATTCTACTGTTTTTTTTTTTAACCAAAAAGTGGTGGCAAGTTTTTTTTTTTGCACTTTAATGTATGGCAAAGTGCCGGTAGGTGCCTGTTTTATGAAATGTCCTTAAATATGTATGTTGTATATTGGTGACAAATACAACAAAAAAATATTCTACAATTTCCTTCCTTTATTGTTTTGCAATGTTAAAAAAGTTAAAGCATTTTTTTCTCTTCATATAATATTTTTCCATATGGTATAAAATTTTATATTCATATTACACTATGGGCCATTAAAACAACAAAGCTGCAAATAAATTTGTGTACATATTTTTATGTTATGAGATTTGTGAATTTTTTTATAAGAATTTTTGTTTTGGAAATTTGATCCCTACTTGATTTTTAGTCGACTTTGCTATGTGCGTCTGTAGGTATGGTGATCACTAGGGCAAGTACTCTCATACATCTAAAAAACAAAAATATGTGCCTATAATATGCGTCTAAAAATCCACAATATGCACTAAAAACTTTAAAAATATGCATCTAAAAATTATTGTTTTTACTAAAAAAAATAATTTGTCAACATAAATTAGACTTTGTCAAATACTTTAAAGCCCTCGACAATTCTTAAAAGTGTTTTATTGAGTGGAAACAATTTTTAGTTAGTAAAATATTTTTTTACTTCAGAAATTTTTTCTTTGAGTCACTAAATATTACTGAAGTTTATAAAAGAAAAAAAAAAATATTAAAATACAATATTTTTCTCAAACAAGTTATTTTTCAATACTTTGTGTTTTTAATTAAAAAAAAATATTTATTTTTAAAATATTTTTTTTTACTACTAACTCTAATCAAAATAAAAATGCAATTTTCCTGTAAAAAATCTTAAATTCGAAAACATTTTTTCTTTACGATTAGTGAAGAGATATTCATAAATATCTCTGAACAGAAACATGTTAAATAGGAAAAATTTTTCAGAATCTAAAAATTATACTTCCAGAATCCATTTTCTATAAAAAAAGTCATTAGAATATGATTTCGATAAATAAATAAATTTTTCTATAAAAAATAGGGGATAGAGTTTGAATTTTCCAAAGGAAGTTTTGAAAAAATATTGATGAAATTTAAAAAAAGTATAATTTATATCAAAATATGCAAAAATATGCATTTATACCCAAATATGCAAAAATATGCAACTACAAATCAATGCCATTTTATTGCAAATTCTTTGATTCAGATAGATATTTAATTTATGCTATGTTTACAATGCTGAGTACTTGCCCTAGTGATCACCATGGTCTGATAAGGCCAGACAAGAAAGTGGCAAACTATTTACTCAGTCTGAGTAGAAAAGACTGTCGCAAACTTACTGGCCTAATTACGGGACACAATGCCTGTGCTCGTCATATGACGAGATTTGGTGTCTTATCAGACCCTCTTTGTGCAGCTTGTCTTGAGGATGAGGACACAACAGAACACTACATCTGTTATTGCCCAGCTTTCTCAAGATCAAGACTCGGATAATGGGCTCTGATATTTTGTCAATGGACATGGTCCATGGACTTCCCTTGTCTGACTTTCTCAGGTTTGTGAATGCAACTGAGAAGTTCTGAGCAAGCACATTTCACTCTCTTTAAACTTTCTCTCATTCTTTACTAATCTTTCCTTCTAGGGTATGGTACAATGGAATATTTTAAGTCTGAGCGCCATGGACTCGCCTAGCTTTCTTTCAAGGCTTGTACAACCCACCCTCAACTCAATCACCATGGACAGGACCTGAAAAACTATGTTTTAGACGCTTATAATATGCACTAAAAATCCTAAAATATGCTCTAAAAATTATTAAATTAATTAAAAATAGTGCATTTTTAACTTTTATAAAAAAAATCTACTGGACATAAATTTTTTTTAAATAATATTAAAACAAAAATGGAATGTATCATTTTTGTTTTAATATTACTTAAAAAAAAAATGTATGTCCAGTTGGGCAGCAAATTAACGATATTTTTTAAGAAAAGGTCATAAAATATTATAAAAAGATTCTAAAATTGAAATTTAATACAGAAATATGCCCTAAAAATATTAAATTACACCGTCCAACAAAAAGAAAAAAAAAATCGTTGAGCATGAACTTTTAAAACCGAAACTAAATGTAGTAAAACTGCATTTACAGTTTTTAATATCGTTATGATGTTTCCTTTTTAAAGGACTTCAAAGTTTTAGAGGATTAAATTTTGTAAAATATTTTTTTAATATTTGTAATTGTCATAGGATGCCACTAGTGATGACAAATGAAAGAGAAGGATCTCCCCTAATTTTTCAATTTTATTATTTTGACATATCAGGAAAAAGGAAGTACTTTACGTCCTCTTAAAACTTTGTCCTTAAAATCATTCAAAATTTTTAACGAAATATTTTGATAAAGTTTTCAAAGGACATTATTTAAATCCTTTTTCCTCATATGGAAAAAAAAATGGTAAAATTAGGGGAGATCTCCCCCTTTAATTTGTCGTCACTAGTGGTATCCTAGGACAACTACAAATATTTAAATATTTTACAAAATGTAATCCTTTAAAACTTTGAAGTACTTTTAAAAGGACACAGTATCACGAAATAATGAACTGTAAATGCAGATCTACTCCATTTGATCTCTACATTCAGACGTATATTATCCGGTTCATTGTTAATATTGGCTGCCGGACGGTGTTATAGCAAAATATGCCCTAAAAATTTGTATTTTTGGGCAAAATATGCATTTTTAGCAAAATATGCATTTTTAGCAAAATATCCAAAAATATGCGCTAACGAATCGATGCCATTTTAAAGTAATTTCACTATTTCGCAAAGATATTTAATTCGCATTTGCATTAAAGTCTTCTCCTTGGTGTTCACCAGGGACAGGACCTTCTGCACTAAAAAACCATGTTTTAGGCGCCTAAAAAATGCACTTAAACTTTTTGAAATATGCACTAAAAACTACAAAAATATGCACTAAAAATTATAAAAATAGTGCATTTTTTAAAAAAAAATTCAAAAATTTGTTTCTTTTAATAATTTTGTACTTTCTTCGCTTGCTAACGAAAAATCATTTCGGTCAGATAAGCATTTGTGACCTCGAAAAAAACTGTGAGGCCTGCTCAACAGGCAAATTATTGATTTTTATCACAAAAATCACAAAAAAAAAAAATGATTTTTTTGATAAACATCAATAATTTGCCTGTTGAGCAGGCCTCACAGTTTTTTTCGAGGTTACAAATACTTATCTGACTGAAATAAAAAAAGCCAAAACCAAAATTTTATACAAAATATGACCTAAAAATATGCATTTACAGTATTTTCAGCAAAATATGCAAAAATATGCACTAACAAATCGATGCCATTTTAAAGCAATATCTTTGATCTGCGAAGATATTTCGTTTTTGCTGTTCTAAGTCTAACAGGAAAAAATATGCATTTAAGGCAATCCACACCAAATGTCCAGCGAAAAACAACATATGTACCGTAAGCTTCTGAATAGGTTGTTGGATAGCCCTATATGGAACTTAGAAAATTGCGTTTTTGGTTTTTCAATTTTTCAAAAACTGGGCTTAGGAGGCGTGGTCAAATATTGGAAAAATGGTCAAATTTGTGGCGAGTTGCCTTGATTAAATATTTATCACATTAAAACCGAATGCACCACAATCTCAAAAATTTCCATTTTTATATAGTTTTGTATGGGCTATCGATAAAAAATATTTTTTTTGGAAAATTTTCAGAACCTGTTCTGAAATTTTCCATTTTTAAAAAAGTCAATTTATTAAAAATCCGGCCACTTTTTTTCTTTTTAATTTTTTTTCTTTAAGTTTAGATGTTTGTCCATCCACACAAAAAAATTCAGAAACACGTTTTTCGTTTTTTTCGAGAAAATCGCATTTGAATTTTAAATTTCATAACAATTTAGTAATTTGCTTGTATTTTCTTGTGTGCAATTAATATTACTCATTCGCAACGTTAAAACAAAGAAATACAAGCAAATAACAAAATTGTTTTGAAATTTAAAGTTCAAATGCGATTTTCTCGTAAAAAACGAAGAACGTGATTCTGAATTTTTTTGTGTGGATGGACAAACATCCACACAAAAAAATTCGGCTAACACCATTGAATTCAGCATACCCGAATTAACTTTACCAGCAAGTTGCCCAGCTTGTTAATTTTTGCGACTAGCACAGTGTAATTAAACTCAGCAAAATCGGATAAAAAACTCTGCATACATGAAAAAATAAAAAATAAAAAGCTGCCCCATTGTAGCACCACTTTAAATGCACTTATTAGTAAAGAGTTCTGGTAGTACATATTTTGATTTTGTTGTAGTTTTTGTTGTCACTGTTGTTGTGAGTGAATATGGTGTTATATAACCAACCATCAAGTATCATCAATTTACAAGAGTTGATTGTGTGTTAAAATGTCATTAATTTTATGTTACAATATCATTATTAACTAACCAGTCAACTACATCAAAGCCACGTTAAGCAAGAACTCGTTATAGGGCAGAAGAAATAAATCGAGATTCTCTTGATTCCTTTCCAAACGCTGCTTCCAGTTTAGAAAAATTTCTGCTGCACACAAAGAATTGAAAATTAATTTCAACCACAAAAAATGCGGTTTTAATAACATTTTTTGATTGAAACTCCTCCGTTGAAGAAAATTGTTATACCAATTACCAAATTAATAGGTGATTAATTGAATATTTTTTCAATCAAACGATTTTCGATTTTGATCAAAAATTTGATATTTTTTTTTTTGTTAGTCAATCAAAATAATGATTGATTTAACGAATGAATGGTAAACGTATGACAAAGTTATGAAAAAATGTTATAATTTTGCTTTCCATATATTCACACAAAAAATTATTGGCTAAAAATTTTCAATTAAATCTATTGATCAACAAAATTTAAAGAATCAACAAATTTTATTTTAATTGATTACAAATAAAAAATTAATCAAAATTGTGATCGGAATCAAAAAATGTTTAATTGGAAAAAAAATCAATTAATAACCTATTTATTTAGTGATTGGTATAACAATTTTTTTCATCGAAGGAATTTAAATCAAATAATTAATTAAAATTGTATTTTTTGTGATTGAAATTTGTTTTCAATTATTTTTGTGTAGTAAGGCTTTGGTGTAAATCACCTATACACACATAAATGCCTCTACTCTATACAATTGTATTGAGGGTGTTAAAACGACAACCATATTTACAGTTACTGGGAAACATGTTATTTGTCGTTCGTTCAAATACAAAATGTTAAAAGGACATGCATACACCAACAAATATTAAGGAAATCTATATAAAGACACATAACCGGAAACGACAAAAAAAAACGAAACAATAACAAATTGTTTGTCGGAAATAATGTCCAGAGTTTATAAATTATGAATTCATTTCGTACATTTCTCCAACTGACGTGTAGTTTCATTTAAAATAACGTTATTTAACGGTTATGTAAAGATATTTGATTTTATTTTTTATGTTTTTTTTTGTTAGCAAAAGGCAGAGCGAAAGACACATGAATAAGTATACGGTAGTTACAATTTATTACTGACACCTGTCATATTATGTAAAATGACATAAGTAAAACTGAAAATGATGAATATCCTTAAGACAAGAGAGAGAGAGAGACTGACAAAAACTGTGATATGTAATTATAACATGGTTAAATCATGGATATATCACAAAAGACGTAAGAGCTTTTTTTTTTAAGGAAACATGTCACAAAATAAGAAATTTTTTATATGCACCAAAATGTTGCACTCAAATTTAAACCAAATATGAAGCAAAAGGGCCAACTTTGTAGGGTGTGGTTATATGGGGGTTAGAACCGATTTAAAACCTCTTTAGTAGTGAATGTCCTTATTTCAAATTTCATGGAGAAAACGTAAGAAAAGCAGAACAGATAGGTGAAAATCGCTAAATCGACGTAAATAGTGATACTGAGTCGCTCCGTTGAAATTTTCAGTGTTAGTTACAAACGTCAGCTCATTACAAACAGTTCTCCAGAGTGGTGTAGAGTATACTACTTTGGAATGTAGGTTCACCTCCCAAAAATTACATCACAATGTAAAAAAATATTATTTGAACAATTTTTTTTTTTTTTTTTTTTTTAAATTTTACTGAAAAAAAATTCCGCGATTTTTTTCCTCTTTTGACTTGAAAATCTTAAAGTTGTGAACAAAGTGAAAAAACAAGTAAAAAAAATTAAATTCGGCCTTGCCGTATGTATTGATACCCCCCACAATTTCAAAAAGATTATTGCAAAAAACTTTATTTAAAAGGAAATTACTTTTGAAAAAAAATTTCCGCAAAAAAAAAAAAATATTTTAGTAAAAAAAAATCCGTGATTTTTTTTTCTCTTTTTTTTGTCAAAAAATATGTTTGTACTTGTTTAAATACCATTCGGTGTTCAATTATGTTCACATATGTCAACCAGCAGCCGAATTAAAACATTTTGTATTTTTAGGTTATGTTGAATGTACTAAAATGTTTGAGGTGTCCTTAAATTTTCGTTCATAACTTTTGAACCGCTGTACCGATATCGCTCAAATGCAATACCAAACTTCTCGGGAGAACTTCCTATAAATATGTTTAATTTCAGTCATCTCCGTGTAATCTTTTGGCCGTCATCACCATTTCCTAAGACAGACAGACGGATATCGCATAAATGTCTCAAAATCGATCATTATATAGAGGGTATATATAAGTTTGTCATTCCGTTTGTAACACCTCGAAATATTGGTCTAGGATCCCATAAAATATATATATTCATGATCCTCGATTGATTTTAGGACGATCTAGCGATGTCCGCCCGACCGTCTGTCTGACTGTCTGCCTGTTGAAAACACGCTAACTTTTGAAAGACTTTACGGAGGCAAATCAGTCCAGTGCACTATAGGAAATTTTACCCATTTTTTGGCCAAAAGTCAAAATTAAAATTTTTGCAAACATTATTTTTTTTCACATTAATATAAAAAAAACTTAACAAAGTAAACAATTCTTTCTCAATTTTTCGACAGAATTGATGTACTGTCACTTTATCAGTAGTTTTTCTTGCAATTTCTTACTTAGTTATAAAATAACGATTGAGAGCAGCGAATTTTGTGATAGCTTCTAACAAAAGTTTTTATATTAAGAATTTATAGTTTTTAAAAACTAAAAAAATGGAAAATAATGTCAAAGGTGAGTACTTTAATGATAAATAGTGAAATGTTGGTGAACTCATCTATTAGATCGATTTTATTGGAAAAATTGAAGTGACCTTAAGATGAACTTATTGAAGTATGAATTGGAATTTTATTTTGACTTTAAAAAAAATGATAGCATATGTTAGCTATAAAACCATAAAAGTTCTCTAGGACAATCAATTACCTTCCGAATTTAAAAAATTTCAAGGTCGGATATGTGCAAACTTTTTTTTTATACCCATTTTTCCAGGTGACTACTGAGTGCCAAATTCAGAGTTATTTAATACATGGCGAGAGAAATAAAGCAGAGGTGGATAAGGAGCCGCTATTTCTGACCATTTCTTTTCATACATTGCTGAGAGTGAATGTTTCGAAAACTTTAAACAATATATAAAGGAGGAATTAAGAATATTTTGTTCATATATAAATATGAAAAGGATTAAAAGTTGTAGGAGTTTGAAAATTTTTGAAAGACAGCATGCTGTTTGGCTTAAAGGCAATACTTGGCTAAAAAAAACTTGAAACGCAGCCTGCCTCCACTAAATCGAAACCTGGGCGACCGCAATTAACTTTTTTGTCAAAATCTGCGAGAACAAAAATACGAGTTACAGCAGAAATCTCTAAAGATCTAAATAGGGAAGTTGAGCCCCTAGCTCTTGCATCATCTACGGCTGCCCGTAGTGGCATTTTGAAATGTAGTTGACGACTTGGAACTCAAAAATAAAATTTTTGAATAAAATCCTTATTAAAAAGTAGGTTTGTTTGACACTTCTTAACATTGTTAAAATAAATTTCTACTGTTATCTTCGAAAGTTAGTGTACACTCAAAAAAAAGAAATTGTAAAAACAGTTTAGAAAGCCATATAATCTATCAAGGATCTAAAAAATCTTAGATGCAGCAACTTATAACCCGAGAACCCTGTTTGGAACTAATTATTAGGTAATTTTTTAGGTAACTTTACTAATTTTTTTTTTGAGTGTATGAAAACCTTTAAGAGTCACTCCCTCCCTCTAAAGAGTCTTCCAAAAGTCAAATAAAAAAAATCAGTCAAATCGGTCCAGCCGTTTGGCTGTAAATAATTTTGGCCAAAAAAAGGGTAAAATTTCCTATAGTGCAGTGGTTCAAAAAAAAAAGTTATGAGCAAAAGACTGAATTTCGGCAAGGGGTTTTCGTGAATTTACGAGATTGAATTTCAGCCAAATCGGTCTAGTGGTTCAAAAGTTATTAGCAAAACCTTGAATTTCAGATTAGTTTCACCTTAAATTCACGTGTTGAAAACCCGTTAAACATCTTTTAAAAACATGGGTAAGTCACAAAAATAATTTACAACGTATTTTTGTCACTAAAAATATTTTTACACTAAAAATCACAACAAAAATACACTCGAAAAAAATTTACACTAAAAAAAAATTTTTGTAAATTATTTTTTTTTTTTAGAAATGTTTATATCACACAAAAAATTATTGGCTTAAAATTTTCAATTAAATCTTTTGATCAACAAAATTTAAATGAGTCAAGCAATGTTTTGATTGAAATTTTTTTCAAGATACTAATTTTTTTTCGGTTTAATTTATTTGAATAGAATAATTCAAAAATATACAAAATAATCGGGTTTTACTTTTTTTATTGTTTGGAACATATATGAAAGCAAAAAATATGAATTTTTGGATAATTTTGTCATAACCTTACAATTCATTTGTTAAATCAATCATTATTTTGATTGACTTTAAATAAAAAATTGATCAAATTTTTGATCAAAATCGAAAAAATGTTTGATTGAAAAAAATTTTAATCAATCACCTACAGTTTTGATGATTGGTATAACAATTTTCTTAATTGGAGGAATTTCAATCAAATAGTTGATTGAATCCGCGTTTTTTTTGATTGAAATTCGTTTCAAATTTTTTCTGTGATCTAAGCGAATATTTTAAGATTATTCGTAGTATTTTTAAAATTTTTTGTAGATTTTTTTGAATGCATATATTTAGTCAGAGAAAAAAATCATTTATTTAGCTTTGAAAGGGCTAAAACTACCCATTTTAGTCAATCAAAAATAATTGTTTGCCACTGAGTCAAAAGACTTTCGAAATTTTTTAAAAAATTTCTAAAAACGCCGAAATTATACGTTACATAAAATGTTTTCTTTGTGCCTAAAAGTATGCACTTATTTTTTAGACCAAACATCGAAACTCGTTTGATACAGTGGTTTTGTCACAATTGGCACTTAAGACCAATTGTCATTATAAGGCCGATTTTCGATGTTTTGTGTAAAAAATTAGTGCATACTTTTAGGATTAAAGAAAAGAGACTATATTACGTATGATTTTCGACATTTTCAGAAATATTTCTTAAAATATCGAAAATCAGTCAACTAAGTGGTATAAGAAAACAATTTTTTTATAATTGCAAAAAAATAGAAAAAGTTTATAAATTTTTAAAGTAAAATATATGATTTTTTTTCTGCCTAAATATATGCATCAAAAAAAGAAAAATTTTTTTACACATAATTTCAGTTTTTTTTACAAATAATTTCAATCTTATCGTGAAAATTGTCCTTAGGAGTATTTGTGGTGTGTGTTTGTTTTTCCCAGATTTTTATTTTTTATGTATCATTTCGATATGATTAAAAAAGTTTTTCTTTTGACTTTTTAATGAGTTTTTAGGGGGAGATAAGCATCGTTAGTATTATGTGAACAAAATATAGTTTAAAGCAATATTTTGTTAACAAAAATAATGTCAAAAGTGTTAATAAATAAATTTTGATTAAAGCCGCTAATATCACTGATTTAAATCCATATACTAAAAACAAAAAGCTTCATGATGAAAAGTTATATCAATATAAAGAAATTTATTAGCATTTTTCGTCTATTGCAAGGTGTCAAAAAATAAAAATTAATAAATGTTTTCCTTTATTGGTGCCAATTTAAAAAGTTTTATCACAATGATTAATACAAAAAGTTTCATTATAGTGATTACAAGTTTTGTTATGAAACATTTCATAATGATTGATAAAACTTTTTGTTAATATAATAAAGACTATTTCAACAAGATGAAAAACTTTGTCTATTTTTTTAAAAGCTTTAACATTTGCAGCAAAAACTTTTAACATTAGAAACAAAAGCTTTAACATTAGAAACAAAAGCTTTAACAATATTTGCAAAAGCTTAATAAATCTGACTTAAAACTTCGTTAATATGATGTAAATCTTTAAAATTTATTTAATCCAGTTTCTTTTAGTGCATTAAATTCATTTTTAAAAGCACGTAATATTTTACGTGCGCTTGAAAACATTTACACCTCTTTTTAATGAATTTAAATATAACTCTGCAAATCTGCTGTATTTAGTTTTTTTGCTTTTGTCGAAATTCATGCTACTAAATTTCATGGAAAATGCATAGAATATTTTCACATGCATAAAATCTTTGATCTGCACAATTTTTATAGTAAAAAAAATCCATATGGTTTTTTTGAATTGGAAAACACAACACGCCGCTAAATAATACAATTTTACAATCGTTGCATACAAAAACCATCCTTAAAAAAGGAAAAACAATAATCAACCTTTATTAAAAAAAATGCCAAAAAACAGAAACAAATTCGTATGGTTTTTGCACTCAAAATAATAACTCTGTAAAATACTCTGTAAAATGACTGTAATCTCAATTCAACAGATATTTGACAGAGTTTTCTGTCAAAATACAGTTTTAAAGAAAATACTTTGTATTTTGTTGTGACAAAAAAACAAAGTTTAATCTGTAATATAACTTTTAACTTTGTTATCTTAATTTAACAGATAATTAACAGAGTTTTCTGCTAAAATACAGATTTAAGCGATATACTCTGTATTTTTGTAACCAAAAAACTAAGTTTTATCTGTATTTTTACTTATTTCTATGTAATCTTAATTTCATAATTAAAAACAGAGTTCTGTGTAAAAACACCAAAATTTTATCTGTATTTTTTTTTTAAGAAATTGGTAAAAAAGTACAAAAAAAAAAAATCTTATCAAAAATCTTTAAAAATTTTCCAAAATAACATGTATTTTACAAAACTCTGTAAATTTACAGAGTTTTTTTTCTGTAAAATTTTGGTTGCATCAAATGGATTGCACAAATATATGTAAATTAACAGAGTTTTTCTTTGCTAAAAAGTGTTTTATTTAACCAATATTTTACTAGAAACTCTGTAAATTAACAGTTTTTTTGTCAAAATCATTTTACAGAGTTTTATAGTAAAATTACCAAGAAATGTTGCTAGCTGGAAAAGTATGGTGTACTCTGTTAAATTAGCAGAGTTTTTCTGTAATTTAACAGAGTTATTATTTTGAGTGTGGTCTTTCATTTTTTTACCAGCTCCTGGTTAACTAAACCAATAAATGTTTCAAAGTCAGAAAAAACAAAATCTAGACAAAAAATAAATCGATAAAATCCAATTTAAAGTAATACTCTACATTGGTCATTGTCATACACTCATAATAATAACTCTGTAAAATACTCTGTAAAATGACTGTAATCTCAATTCAACAGTTATTTGACAGAGTTTTCTGTCAAAATACAGATTTAAAGAAAAAACTTTGTATTTTGTTGTGACAAAAAAACAAAGTTTCCTCTGTTATATTACTTTTTACTTTGTAATCTTAATTTTACAGATAACTAACAGAGTTTTCTGCTAAAATACAGATCTAAGCAAAATACTTCGTATTTTTTTATAACCAAAAAAGTTTTCAGTTTTGAGTAGTTTTTGTTTTTGTTACCAAACATCAAAATTTTATCTGTAATTTTTTTTTTTGAGAAAAAGTTAAAAAGTTTTTTTTTTTTTGAGAAAAAGTTGAAAAAGTAGCAAAAAAAGTTATAAAAATTTATTTTTCAGAAATCTTGTAAAAATTTTACAAAATAACATGCATTTAACTAAACTCTGTAAATTTACAGAGTTTTTTCTGTAATTTTTTTTTTTTTGCATCAAATATATGTACATTTCATAGTTTTCCTTGCTAAATGGTGGTTTATTTAACCAATATTTTACTAGAAACTCTGTAAATTAACAGTTTTTTTTTTTGTCCAAATCATTTTACAGAGTTTTATGGTAAAATGACAGAGTTTTCTCTGTAAAAAAGCTTTCATATTTAACCAATATTTTACTACTTATAAACTCTGTAAATTAACAGTTTTTTTCTGTCAAAATCATTTTACAGAGTTTTTTTAGTAAAATTACCATGAAATGTTGTTAGCTGGAAAAGTATGGTGTACTCTGTTAAATTAGCAGAGTTTTTCTGTAATTTAACAGAGTTATTATTTTGAGTGTAAAAATTAAAAAAAAATGGGAGAAAATACTTTTTAGTGGTTTTAAATTAAGCATTTAAAAATAAAAATTTAAAAAAATTTGGACAAAAATGTTGTTTTTTGAGTAAAAAAAAATTTGTATGGCAAAGAAGTTTTTCAAATATTTATTTTACCAGTCCTAAAACTTATGTGGTACAAATTTTAGGTCAATCAGATTTAATAAACCCGTGGATACCGGCGCACGGTCGATCAAAGTTTGAAATATTTAAAAACTCCAAAAAAAAAAAATTAAATATGTCTTGCGACACATCATATTTATTAATTTTGATGTGCTAAAGCGAATATCAAAAAAATTTTAAATTCGGTCGAACGGTTTTTTTTCTTCGTCTAAGTAAGTTAAATAAAATCTTAACATTTTTTCCCCTTAACCCTTTCATAGAGCTGAGACAATCGTGCATTTAAACTTAATTTTAGCCAAATCGGATAATTTTAATCCGTGGCGCTCTTCGACAAAAATTTTAGACTTTTGGAAAATTTTCACCAAAATTTTTAAAAAATTTCCACCAAAATTTTGAAAAAATTACAATAAACAAGTAGAAAAATTTAATTCGACTTGGTCGAATCTATGAATACCCTCCACAATGTTATCTGATAGTAATTTTCTAAAAAAAAATTAAAAAAATTGCATTACAAATTTTTTATTAGAAATATGTATATTATTTTGAGTCAAACTTTCTTTTAATCAATCAAATTTTTTTGAGTGTACAATTTTTTTGACTGTCAACATTTTTTTGAGTCTGCCATTTCATTCAAAAAAATAGTAATGTGTAAATTTTTTTTTTTGAGTGTAACATTTTTTTTTTGAGTGTAAATTTTTTTTTTAAAGTAAATTTTTTTTAGTGTACAAATTCTTTGAGTAACAAATTACTTTGTAAAATATTTTTGTTGTTTTAAACCTACATATATGTAATACATAAAAAACTATTTCACATATTTTCCTCTTTTTATATTACCATCCTTTTCTTTAAAAACCAAAAACAAATTAACATTCAATCATACACATACTTTATTTGATTTTTTCCCGTTACATACAGTTACACTAACAATAACAAATATTTACTTGTCTAACAACTAAACTGCACCCCACGACAAGAAAACAAACAACAACAAGTTTTACAAAACTGGTATTTCACCATGCTATTAAAACTAGTTTAACGAGTTTTCAACAGTTTAAGGTGAAACAAATCTGAAATTCAGTGCATTGCATATAACTTTTGAACCACTGAACTGATTTTGCTGAAATTCAAAACCAAACAGCCTTGGGGAACAACAAATATATATGCTAAGCTTCAGTCCCCTCAGAATTGTCTTTCGAAAGTTATAGTGGTTTTAATCTTGTAAATTCGAAAAATACCCTTCCCGAAATTTACTATTTTGCTCATAACTTTTGAACCACTGGACCGATTTCGCTGGATTGCAATACCAACCTGACCCGGTAAATGAAGAACATATATGTCAAACTTCAGGAGCCTCCGTAAAGTCTTTCAAAAGTTAGCGTGTTTTCAACGGACAGACAGACAGACAGACGGACGGACGGACGGACGGACGGACGGACGGACATCGCTAGATCGACTTAAAATCGATCAAGGATCATGAATATATATACTTTATGGGGTCCTAGACCAATATTTCGATGTGTTACAAACGGAATGACAAACTTATATATTAGACTGCCCAGAAAAAAACAAAGTTGTTATTTTCTTGGGGGATACCTGCGAATTTTGTTCCTTTTTGTGCAAAAAAAGTTCGGTTTTTTTTGGGGATTTTTAAAATAATATCTAGAGGTCGCGATCTCGCGTTTTATAACGATTTATTTTTTTTGAGTTTTTTATTATTTTAAATTGTTAAATATGATTAATATGATAAAATATTAATAATTTCAGACAAAAAAAAATAAATTAAAAATTAAATATCGCTCATTCCATGAGATGTCTCCCAGCATCTAATCAAATGTTCTTTAATTTATTTGAAATTTCGCACACAGGTACACTATGGAGCAATTAAAATAAATTCGTTTTTAGTTTCGCGAAAATCCACGAATTCGCGAATATATTCGCGTTCGCGAATTCGTGGATTTTCGCGAAACTAAAAACGAATTTATTTTAATTGCTCCATAGTGTACCTGTGTGCGAAATTTCAAATAAATTAAAGAACATTTGATTAGATGCTGGGAGACATCTCATGGAATGAGCGATATTTAATTTTTAATTTATTTTTTTTTGTCTGAAATTATTAATATTTTATCATATTAATCATATTTAACAATTTAAAATAATAAAAAACTCAAAAAAAAATAAATCGTTATAAAACGCGAGATCGCGACCTCTAGATATTATTTTAAAAATCCCAAAAAAAAACCGAAATTTTTTTGCACAAAAAGGAACAAAATTTGCGGGTATCCCCCAAGAAAATAAAAACTTCGCTTTTTTTCTGGGCAGTCTATTATATATACCCTCTATCACTAGAGTGGAGGGTATAAAAAATTATCTAGTGATACATTTAAAATACATAAGATACGTTTAAAAAAAAAATGAAATCGGTCGAGCATACCGCCTATTAAAATGTATCAAAATATTTCCAAGAATGGCCGTTTTTTCCTACGTACAAGAAATTTAAAAAAAGAAATCGGACAAATTTTTGCCTTCCACTATTTCATAGACCTTAAGATAAACTTTCATTTAAACTTCATTTGAGCCAAATCAAATCGCTTAAAACCATGGCGCCCTTCTATCAAAGTTTGGAGTTTTTAATGAAAATTTTCTAAAAAACCAAAACTTTGATGGAAGGGCGTCAGGGGTTGAAATAATTAAATTGGGTTCAGCTTAAATTAATTTTAAATGAAAGTTTGCTTCAAGCTCTATCAAAGGACCAAGGAAAAAAAGTTTGAGAGTTTTGTATACTCCAACCACAGTATGTGGTATGTATACTCACTTTGTCATTCCGTGTGTAAAACGTCTGTGGAAACCACGATTCAGTCCAAACAATAAGACCTACACTCAGAAAAAAATGAACTAAAAAATGGGAAATTAACTAAATTTAAGGAAAATTGATAATGATTTAGCTTCAGTGCCATATTTTCCTTCTTTTAAGTTCATTATTTTTTAAAAATAAGGAAAGAAAAAAAAAATTAAATTATGCCAATTTGAACTAAAAAAATGGGAAGAATTTTATTTCAAGTTTGTTCATACATATTTGAGGACCCGATTTGGTGAAGACCCCATTGGGTTCGGAACCAAAAGGGTCAGCCCCCGATGAACCCTGAGCCAGTTAGGGTCTTTAAGAATCGTCCTAGTTTTTGCTCCAAAATTTTTGTCCGTTTCGCTCTACCTTGCTTAGTTTTTGAGATATGTTAATTTAGAGGACTACTGGGGTCTTGAGAATTTTAAAAAAACTCGATAACTTTTCAAAGTATTACTCGGGGAGCTTTTGGGTATTTGGTGGTCTTATTCTAAGTGTCAAGAGCTACAACAATGCTTTAAAACTTTTTGTTGTGTTGGCAATATTTACCAAGATATGAGCATTTAAAAATTTTCAGGAATGCCAACTTTTTTAAATCCAAAGTTAGGACCCATCTGGGTCCACACATGTGAAGATAGAGAAATTTCCCCAAGTTTAAAAATTTTACTAAAATAGTGGAAAAAACTTCCTCAAATCTAAGAATATGAACTGATTGGTAGAAAATTACGTCCTAAAACTAAAGAAGAGGAATATTTCCTAAAAATAAAGATTTTTTCATATATTTAGGGAAAATTTCTTGGTCGGTAAGAATTTCTTCCATTAATTAGGGAATTCCATTTAAGGAAAATAATGGACATGAACTAAAACTTTGAAAATTTCTTAACTTTTAGTTAAATTTAACTAAATTGTGGGAAAATTTATAAGTTTTGTTTTAGAATGTATCAGAATTTGTCTCAAATTTATACGAAAAATGACTCAGAATCTGAAAACTTTTCTTTACGTAAAAATTTCTCAGAATCGGACAATTTTTCTATAAGAAATAATGTCTTGGAATCTGAGAATTTTTTTATACAAAAAATATAATTTTTCTGTAATTTGAAGTTGGTACACTTTTATTATAATTATAATAATAATTGCTTGAAATTTGTATAAGTTGCGTCTGCTTTATTTTGTAATTGCCTTTAAATAACAATCATACGCAACGGTGCACAGTGGTTTATTTTTAATAATTTGGCTATTTAGTAAGTATCCAGTCAGAAAAATACAATCGCAAAAGCGTTGTGAAAGCGTTGTGGACGGTTGTACGAGCGTTCTGTATACCAAATTCAAAGCGCCTTCAGATGATCCGAATGATAACATCGATCTACGCTAGGTTTAAAGCGTTTTAAAAGCGATGTAAAAAGTACTTTGAGAACGTTTTTTAAAGTCATCAAAGCGCTTTAAACCCCAAAGTAAAGAATTTTTGTTTTAGTTCGGGTATTATAATAATTTGTTTGATACAAAGTGAAATCCGAAAAAAAAAATTTTTTTGTACTCCAAAAAATTTTCGAAACTTAGAAAATTTAAAAAAAAAAAAAAATCTAAAAACATTTTTGATAATTTTTTTTTACTTAAAAAACAAAAAAAAAATTGTTATTCAAAAATAGTTTCGGAACTTAGAAATTTTTTTCAAAAAAAATCTAAAGAACTCTTAAAACGCTTTTCGAATACGCTCGCAAAGCGTTACAAAAAAACGCTTTGAGATTGCTTTTTTTTTTGTTATAGTGCTTTCAGAACACTTTTCGAAAACGCTCGCAAAGCGTTTGAAAAAAGCGTTTTGAGAACGCTTTTTTTTGTTACAGTGCTTTCAGAACGCTTTTTTTTTAGAACCGTCGCCAATTTCTGCTTGGGTAGGTACTGGACCAATTGCAGCGAAATTCATAGCGTTTATAGCCAACGTAATTTCGGGCTTTTGTATGGACGATGGACCGAGCCCACATGTCCATTAAGGGCACCACCAGAATCCCCTAAAGTAGGACATGTTCAGTGCACAAAAAAAATCTTTAAAGTCATCAATTTTAAATGCGTGAAAAAAAATCTAGCGCTGAACTAAAAAAAGCCTTGGGGGTTTTGTTATGTAAAATGTCAACTTTCATTTGCTTTTGGTTTCATCCCATTCCTAATTGGAAAGTTCGATTTTGTATCACTGTGTAATAAAAGAAATACTGCATATCACCTCTTGTAGGGTAAACACAACAGGAAATTTACACAACATATAAACAAAAATCCTTTATTCAACTAAAATCTAGACAAAAAAGGTTTTTGTTGAAATGGAACAACAGCTATTTTTTTTTTTTAATCTACCAAAAACGTTTTGTTCTTTTTTTCACTATTTGGTGGAGATTTTGTTGCATTCTGCTTTTAAATTATGGCCATTTGTAGGTTTCAACAAAGTAAATGTGTTTTATTATTTTTTTTTTTTCAAAGCTCTGCAGGACATTTTAACCAAAAATGAAGAAGTCTACGCAAGAAAAAATCTGTAAATATGGTTTTTTAGATAAAAACGCTAACCAGAAGCCAAATCAATAAACAAAAATTTTTTGCTGCGTTATTTCAAATTGAAGAAATTGAAGAAATTTTTGTTTACTCTTCACTAACAAGGGAGTGAACTGAAATATGCATATGTGTGGAGCAGTGATGCCCAAAGACTAGTTAGATCAACGAAGAATAATCGGCTTTTTACTTTTACACAACCCGAACGTCAACAAAAATAAAAACAGAAAGCGTAAAAAAATCAATCAGTTGCTTGTCAGCATTCAACTATGCTGACTTTCTAAAAAAATTAGAAGTTCCTGATGCTTTTCATAATCTGGGGTTCTATAGTCGAAAAGTCGATTAATCGACTTTATGTATAAAAACGTCGAAAAGTCATAATCGACTTTTTTGTTGTTAAAAAGTCGAAAAGTCGACTTTTGCTTTCGACTTTTTTTCGACCTTTTTTTGATTTTTTTTTCGACTTTTTTCGAATTTTTCCACTCTTTTCGACTTTATCCACTTGATTTGTTTTTTTTTTTTTTATTTTGTCAGATGAAAATTATGTTACCATGTATTTTGTATGTGAAGCAAGAATGCCAAATTCATGAGTTAGAAAGTGGTAAGTGAGATATTTACCAATAGTTTTTTTTGATAATTGTAAAAACCTCAGTGATAGCCCAGCAAAAATAAATCGAGATTTTGGCGACACAGCATCTTTTTATAGCATACCGAAGCGCATCCAAGGAGCGCTCTTGAGGATGCAGTAAAAGTAAGGGGAAAAAATTAAAATTTTTTGTTAAGATTTTTTATATCAAACTCAAAATATAAAATTATATTTTGATAAAATTTCATACATGCTTTCCTTTTTAATATATTTAACACTTTTTGAATAAAAAACCATGAGTTTTGGAAAAAGATACATGATTTCACTGCATCATTATTGCGCATTAATCAGCTCTGCGAAGAGTGCTTCAATCATAACACCTCACATTTTGAATGAAAAAAAAATTGAGTACACTATTTTCACTTTAATTTCAGAAAATACAAATTATATTACAAAAAATGTCCAATCATATTTTAGAATCTCCAATTATATTTCTAAAATTTCAAATATAATTGAAATTTTTTGAAATGTAATTAAAATTTGTTTAATTATAAGTGGTAATATCTGAAATATAAATGGAAGTTTCTGAAATATAATTTGAAATTTTCGAAATATAATTGAAATTTTTTTTTAAGTAATTGAATCTCTTAGGCGATATTTCTTCCAAATGCTTGCAGGAGACAACTGATTTTCAGAATTAGTCAATTGTATTTAAGGTTTTCCAATTGTATTTAGAAATAGTCAATTGTATTTCAGATTTTGTAATTTGTGTTTCAGAAATAGTCAAATGTGCTACATCTTTATTCTGCATAAATCAGCTCTAAAAAGATACATGAATTCACTGCATCTTTATAGCGATTTTTTAAGCGCTTTAAAGAGATGTGAATTCAGTGCATCTTAAGAGCGATTTTTCGGTGTATCCAACTAGCGCTCTAAAGTGGGACATCACCTTAGAGAATCATGCATGAATTCAGCAGGTTTGGATGCGCATCTTGACTCGAGTTTCCTTCACTAAAAATATTTTGTAAGTAAATTCAACTGAAAAAACGTTTAAAACAATCGTTTTTCCTTTTAAAAAACGGACTACTTATATTTCATTTGAAACAACAGACTTTTTCAGTTATTTTTAAACATTAATAAATGACTAGACATTCCGTAAAACAAACGATATTTCAGTTATTTTAACCGTTTACAATTTTTCATTTTGTGGAGTAAAAATTAAATTTTTTGAATAACAAACTACAAAAACCGTTCTTCTGTAAAATTATACGGTATAATCAGTCACAAATAATTCAACTGATAAAAATATTTTTCCGTAACTTTTGTAGTTTATTGTTTTAACAACTGTGTAAATCATTTAATATTTTATTTTCTTTGAAAAACAAACGATAAAACGTTTAAAACAACTTTAACTAAAAACTTTTTGAATAACCGTAAAAAAGTTACTGTAAAACTTTTCTGGGTGTTTCCAAAAGCTGCTGCCAGTTCAGCAAAATTTCTGCTGGGAGGGTTCTATAAATCGAAAGTCGACTTATGCTTTCCTTTTTTTTTCAAATAAATAAAATACAATAAAAAAATTGAACCTAACTGCTTACAACATGTCAAAAACAAACTTTTATTTACAAAAAATCGACTTTTTAAGAGTTGTAAAAAGTAAAAAGTTGTAAAAGTCGAAAAACCGAAAAAAGTCGACTTTTTAAAGAAGTCGAAAGGTCGCAAAGTCGACTTTTTAAAATTTTAAAAAAGTCGAAAGATCTACTTTTTTGAATTTGAAAAAAGTCGAAAAGTCGACTTTTTGTTGCGACTATATAACCCTATCATATTCCCGGTCAGTGGTTAAAAAGTTTCGAGTGAAAATCTGAGTACATCTTGAAATTTTTAGTACATTTTTTAAAAAAAAAATTTTTTCAAAAAAAAAAAAAATTTCCGCGAAAAAAAAATTTGTTAAAAAAAAAATCCGCGATTTTTTTATATTTTTGTCAAAAAATATGTTCGTACTTATTTAAATACCATTTAGTGTTCAATTATGTTGACATATGTCAACCAGCAGCCGAATTAAAGCATTTTGTATTTTTAGGTTATGTTGAATGTACTAAAATTTTTGAGGTGTCCTTACATTTTCGTTCATAACTTTTGAACCGCTGAACCGATATCGCTCAAATGCAATACCAAACTTCTCGGGAGAACTTCCTACAAATATGTTATGTTTCAGTCATCTCCGAATAATATTTTGGCCATGATCACAGTCTTACAATCCATCAGGGATTATGAATTTATATACTTTATGGGGTCCCAGACCGATATTTCGATGAGTTACAAACGGAATGACAAACTTATATATACCCTCTATCACTAGGTTGGAGGGTATACAAAAATAAGAAAATTTTAAAAATTCAGAAATTTTCAGAAAAAATTGTGGAAACTTTTGGCAATTACAGAAATCGGGTAAACACAAATCGGAAAATTAAACAAAAAAAAAAAAAAATCCAAAAAACTAAAAAAAATTTAAAATTTTGGAGCTAGGTTATCCTAGCTCGAGGTCATTCTCATAAAATAATTTTGACAAAAATTATTTTTCTATTTTAAATTTCTTTATGTTGGCCATTTTTGCTAGAGACTTTGCCGATACGCGTTTCGGTATTTGTCATATTCCATTGTCAAGACTATTTAGCGAATATAAAAACCCTGTAGTTCAAGTAGCATAGTGAATTTAAATTTTTATTAAAATTGTTATTGTTGTTAAAAAATGTGTAGTGTCCGACCGAATATTCGGCTTCGGCTACGGCCAAAAAGCACTATTCGGCTTCGGTCACATTTTTGGCCAAATATAGCCGAACACCGAATAATTGTATAAAATTTGTACTCACGTGTTGAAAAACACACTAAACACACTTTGAATCACATTAGTAAGCCACAAAAACATTTTATTAAGTGTTTTTGCAGCTAAATTAAGATTTTACACTCAAAAAAATTTTTCGATCGAAAAGAGAATTACACTAAAAAAAAATTTTATTTACAAAAATCCATAAAAAAAAGTTTTTTGCTCAAAATAAATCGTTCTGGACAACATTTTAATACATTTGTGTATTCCGCCAAGTCGAGTTTCACTTTTTCTTGTTTTTACTACAAAAATATTTCTTTTGAATATTCGGTTTCGGCCGAATGGTGAAAATTTTACCGAATATTCGGCTACAACCAAAAAAGGTGTATTCGGTGGGACACTAAAAATATGTAATACATTGTCTTAAAATTCTTAAAGAGTTCAAAGTTTCAAGTAGTTTTATTAAATATATGTTAACAACAAAAAAATTTATATAAAAAAACTTTGTTCAAGTGAAATGAAATGCACTTACATTTTTATTTTTGGAATCATGTCAAGGACAATTATTTAATAATACAAAAGCCAGCCAAAAAATAAAATGAAAATCATGTTTAAAACGGATTCACCATAAAAACACCCCTTCCCACATTGGTTAACTGCAGAAAAAATTAAGAATGCCAATGATAAATGGGTGAAAAAAAAAGAAATTCAACCGAAAGTATCTAAAACCAAACTAACCGAGTAAAAAAGTTTATATATAATTAGATAAAATTATGTATAATTATATAAAATTATATATACAGCGTTCTGTTATAAGAAAATTGGATAAAATTATATATAATTTGATCAAATTATATATAATTGGATAAAATTATAGTAGTATATAGTTTTATCCATAATTGGTTAAAAAAAATTTGTAATAAAATTTTAGGAAATTTGATATAATATTTAGTGTCCGACCGAATATTCGGCTACGGCTTCGGCCAAAAAGCAATATTCGGCCACTATTCGGCCACATTTTTGGCCGAATACCGAATAATTGTAAAAAAATTGTACGCACGTCTTAAGTAGAAATCACACTAAACACTTTTTTAATCACATAAGCCACAAAAATTTTCACGAAGTGTTTTTGCACCTAAAAAAATTTTACACTCAAAAAAATTTTCCAGTCAAAAAAAAATTACGCTCAAAAAAAATTTTTTTTTTACAAAAATGTCTAAAAAAGTTTTTTTCTCAAAAAAAAAAAAAATCATTCTAGACAACGTTTTTATCGATTTATGTATTTCGCCAAGTCGAATTTTACTTTTGTTCTTGTTTTTACTACAAAAATATTTTTTTTTTTAATATTCGGCTACGGTTTCGGCCGAATAATTAAAATTGGGTCGAATATTCGGCTTCGGCTACGGCCAAAAAAGGTGTAGTCGGTCGGACACTAATAATTTTATAAAACCAAATTTTTGATAAAATTATGTATACACCCAAAATAATAACTCTGTAAAATGGCTGTAATCTTAATTCAACAGATATTTGACAGAGTCAAAATACAGATTTAAAGAAAAAACTTTGTATTTTGTTGTGACAAAAAACAAAGTTTCTTCTGTAATATTACTTTTAACTTTGTAATCTTAATTTTACAGATAATTAACAGAGATTTCTGCTAAAATACAGATTTAAGCGAAATACTCTGCATTTTTTATAACCAAAAAACTAAGTTTTGTATGTATTTTTTACTTATTTCTATGTAATCTTAATTTCATAGTTAAAAACTGAGTTTTCTGTAAAAACACCAAAATTTTATCTGTATTTTTTTTTTTGAGAAAATGTTAAAAAAAGTAACAAAAAAATCTTTTCTAAAATCTTATAAAAATTTTACAAAATAATATGTTTTTTACTAAACTCTGTAAATTTACAGAGTTTTTTTCTGTAAAATTTTGGTTGCATAAAATTCATTTTACAAATATATGTAAATTTACAGAGTTTTTCTTTGCTAAATGGTGTTTAATTTGACCAATATTTTACTAGAAACTCTGTAAATTAACAATTTTTTTTTGTCAAAATCATTTTACAGAGTTTTATAGTGAAATTACCAAGAAATGTTGCTAGCTGGAAAAGTATGGTGTACTCTGTTAAATTAGCAGAGTTTTACTGTAATTTAACAGAGTTATTATTTTGAGTGTAGCTTTCTCTAATTTTATACAATTTTCTGAAAACTGAATCCTGTATATGGGGCATTCCATGCCAAATCGGACACTTTGAAATTTTTTTTAGATTTCCCCAATTTTTTATAGTTTTAAGTACCCTTCGAAAACTCCGTTGTGGTAAATTTTCTGATTTTTTGGTGACCCTTTCAAAAGATATGGAATTTTTAAAGATTCTGAGCTGGTTCCTTTGCTGAAGCTTCTTTTACTCATAACTTTTTAAAAAATGGTCCAAATTCCAAGTCCTTACCTTTTTTACCTGGGTCATATAAATATATTTAACAAATAATCAGATTTTCTATACAATTTTATTTTAAAATAATATTTGCAAGTTCAATTAATCAATTTTATGTCAAGGCAACAAAGTTTAAAACGCTAAATAAGGAAATTAAATTTTGTTGATAGTAATAAACATTTTTTTTTGTTATTATTTATATATAAAAAAGTTATTTTTGTTTTTTAGCACAAAACTAAAAATAAATAAAAAAAAATAAGTTTTTAAATAGTTTTGCATCATTAATGTAAATAAACAGCACTTGGTTTATACATTTTGTTTCATCATAAAGTTTATTTCTCAATTTCCCTTAAAATGTTTGCTTATTTGCTGCAGTATTCAACAAAAACTTTTTGTTACACCTGTAAATAGTTAAGTAGGAAAAACTAAAAAAAACACAGAAAAATGAAATTTACAAAGAACCTGAAAATTGTTAAATACTTTTTGTTTTTTTTTTTTTGCAAAATAATGAAAAAATCCAGTTAATATTAAAATTAGAGAAAACAAGTAAGAAAGTTATAGTCGGTCAAGACCGACCATATGATACCCTACATAAGTGTTTCCCGGAAAATGGGTCCCAAGTCCAAACATGGACCGATTGGATCTGTCGTTGTTAGATCTTTATTTAGTGTAGAAAACACACACAGGTCAAATTTTAGTGGAATTGGTTTATTTGTTTGTCAATTGACCGATTTAACTGAATATCGGTCCAAATTTTTATATGGGGGACTAAGTCCGAAGATGGTCCAATTATATTCCGATTTAATAGGGTTACACGTTTAAAGCCTAAAAATAAAATTTTTATCAAATATTTCTATTTTTATGAATTTTGAGGGAATTATGTGAATATCGGGAGGGTGGTTTGTATGGGCACTACCAGAAGGACTGACCCGATTCCTTTGAAATTTGGAATGGTGATTCTTGCATACAAAATTGGATTACCTGCTAAGTTTCAAAGCGATATCTATTATAATACGGTTATTAGAGTCATTTTAGCCGAATCCAAAGGGGGCGTTTGTATGGGGGCTAGGTCTTAACATGGACCGATTTTCTCCAATTTCAATAGGCTTCGTCCTTGGGCCAAAAGATGCTTAAGTTTTAAATTTCAACTCAATTCATTGAAAATTGCGCCCTGTATCGTGCTTAAACCGATAGATGGACAGACGGACGGACATCGCTAAATCGACTCAAAAAGTAATTCTGAGTAGATCGGTATACTTAAAGGTGAACATCAGCACATACTCATTATACCCTGTACCACAGAATGGTGTAGGGTATAAAAATGGTTGGCAGTGCCGAATAAAACTTAAACTTACAATTTTTTAATAAAATTTTGAATTTTTTTTCTAGAGTTTTTTTTAGTTTTTCGATTTTTTAATTTTCTTAAATTTCTTAAATTTTTTTAACAAATATTAAAAAATATTAAAAAAAAAATATTACTAAACTTCAACAAATTTTACTGAATTTCAACAAATTTTACTAAATTTCAAAAAATTTTGCTAAATTTCAACAAATTTTACTACACTCAAAATAATAACTCTGTTAAATTACAGAAAAACTCTGCTAATTTAACAGAGTACACCATACTTTTCCAGCTAACAACATTTCTTGGTAATTTTACTAAAAAACTCTGTAAAATGATTTTGACAGAAAAAAAGCTGTTAATTTACAGAGTTTTTAGTAAAATTTTGGTTAAATATGAAAGCTTTTTTACAGAGAAAACTCTGTAATTTTACCATAAAACTCTGTAAAATGATTTGGACAAAAAAATACTGTTAATTTACAAAGTTTCTAGTAAAATATTGGTTAAATAAACCACCATTTAGCAAGGAAAACTATGAAATTTACATATATTTGATGCAAAAAAAAATTTACAGAAAAAACTCTGTAAATTGACAGAGTTAGTTAAATGCATGTTATTTTGTAAAATTTTTATAAGATTTCTGAAAAATAAATTTTGATAACTTTTTTTGCTACTTTTTTAACTTTTTCTCAAAAAAAAAAATAAAATACAGATAAAATTTTGATGTTTGTAACAAAAACAAAAACTACTCAAAACAGAAAACATTTTTGGTTATAAAAAAATACGAAGTATTTTGCTTAGATCTGTATATTAGCAGGAAACTCTGTTAATTATCTGTAAAATTAAGATTACAAAGTAAAAAGTAATATAACAGAGGAAACTTTGTTTTTTTGTCACAACAAAATACAAAGTTTTTTCTTTAAATCTGTATTTTGACAGAAAACTCTGTCAAATATCTCTTGAATTGAGATTACAGTCATTTTACAGAGTATTTTACAGAGTTATTATTATGAGTGTAAATTTTAACAAAATTTGCCAAATTTCAAAAATTTTTTCTAAATTTTAACAAATTTTTCTAAATATTAACAAATTTTAATAAATTTTAACAAATTAAACTAAATTTCAAAAAATTTTATAAAATTTTCACAAATTTAACCAAACTTTACTGAATTTCAACTGAAATTCCCAATAAAATTTCCACTAATTTTACAAAATATCAGCGACTTTAGCTAAATGGCAACAAATAAATTTAAAAAAAATTACTAAACTTCAACAAATTTTAATAAATATCAACAAATTTTACTAAATTTCAACAAATTTTGCTAAATTTCAACAAATTTTACTAAATCTCAACAACTTTTACCAAATTTCAACAAATTTGACCAAATTTTACTAAATTTTAACAAATTAAACTGAATATTAAAAAATTTTATTAAATTTCCCCAAATTTAACTAAACTTTTTGCTTAATTACAACAAATGATTAAATTTAAGCAAAGTTTACTGAATTTCAACTAAATTCCCACTAAAATTTCTACTAATTTTACAAAATATCAGCGAATTTTGAATATTGCAACAAATATTTTATAAGAAGAAAAATTTACTAAACTTCAACAAATTTTACTAAATTTCAACAAATTTTACTAAATTTCAAGAAATTTTAATAAATCTCAACAAATTTTACCAAATTTTAAAAAATTTTACTAAATTTTAACAACTTTTGATAAATTTGAACAAATTTAACTAAATTTCAAAAAAATTGTATTAAATTTCCACAAATTTAACTAAATTTTTTGCTGATTTACAAAAAACTATTTAATTTAAGCAAAGTTTACTGAATTTCAACAAATTTAACTAAATTTGTAAAGATTTTTACTAAATTTCATCAAATTTTATTAAATTTAAGCAGACAGTTTAATTTTAACACATTCAAAGAATTTTAACACATTCAAAGAACAAAAAATTTTACCCAATTTTACTAAGTTTTAACAAATTTTTAAAAACTACTCATTTTTAAAAATTTTTTATTAAATTTCCACAAATTTAACTAAACTTTACATATATTGCTAAATTTTACTAAATTTCAACAAATTTGACTAAATTTGTAAAGATTTATACTAAATTTAATAAAATTTTATAAAATTTAAACAGAACTTATAAAAAAACAAGTGTGAGTATTATATTCGACTGTGCCAAATCTTTTATTCCCTCCAACACTTAAAAAAAAAATTTTTTTTGACAGGGGCGTTTTTAGGGGGAGAAGGTGTTGGGATGTGGGGGGAAAGGTCAGTAAGCTGGGGGGACTCCTTGTCCCTCGCGGTATATGTTTACAAGTTTATATTTTTGTCTGCTTTGTGCACTAAAGTATTATAGTTTTATAATTTTTTAAACTATTTTTTTATCCACGCCCTTAAAGGAGGGGCGGACAAAAAAAAACAACATTTTTTAATCCCATGGGTCCAAGCGCAGGACTATAAACTTCTGCGAACGTAAAAATGTTTCATTTGTTTCACAAAAATACAAAAAATCGTCTTAAAAATTTGCATTTTTAAGAGGTTGGTTTAGTTCTCCAAGGGGAAACTTTTTTCCCCCTGGTCCCATTTGGCCCATTTCCGAACATAACCTGCCTAGGACCATAAGACATATTTATGCCAAACTTGTGGGGTCTAGCTCTTTTATTTTGGACTGCATTGTGTTAACTACAGACGGACGGACGGACAGACGGGCGGACATCGTACTTTATGGGGTCCCCGAACGATATTTCGATGCGTTACACACGAAATGACAAAGTGAGTATACCCCCATACTGTAGTTGGAGGGTATAAAAATCAACAAATTTTACTTAATTCTACAAATTATACTGTACTAGCTGTTTTGCACCCGGCGTTGCCCGGGTTGAAAAAAATATTATATAATGAATGAGTTTTTTATTAGTCAGTTTATCTACTGCTTCATGACTTTTCACTGGTGAATATAAACCTATTCCTGAGGTTTGGTCGATTTTTTTCGACTTCGCTTAGCGTCGGGAACATTGTGCGTACGTGTTCTTCCGTCATGGGAACAAACCTTCTTGGTTGGGTGGAGTGTGTGATGCGGGCCGTTCAAAAAAAGTTATTCGACCATCATAAAAACCTTTTTTACAAAAAAAATCAAAAACGTTTTTTTTAACAAAAAAAATCAAACCGTTTTTTGCACCTTGTTTGGAACTTCCCGATTTCAAATCAAAAAAGGAACCCAAAGACATTGCCCAGCAGGTGCAATACTTTTGTGAGTTAATATTGACCATAAAAGGCAACTGTTACGACCCCGACGCAAAGCGAAATAGAAAAAACGAATAATCGCCCCACCCCAAAATTAATGTATTTCTTTAATGGCTTTTAAAAGGAACCTATAGTTCCCTCCTCGGTTAGCACTTTATGTGGTGAAAACTTCAATAAAGACATAACTTTCACAATAGTTCAAGTGGGTGTGGCATTTAACGCATCTAGTTCAATTTTGGTCTCATGTGACATATAGTTCCCCTATTGGTTAGCACGTAAAGAAAATTGCAATTAAATTTGTTCAGCAGGTTTTCCACGTTTGCGGAACTGGCAGACAATATTAACTCACAAAAGTACAAAGGGGAGTGACATTATATGCCTTTTTATCAATCGCTGTTTAATATTGCCTATAGCACTATTTGTGTTGAAAATTTCATTGAAATCGGCTTTACTGTTTTCAGGTTCTAATATGGCAGTAGTGTTTAAAGGAATTGGTTAAGCCGTTTTTGCATGGTAGCAAATAAGCTAGAAATAACGTTCTGTATATTACAAATTGATGTGTCATTTTACTTTAATTTGGCTTATCGCATTTTATATGGCATATAGTTACGAAACAGGAAAAAATATTTTTTAATTTAATACAAAATGGTGCGGCATTTTAAGCCCCTTTGCCCGATCGCCGCGGTAAGTACCAACTGTGGTGAAAATTTGCATAAAATTGGTTTCACCGTTAACGCGTGAGTACGGATCAGGCAAAAATAAATTTTAATGTATTACAAAGGGGCGTGTCAACTCACGCCTTTGTCTGGTGGTGTCTATAGTTTCCGCCTCAATAATTACTAACTGTGGTGAAAATTATAACAACATCGGTTTCGTAGTTTAAGCGTGATTACGGTATGGCAGAAAAAAATTTCAGTACATTGCAAAAGGCGTGGTAGTTGATACAGACTAAAGTTCTCGCCTCTGTTAGTACTATCTATGGAAAAAGTTTTGTTAAAATCGGTTTAGTCGTTTAATCGTTATTAAGGAATAGGCAGAAACACTTTCAGTATAGTATACGCCCCCTTTGTCCAAACGCGCTCTAATTTAATTTTTAGTTCCCGCCTCGGTAAATACTTACTATCTGCCCGGCTAAAAATGTTGTATATCATCATATATGATATCATATATGAGACCATATACAGTATCATATATAGTATCAAATATGGTCTCATATATGAACATATTCCAAAATTGGCGCTTATATAAGACACGATCGTATATGATGCAATATATGTGATCATATATTAGATCATATATTGAATCATATATTGGATCATATATTGAATCATATATTGAATAATATATGATGTTTTTAATTTGTTTTAAATTCTTTTTTATATTTTTATTTATTTTTTCATCTTAAACTATATGTAATAGGTTATTATGTATATATTCACCAGAATTGCAAACGATGTACGCAAGTATAATTAAAAATAAAAAATATTGTTTTATTCATTACTGGTGTTTTTGATATATTTGAATGAACACCTTTAGTTTGATGATTTTGATTTTTTAGTTACTATCGTTTGCATTTTTGGTGACCATATAAAAATATATAATTAAACTTATAGATACGAGAATACATTTTGATATTCAAAAAAATAAATTGAACATAAAAGATCTAATATATCAAGTTTTTCAATTGATATCAATTACGAAAGATGCGAACAAAGGGCTTGTTACAGGAACGATGATTTCCTTTGTGTTTTCTTGTTTTAGTGTTAATTTCGATTATCTTCGGACTTAGCGTTTTTGTTAAAAAAGTCAAAATCTAAAAAAATTGATAGAAAATAATATTAGTATGCATACAAGATATTTCTAGAATTTTTATTGTATTGAATTATTACCACCAACAGCATTTGGTGCTAATGGGCTAATGATAACACGAATATCCTTTAAAGATTGGCTTGATACTGCTAGACACATACATACATGTTAATGGAGTGTATTTTGTAAGGACCATGGGTTGCTTAAGACAATGAATGCTTTTTACGGAAAGGTATATTGTCTTTCAGAACTCCATCTGATAAAATATTAAAATTACTCCATATTCCTTTTTTTATTCCAGAAAAAAGAACTTGCTACTACTAAATGCATGTTTTTTACTCAAAATTTTTTCTAGGTACATAATTACTTAAGACTTCGATTAAAAGCATTATATTAGTAGTACGTATTTTATCTTTTTGGGTTATGTGTGTAACGATGTTTGAAGGATAGGGATAAGAAACTATTTTTACTTACATCATGGCGACAATGTGCCAGGTTGTCACTTTCGCTAATTGACAGCTTTCGTGTGATTGTCAGTAAAAACGTTGTCTTTTCGAAATAGTTACTCAACCTTAAAACTGATGATACGTTTTTTTCATTTCAATTTTCTATGGCGACAGTAAGCGATTTTAAAATATTTTGTAGTGTTGGAACCGTAGTGATAACGTTATGGTGGTGCATATGCCCTATCCTCCATCTTGAGCGAGCTTAACGTAGCTCCTCATGGTTGAATTTTATTTAAATAGTAACTCGGCCTCCAAACTTATACGTTCTTTCCATTTCCAATTTGCTATTGCGACAGTATGGGATTTCAAAATAATTTATAGTGTTGGAATCGTATTGATAACATTTCTGGTGGTGCATATGTCCTCTTCTCCAAGTTGAGTGATCTTAACTTAACTCGGCCTTAAAACTGCTTATACGATCTTTCCATTTCCAATTTGCTATGGCGACATTAATGGTTTTTAAAATAGTTTGCAGTATTGCAATCGTAGTGACAACATTATGGTGGTGCATATGACCTCTCCACCAAGTTGCACGAGATTAACGAAGCTGCGTAGTTTAATTTTCTTCAACATCAAATTACTAAATAATATTGTATTTGCGACGTATTTACATTTACTCATTTTGAATATGATCTTGTTTTGGAATAAAATGTCCACGCTTAAACTTGTTATGACGATGAACTGGAAAAAATTAAAACATGATTTTAAAATTCAAATACATATTAATGAAAGCTTACCTTTTCCAACATTTTTTTCATGTAAATTTACATCATGGCGACAATGTGCTAGGTTGTCGATTTCGCTTATTGACAGATTTCTTGTAATTGCAAGTAAAAACGTTGTCCTTCCCAAATCGCTACTCAACATTAAAACTGATCAAACCTTCTTTTCATTTCGATTTGCTATGGCGAAAGTAAGCGTTTCCAAAATAGTTTGTAGTGTTGGAACCGTAGTGATAGCGTTAGGGTGGTGTATATGCGCTCCCCTCCAAGTTGAGCGAGCTTAACGTAGCTCCGCATGGTTAAATTTTCTTCAACTAGTAACTAGGCCTCCAAACTTCTTATACCTTCTTTCCATTTCCAATTTTCTATTGCGACAGTAAGGGATTTCAAAATAATTTATAGTGTAGTAATAACAGTTCTGGTGGTGCAAATGTCCTCTTCTCCAAGTTGAACAAGCTTAACGTAACTCGGCCTCAAAACTGCCTATACGGTCTTTTCATTTCCAATTTTCTATGGCAACATTAAGGGATTTCAAAATAGTTTGCAGTATTGCAATAGTAGTGAAAACATATTGGTGGTGCATATGCCCTCTCCACATAGTTGTACGAGATTAACGAAGCTGCGTAGTTTAATTTTATTCAATATCAAAGTACTCAATAATATTGTATTTGCGACACACATTTACTAAATTAATTGGATCTTGTTTTGGATAAAAAAAGTCCACGCTTTTACTTGGTATGACGATGAACTGGAAAAAATGAATACATATGATTTTAAAATTCTAAATACATATTAATGAAAACTTACCTTTTCTAAAATTTTTTTATGCAGAATATTTTGCAATATTTGTAAAATTTTTGATATATATTAAGGTATGTCAATCGTTGGTAAAGTAATAATATAATTTTAACCTAAAAAACTTTTATTTTGTAATTCTGGTTCAAATTTAACATTTTATGATAGCATATATGGTTCCATATATGATATCATATATGGCACATATTTTAAATACGACCACATATATGGGATCGTTTCTTGCATATATGATCACATATATGTTTCCATATAAGTCATATATGATCATATAAAGATCTTTATATAAGCATATATGAACATACACATTTATTTTTAGCCGGGTGTGGAAAAAATTTCATTCTAATCGGTTTAGCAGTTATGCTAGATTACGGAACAGACAGAAATAGCGTTCAATAAAATAAATTTTATTAAAATCAGTATAGTCGTTTAAGCATGATAACGGAACATGCAGAAAAAACTTTCAGTATAGTACAAAGGGGCGTGCTCTATAATAATCTATAGTTTCCGACTCGGTTAGTTCTAAATTTGGTAAAAATTTCATTAAAATCGGTTCTGCCATTTATGTGTGATTACGGAACAGGAAGAAATAACTTTCAATGTAATAGAAAGGGGCGTGGCATTTTACGTCTCTTTTTCGATCGCCCTCTATTGTGGCTCATAATTTTCGCTTCGGTTAATACTATCTGTGATGAAAATTTCATTAAAATCTGTTCAGCCGTTTAAGCATAATTGTGGAAAAGGCAGAAATAACTTTCAGTGTAATAAAAGGGGCGTGACATTTTACGCCCCTTTTTTTTGATCGCCCTCTATTATTGCTCATGGTTTCCGCCTCGGTTAGTACTATCTGTGGTAAAAGTTTTAGTGAAATCGGTTAAATCGCTTTTCAGTGATTGCGAAACAGGCAGACATAGTTTCTGTATAGTACAAAGGGGCGTGGCATTTTACGCCCATTTTACCGATCGTGGATTTTTTTGGCCTATAGTTCCCGCCTCGGTTAGTAGTATCTATGGTGAAAATTTCATGAAAATCGGTTCAGCCGTTGTTCCGTTATTGCCGGACAGACAGATATAGCTTTAGCATGGTACAAATGGGCGTGTCATTTTACGCCCCTTTGTCCGATCGCTTATGGCCTATAGTTCTCGCCTCGGTTAGTACCATCTGCGGTGAAAATTTCATGAAAATCGGTTAAGCCGTTCTTCACTTATTGCGGAACAGACAGACATACAGACAGACAGACAAACCAACAATCAGATTTATAATATTAATAGGGATTATAACAAAAAGTACAAAAAAATATTTCAGTTATTTTTAGAAAATTTTTCTATATTTCACCAAATTTTAGTAAATTTCAACAAATTTTACTTAATTTCAACAAAAATTACTAAATTTCAACACATTTCTTAATATTTAAACAAATTTTACCAAATTTTACTGAATTTAAACAAATTTATATTAATTGTAACTAAGTGTTACTATATTTCAACATTATTTCAATTTTCAGCAAAATGTACTAAATTGCAACAAATTTCACTAAATTTAAACAAAATTTTTTTAAAAAAAATTTCAACAAAAACTAAATGTTACTATATTTAAACTTTATTTTAACAAGTTTCAGAAAATTATACTAAATTGCAACAAATTTTACTAAATTTAAACAAAATTTTTAAACAAAATTTAAAAAAAAAAGTTTACTATTTTTCCAAAAATTTTTAAAAAATTCAAAATATGCACTAAAAACCCTAAAAATATGCACTCAAAAATAAAATGTCTGCAATAAAAATCTTGTTGTCATACGAAAAACTTCTTAAAAACCAAAAAAGAACGACCGGTTTTAATAGAAACATTCAAAACTTTATATAAGCAAGATTTTTTTCTAGAAATTAAAACAACCCGAGTAAAAAAGTTTATATATAATTATATATAATTTGATAAAATTATATATATTTATATATATTTGTTAAAATTAGATAAAATTATATATAATTTGATCAAATTATATATAATTTGATAAAATTATATATAATTTGATAAAATTATATATAATTATATCCGAAAGTTTTTATATAAATTTTATAAAATTATATCTAATTATATATAATTTGATAAAATTTTATAAAATTAGATAAAATTATATATAATTTTATCAAATTATATATAATTATATTAAAATTTGTTTTATATAAAATTTTTTAAAATTATATCAAATTATACATAATTTGATAAAATTTTATAAAATTATATAAAATTATATAAGATTTGATAAAATTTTATATAAAAAAAATTCGGATATAATTTCATATAATTTTATCAATTTATATATAATTTTATATAATTTTATCAAATGTTTTGAAAACAAAAACTTCTTTATATAATTTTATATTATTATATATAATTTTATTAAATTTTATATAATTATATAAAATTATATAAAAAACTTTTTTACTCGGGAATCTATAAAAAAAATTTAAAAGGAAAAAAATAATTTTTCTATTTTTTAATAATAAATTTTTACTACATATTTAAAATAGTTTTTGAAAGAAATAAATTTCAATTTGTGTTTTTGCTAATTTATGCCAAAATATGCAAAATTATGCACTTAAAAGTTGGAAATATGCACAAAATATGCATTTAAAACCAAAATATGCAAAATTATGCACTTAAAAGTTGGAAATATGCACAAAATATGCATTTAAAACCAAAATATGCAAAATATGCATTTGCACAAAAATATGCAAAAACAAATCGATGCCATTTTAATGCAAATTTCTTCATTCGGAAATATAATTGGTCACGATTCAAATAGCCCTTTCAAACCTACTAAATTCAGCCATGTTTTTTATGAGCATTGTCACAGTTATAATTTTTGCTGGGATGGTTTAAAAATAAAATTAAAACAAAACATAATCAGCATTAAACAGCATAAAGTTTTTTAAATATATTAAGCATTTTAAGTTTTCGCTTAATTTTTTGTTGTTATTTTATTTTCACTGCAAGGGGAATTTTTTTTTTAAACGAAACTTTTTAAAAGTTGCTGCAAAAAAAAGGCGCTTGAGACAACAATAATCCATTCAATTTAAAAATGTCAAACTTTGTTTTTATTTTTCTTTTTTTCTTTTTTGTTTTATTTAGCTGAATGTATTGCAAAAGTTTATTTTTCTAAACTCATGATTTGTTTAATTCTTTTTTTGTTTGTCAACAAATCTTTTAACGCCAAAACAAAACAAAGTTTTTAGTTTTCTGTTTCACTAGTTTTTATTCTCCAAGATCGAATATGTTTTTTTGATTCAGCACAATAGTTTTAAATTTATGTTGAAACAAAAGTGCTATTGGATTTTTTTTTTATACCCTACACTTACTGTAAGTAATAGAGGGTGTATAATAAGTTTGTCATTTCGTTTGTAACTCATCGAAATATCGGTCTAGGACCCCATAAAGTATATATGGGGCATTCCATGTCAAATCGGACACTTTGAAATTTTTTTTTAGATTTTCCTAATTTGTTAACAGTTTTTAGTACCCTTCGAAAACTCCTTCGTGGTAAAGTTTCAGATTTTTTTGATGATCCGTTCAAAAGATATCGAATTTTTAAAAATTGGTAGTTTGTTCCTTTACTCAAACTTTTTTTAATCATAACTTCTTCAATAATGGTACAAATTTCAAATTGTTTTTTTTTTTTCAAAATTTTTTGTTTTTTTACGTACTTTTTAAAAAAAAATCCCAAAAAATTCTTAAAAGCGTTCTAGTATGAGATTTTAAAGTTTAAAAATTTAAATCTCATTTTTGAAAATGTTTGTACTCTTCGATTTTTTTGAAATGGTTTTGTGTAAAACTTCTATCAATTCTACAAATTTTTTGCCCAGGAGGATCGTGGATAACGATTATTACTATTTTTTAAAATTTTTTGAAAAAATGTTATTGTAATTTTCCAATCTTGAAATCATTTCTACTGCTCCAATGGTGCGTCATAGTGGGGTCTTTTATAATACCGACCCCCATTAATTTTTACGTCTTAACATTTCTTTGTAACAAACTAATACCCTATCTCCAATTTCTAAGGGTGCTCCCACACAAAACGACATTTTTTTAAATTTGTTCCAACCGCTCCAACTGCCCTAATAATGCCCTTAGAACAACAAAATGTATGACCGACCCACAATATTTTTTTAGTCCAAACATTTTCTCTGAACTCACCTACCCTCCATCTTTAACTGTTAAGGCGGTCCCCATACAATTTTTTTTATTTTTTGTAAATTTGTTTTATTTAATCAGCTTCTACCGGTCTAATGGTGCGTCCGAGAGGGGTCATTAGTGAGACCGACCCCCATTTATTTTTACCCTACAACATTTTTTTCAAAATATACATACGCCCTATCTCAACTCCCTAAGTAGGCTCCCATACAAAATTACATTTTTATAAAATTTGCTCCAACTGTTATTTGTATGGGAGCCTACTTAGGGAGTGGAGATAGGGCGTAGGTATGTTTTGAAAAAATGTTGTAGGGTAAAAATAAATTGGGGGTCGGTGTCACTAATGACCCCTTCGAACGCACCATTGGACCGGTAGAAGCTAATAAAACAAATTTACAAAAAATAAAAAAAAATTGTATGGGGACCGCCTTAACAGTTAAAGATAGAGGGTAGGTGTATTCAGAGAAAATGTTTGGACTAAAAAAATATTGTGGGTCGGTCATACATTTTGTTGCTCTAAGGACACTATTATGGTAGTTAGAGCGGTTGGAACAAATTTTAAAAAATGTCGTTTTGTGTGGGAGCCCCCTTAGAAATTGGAGATAGGGTATTAGTTTGTTCCAAAGAAATGTTAAGACGTAAAAATTAATGGGGATCGGTCTTATAAAGGACCCCTCTATGACGCACCATTGGAGCAGTAGAAATGATTTTAAGATTGGTAAATTCGAAAAAAAAAATTTTTGAAAATTTTTTCCCCTCTATGACGCACCATTGGAGCAGTAGAAATGATTTTAAGATTGGAAAATTCCAAAAAAAATTTTCAAAATTTTTTCAAAAAATTTTTAAAAATAGTAATAATCGTTATCCCACGATCCTCCTGGGCAAAAAATTTGTAGAATCGATAGATGTTTTACACAAAAAAATTTCAAAAAAATCGAAGAGTACAAACATTTTCAAAAATGAGATTAAAATTTTAAAACTTAAAAATCGCATACTAGAGCGTTTTTACGAATTTTTTGGGTTTTTTTTTGAAAAGTACGTAAAAAAACAAAATTTTTGAAAAAAAAAAAAATTAAATTCGGACCATTATTGAAGAAGTTATGAGTAAAAGAAGTTTGAGTAAAGGAACAAACTACCAATTTTTAAAAATTCGATATCTTTTGAACGGGTCATCCAAAAAATCTGAAAATTTTCCACACAGGAGTTTTCGAAGGGTACTAAAAACTGTAAACAAATTGGGAAAATCTAAAAAAAAAAATTTTAAAGTGTCCGATTTGACATGGAATGCCCCATATATATTCATGATCCTCGATTGATTTTAAGACGATCTAGCAATGTCCGTCTGTCTGTCCGTCTGTCTGTTGAAAACACGTTAACTTTTGAAAGACTTTACGTACACAGAAAGAATTGAAAACGAAAGTCAATCAACAAAGACGCGGATTCAATTAATTTTTTAATTGAAACTCCTCCGATAAAGAAAATTGTTATATCAATCATCAAATTGTATGTGATTAATTGAATTTTATTTCAATTAATCATTTTTTCGATTTTGATCAAAAATTTGATTGATTTTTTATTTAGAGTCAATTAAAATAATTATTGATTTAACAAATGAATTTTACGCTTATGGAAAAATTATGAAGAAATTCATATTTTTTGCTTTCCAATATGTTGCCGACAATAAAAAAAAAAGAAAACCGTAGTAAATAGTATATTTTTGAATTAATGTATTCAAATAAATTGAAGCGAAAAAAATCTGGTATGTTGAAAATTTGTAATTTGATAGTTAAAGAAAATAACAAAAATGTTGATCAAAACAATAATTGACTCATTTAAATTTTGTTGTTCAATAGATTTAATTGAAATCTTTTAGCTAATAATTTTTTGTGTGTATGAAATTTGGCATATATGTTGGGCATTTACCTGGCCAGGTTGGTATTGCAATCCAGCGAAATGGGTTAAACGATACACTGAGGGAAAAAAGCATATTTAAATCAAAAATTTTCATTTTTAATTTTAAAATGCTACATTATTTTCCAAAAATTTTATTATTTATATTGAAATATGTTGATTTAAAAATAAATACTTTTGTTTTAAAGTTGTTAACCTCTTAATTTAAAAATGAATAATTCCATTTTTATTATGCTGTCGTAAAAACTCGTTACAAATTTGAATTATTGCCAATTCAAATTTTCATTTTAAAAACTATATTGTTTCATTTTCAATTTGATGTCAAACAATTGTAATTTTAGTTGAGAATTGACATTTCGAAATCATATGTCAAATTTTGAGATGAAAACATTTTTAATTTGAACATGTTCATTAAAAAAAAAAAATATTGCGTCATTTCTTAATTTTTGCAAAAAAAAGAAAATTTTTGTTAAAAAATAAATAATGACTAAGATATAATGAGATATATCTGTAAAAAATAGATTTGTGTAAAATATCTATAAGCAATGGTAAGTTATAAACTTCAATATGTTTTTTTTTTGTTGACTAACTTGATTTTGTTCTTTTTGGTAAAAGGGATTCTCTGGTTTAAAGGCGTTGTCGTGGAAAAAATAATTGACAAGAATTATAAAATGGACTTTACGATTCAATTCCCGGAAAGGAAAATAATAAAATAATTAAGTGTAATCAGGTTAAGTATAATGTGCAATTTTAAGTAATATAAGTTTTTACCACAGTCAATATAGTCTAAGTTTATCATATTACCAGGCTACATAGACTGGGTTTCACATAAAAACAAATCAAAAATTTTATATAAAACTGCATATTATTTCTTTATTATTTTAAATAAATTGTTTAATATTAAAATTATAAAAAAATGTTTTTATTAATAAAATAAAATGGTATGGAACAACACAAAAATAAAATTATATCAACCTTAAATCAAAAATTTCTCAATTTTAAATTAAAAATGAAGCAACTTTGATTTTAAAACGTTACTTTTTATTCGCCCATTTTAAAAATGAAAAGAAACATTCTTAATTTAAGCAAAAACAAAGTTTGTTGACTTTTGTCACTGTTTTCTTTTTAATTTGAGGTTGTTTCAGCTTAATTTGAAAAATTTTTTTTCTTAGTGTATAAGCAAAAGTGTAAATTTCGGCAAGGGTTTTTTGCGAATTTACGAGATAAAAACACACTAACATTCGAAAGGTTGTATATTTGTCGTTCCCATAGCTTGGTTCGTATTAAATTTCAGCCAGATCGGTCCAGTGGTTCAAAAGCTATTAGCAAAACCGTGAATTTCAGATTAGTTTCACCTTAAATTCACGTGTTGAAAACCCGGTAAACATGTTTTAAAAACATTGGTAAGCCACAAAAATATTTTACAACTTTTTTTTGTCATACACTCGAAAAAAATTTTACACTCGAAAAAAATTTTACACTCAAAAAAAATTTTAGTAAATTTTTTCAAAAATTACTAAAAAAAAGTTTTTTTACACAAAATAAAATATTTCTAATCAAAATTGTTATTTTGTTCACGTTAGAAAATTTACTATCACTTAAAAAGGGCATTGTGGAGGGTATTAACAGATTCGGCCAAGTTGAATTTAACTTTTCTACTTGTTTTTAAGTGAAAATATTTAGTCCGTTACTTGTTGTTTGAATTCGATGAGCATTTATAGAAAATTTTCGTTTTCGATTAAAAAAAAATTAAATAAATAACTGCTTTGTCATTATTTATAACCACCACTAACTATATTATTAATATTTATGTTGAAAAACAATTAAAAACAGTATTTAATCAATTAAATTTATGTCCTCAATATGAAATCCATCAAATTCAGCAATTAAATGCCATGGAATTGTAATTGATATTTTTCATTAAATATGACCGCAAACAATTTTCAAGTGGTAAATAAAATACATTTTATGTATGTGTGCGTGTTTTTTTTTTGCTAGTGTTTTAAATTAAATAAATTTAACAAAATTAAAAACATGACATATATTCGGAATAATTGAATATTTTAGAGAATATTGTGATTTGTGTTTATACAGTTTTAATTGCATGTGGCTAAATTAACCCATGTTGGTGAAAATATCGCAGCAAATCAATTTATATATAAAAAAAATTATTTTATTTTTCTGTAATTTTTTATAAAATTATTAACAAAAAAAAAGTAAATTGTATGGACAAATAAAATAATTCAAATTTAATTTAACAACTCAAATTTGTCAATACAATTAAATTGTTTGTAAATATAACAAAATGTTTAATGTACCCTGCAAACAAAACGATACGACGATACTGCGAATTAATGTCGCCGGCGATACGCTTTTCGGGAGAAACTGTTATCCGTAGGCAATACATACCGGCGACACGAAAACAATTTATCTTACACTCAAAATAATAACTCTGTTAAATACTCTGTGAAATGACTGTAATCTCAATGCAACAGATATTTGACAGAGTTTTCTGTCAAAATACAGATTAAAAGAAAATACTTTGTATTTTGTTGTGACAAAAAAACAAAGTTCTTAATTTTACAGATAATCTTAATTTTACAGATAATTAACAGAATTTTCTGCTAAAATACAGGTTTAAGCAAAATACTTTGTATTTTGTTTTTTGTTTTTGTTACCAAACATCAATATTTTATCTGTATATTTTATTTTTTGAGAAAAAGTTGGAAAAGTAGCAAAAAAAATTTATAATTTTTTTTTTTCAGAAATCTTATAAAAATTTTACAAAATAACATGCATTTAACTAAACTCTGTAAATTTACAGAGTTTTTTCTGTAATTTTTTTTTTTTTTTGCATCAAATGCATTTTACAAATATATGTAAATTTACATAGTTTTCTTTGCTAAATGGTGCTTTATTTAACCAATATTTTACTAGAAACTCTGTAAATTAACAGTTTTTTTGTCCAAATCATTTTACAGAGTTTTAAAGTAAAATTACAGAGTTTTCTCTGTCAAAAAGCTGTCATATTTAGCCAATATTTTACTATAAACTCTGTAAATTAACAGTTTTTTTTTGTCAAAATCATTTTACAGAGTTTTTTAGTAAAATTACCAAGAAATGTTTTTAGCTGGAAAAGTATGGTGTACTCTGTTAAATTAGCAGATTTTTTCTGTAATTTAACAGAGTTATTATTTTGAGTGTAGCTATTAAAGGGCAAGGATACCGAAACGATATCGCCAAAATATAGATTGAAGATTTTCATTTGTCATTTATTTATTTTTTTTTTTTCGAAACCAAACGTTTTTTTTTTTGAATTTCCTATATGGTTCATATTTGACCCCAACTATTTCATCTAAAGGATTACTTGAATTTCAGCACAAACTCAAAAAATATTGTTAACACATCCTAGCTACAAAATAGCAAACAGCAACAACACATGCAATTGAAAAACCAAAAATTAAAAAGAAAACAAACTGGATGAAAATTGAAAAATTTAATATTCAAAACACGTAACACATTTTTAACAATTCATTTTACTCACACACTGACAATCAAACACATACACACACACACATAATCTAAAAAAATAACTGACAACACTTTTTTTTAATGTTTTTTTTTTAGACAAAAAATGCAAATTTATTTGTTAACAGAAGAGAAAAAATATAAAACTTAACAATTTATGCAAAATTAAAAGTCAGTCATATCAAAAGAAAAACAAGATTTAGAATGATACATTCGGTTCTGCTAAATCAAAAATACCCATCGCAATTTTTCAAAAAAAAAAATTATACCTACATTCAAATAAATTACTCTGTTAAATTACAGAAAAACTCTGCTAATTTAACAGAGTACACCATACTTTTCCAGCTAGCAACATTTCTTGGTAATTTTACTATAAAACTCTGTAAAATGATTTGGACAAAATTAAACTGTTAACTTACAGAGTTTCTAGTAAAATGTTGGTTAAATAAGCAACCAAAATTTTATAGAAAATAACTCTGTAAATTTTCAGACTTTAGTAAAAACGTGTTATTTTGTAAAATTTTTATAAGATTTTAGAAAAGATTACTTTCGGTACTTTTTTAACATTTTCTCAAAAAAAAAATACAGATAAAATTTTGGTGTTTTGACAGAAAACTCTGTCAAATTAAGATTAATTAGTAATAAATAAAAATACAGATAAAACTAAAGATTTTTGGTTACAAAAAAAATACAAAATATTTTGCTTAAATCTGTTTTAGAGCAGAAAACTCTGTTAATTATCTGTAAAATTAAGATTACAAAGTTAAAAGTTATATAACAGATGAAACTTTCTTTTCTTGTCACAACAAAATACAAAGTATTTTCTTTAAATTTGTATTTTTACAGAAACCTCTGTCAAATATCTGTTGAATTGAGATTACAGTCATTTTACAGAGTTATTGTTTTGAGTGTAGATAATTATGACAGATTTTCAGCAAACCGTGTCTGCTTAAATCAGCAGATTTCTCATATGGCTTAAAACGAGTAAATTTTTAGCAAATTTTTCTGTTGATTGGACATAGAATTTATTTTGAGTAAACTAAATTCTACTAATTTCAACAAATTTTTGTTATAAAATTTTTAAAGTTTTACTAAATTTTAACTAATTTTACTATATTTTCAACGGGTCATTATTAGTGAAATCAATCATGAATATTTTTGACCCCCTCCGATATTGATGAAATTTGGTTTAGGTCTTACACTACGTAAAAAACTAACAAATGCAATTTTCAGCCCTCTAAGTCAACAGGGGCCGAAAATACGGAGGGTCAAAATTTCCCCCAAAATCTCCCAGTCGCGACACCTTACAAAGTAAAAACTTAATATCGTTGGTTCTATTATAGCTAGAAAGCCCATTTTTGGTTTGTTTTGAAGCTCATAATATGCTCTACAAGACCTACCATAACCAAAAAATTTTCGAAAAAAATAAGGGTTACCTCCCTTATTTTAAGGTCGTGATAAAGGGAGGAGAAAATGGGGAGGATGGTATCCCCCGATTTTTTTTTTACTTGATAATCTTATAGAGAAAGTCCTAAAGAATATATTCTAAAATTTTTAAGTTGGCACAACAATGGGATCACTCAAAATCAAAATTTTTCACAATTTCCTCTAAAATCTTCAAATCGCAACACTCTTGAACCTTAAAAATTTAATATCATAAGTGCTATTGTAGCTACAGAGCTCATTTTTTTTTTGTTTTAAATCTTATAGTACGCTCTATAATACCTACCTTAACCAAAAAATTTTAGAAAAAAAGGAAGGGTGCCCCCCTTTTTTAAAGGTCGAGGCAAAGGGTGGAGGAAATGGGGGGAAAGTATCCCCCGAGTTTTTTTTTACTTGGTATTCTCAAAGTGCAAGTCCTAATAAACATATCCTAAAATTTTTATGTTGGGACAACAATCAGATCGACCAAAATCAAAATTTTTCACAATTTCCCCCAAAATCTCCAAATCGCGACACTCTTGCACATTACAAATATAATATCGTGGACTGTATTGTAGCTACAGAGTCCATTATTGGCTTGTTTTAAAGCTCTTAATATGCCCTACAATATTACTATCACAAAAAATAAAAAAAAATGAGGGCTGCCTCTTGTATTTAAAGATCGTGGCAAGAGGTGGGGGAAATAGGGGGATAGTATTCCCCAATTTTTTTTTTATCTTGTTTTTTTTTTAAAGAGTAACTTCTAGAGAGGATCTCCTGAAATTTTTATCTTGGGACTGCAATGGGAGGTGCAAGAATGTCGCGATTTGTTGATTTTGGGGGAAAAATTTTGATTTTGGTCGACCCCATTGTTGTCCCAACATAAAAATTGTAGACTACGTTCATTAGGACTTGCACTTTGAGAATACCAAGTAAAAAAAAAATCGGGGGATACTTTCCCCCCATATCCTACACCCTTTGCCTCGACCTTCAAATAAGGGGGCACCAATTCCTTTTTTGGAAAAATTTTTGGTTTTGGTATGTCTTGTAGAGCGTATTATAAGCTTTAAAACAAAAAAAAATGGGATCTGTAGCTACAAAAGCACTTATGATATTAAATTTTTAAGGTTAAAGAGTGTTGCGATTTGGAGATTTTGGGGAAAATTGTGAAAAATGTTGATTTTGAGCGATCCCATTGTTGTCCCAACATAAAAACTTTCTCTAAAAGACTATCAAGTAAAAAAAAAATCGGGGGATACCATCCTCCCCATTTTCACCTCCGTATATCACGACCTTAAAATAAGGGAGGTAACCCTTATTTTTTTCGAAAATTTTTTGGTTATGGTAGGTCTTGTAGAGCATATTATGAGCTTCAAAACAAACCAAAAATGGGCTTTCTAGCTATAATAGAACCAACGATATTAAGTTTTTACGGTGCAAAGTGTCGCGACTGGGAGATTTTGGGGGAAATTTTGACCCTCCGTGTTTTCGCCCACTGTTTACTTAGAGGGCTGAAAATAAGTGTGCGTCAGTTTATCACTTAGTGTTACAACTAAACCAAATTTCATCAAAATCGGAGAGGGTCACGAAAATTTTTAGCTATTTTTGATTGATTTCACTAAGACTGACCCCAACACTTTTTAATGAATTTCAAGCAATTTTACTATATTTTCAACAATTTTTAATAAATTTCAACAAATTTAAGTAAATTTGCACTAATAGAAAACGTAACCGAACAAAAATATTAAAATCGCGAAAAATTCACACAACAATTTTAATCACACACACGATCACGTACGAACTTTTTATTGTTACTCACGCTAACGTGAGTAGAAAAAAATTTACTCACAAATCATGTGGTTCACGCGTGATTTACGATAATCACGTGATTGGTGCGCATCTCTAGTACGAATATGTCTCATTAGACTGGCATTTTTTTGTCAACTTTTGATTTTCCCAATTGTCCAGGCAAATTTTTATTGCCCTAGGTCAGAAACTTATGTGGTACAAATTTGAGGTCAATCGGATTAAATTAACCCGTTGCGCCCGGTGGTCAAAGTTTTGGATTTTTAAAAATAAAATTAAAAAAATATTTATCTTTCGACACATCATATTTGTTAATTTCGATGCGCTGAGCACGAATATAAAAAAAAAATGAAAATTCCTCGATCAGTTTTCAAGATATCGCCATTTCAAATTTTTAAAAAATGACGGTTTTTTCCTACGTTCAAGAAATTTTTTAAAAAAAGTCTCAAAATTTCATTCCGCCGACCTGTTTGTAGAGCTTGAGACAATCTTTCATTTAAAACTAATTTGAGCCAAATCCGAACATTTTTAGCCTGGCGCCCATCGGTCAAAGTTTTGGCTTTTAAGAAACTTTTTACCAAAAACCCTAAAGTTTGGTCGAAGGGTGCCATGGGTTAAAATTATAGGATTTGACTCAAATTAAGCTTAAATGAAAGATTTTATCAAGCTCTATGAAAGGGTTAAAATAAAGAAATTTATAGAGTTAAAAAAAAAAAAAAATCTTAAACGTAGGAAAAAACCGCCCATTTTGCAATTTTTTTACAAATTTTAAATGGCGATATCTCGAAAACCGTTCGACCGATTTTATAAATTTTTTGATATTCGTATTCAGCATGCTAAAATTAATAAAAATAATGTATCGCAAGATATTTTTTTTTTTCATTTGTCATTTTCAAAAATTCTAAATTTTGGTGGAAATTTTCCAAAAAATTTCTTGAGCGTAGGAAAAAACCGCCATTTTTTTGCAAATTTCAAATAGCGATATCTCGAAAACTGTTCGACCGATTTTATTTTTTTTTGATATTCGTGCTCAGCACATCAAAATTAACGAATATGATGTGTCGAAAGATATTTTTTTTTTTTTAATTTTTCAAAAGTCCAAAACTTTGACCGCCGGGCGCCACGGGTTAATTTAGTCCGATAGGCCTCAAATTGGTACCACATGAGGTGTAGTCCTAGTAGAATAAAAAAATAA